>VSMA01000044.1:0-339172 GCA_009194965.1 Coniochaeta sp. 2T2.1
CAAGCTAAACATCCAATGGAACGGATGGCCCCTTTCCCACCACGGCCCCGTGCTGTCCTACCTCGCCCCCTGCAGCGGAGCAGATGGCTGCGCGAGCGTGGAGAAAACGAAACTCTCCTTTTCCAAAATCGACAACAGCTTTCCCGCCCTCATATCAGAGTCGAGCGGTCCGCCGGGGGACTGGGCGACGGACGTGCTGATAGCGAGCAACAACAGCTGGCTCCTCGAGATACCGCCCGCGCTGGAGCCGGGGGCGTACGTCCTCCGCCACGAGATAGTGGCGCTGCACTACGCCAACAAGCCCGACGGGGCGCAGAATTACCCGCAGTGTATCAACCTGTGGGTCATGCCGCCGGCGATGGTGACTCCAACGGCAAGCGGGAAACTGGTGCTGGGCCAGGGCGTTGAGGCGACGAAGCTGTACAAGGCCAGTGATCCCGGGGTGGATATCGATATTTACAAGAATCTGACTACGTATGCCATACCTGGCCCGACGGTGGTCAGTGGCGCGGCCCCCGTGGCACTTGAAAAGCAGAGCAAGAGTTTAAGCATGGGAAATGGGACGCCAGTTTCGGTTGTGGCGAGTAAGACTGCCCAGCCATTCGTGGTTAAGGAGACAAAGGCTGCGAAGGCAAGGGGAGTCCGTGTTACCTGCGTATAATACCAAATGAGGCATCTGTTGAAGTTTTAGAATAAGACTTGTTAATGCACCAGTACATCTACGTACAACTCGTTTCGATTCTGATGGTGTTCGGCAGGATTGTGCCCCCTATCAATAAGGTAACCACTTGGCACTGACAATATAGACCAAAAATATTGGGACCTAGCACGCTGCCACTGCCACAAAATATATGATGGAATTCTGTTGGATGTAGTGGGACGGACTTGAGAAATACCAATTGACTGACATCCAATTCGACCCCCGCCCCTTTTGCCGTATCGCTATATCTGTTGAGTCGTTGCAACCAACTGCTCCTCGATCCCGGGTTCTCACCCACTTACCGTTCCTCAGTCACCTTTCAACAACCTCAGCTCGTCCTTGCTCCCTCGCCCATCCCTCCGCCCTCATCAACAAGCACCAGCAAACCGAAATTCATATTCCCCTCCGCACCCTCGATATACCTCCTAACCAACCCCAGCACCTTCTCACAGCACACATCTTCCCCGTCCTCCTCGAGTACAACACCCGTATCAATAGGCCCCTTCCTATCGCCATCCAGCTCGTACACCCTCCCGTCCTTGCCCGACTTCACGTAGCAGATATAGTGGAACTCGACCTCCGCGTCCGCGCTCTCTGGCACTGCCGAGTCGCCCGTCAGTGCTACCGCCGTGTGCGCTCGCTCGAGCTCCGCCGAGTTCTCAAGCACCTTTGCCCTACCCTCCGGCGCGAGCGGGATCGACTCTTTCAATAGCCTGGCGAGCAGGCCATCCGGTTCTAGCCATCGTTAGTATTACCATCCTCCCCCCTCCCCCCTTTCAAAGTCCAAAACATACCGATGAACCTCCCCGCCGCCCCGTTACAAACCCCATGCAGCAAAGCGTACAGCCCACAAGCATTCTGGATCGTCTGCCGGAACCAAACAACGGGCTCATCCGCGCCGTAACCGGCGTACGCGGGGCGCGCGGAGGCGGCGTCGGCTTTTAGCACCTCGTCGGCGGGGAAGACGAGGATCAACGCCAGGGCCGGGTGGTGCGGGAGGAAATCCGGTTCGGATAAGGTGAAGATGTCCTGGAACTGGAGCCCGGGGGAAACGCCGAGGTGGAGGAGGAGCTCGTTGAAGACTAGGGGGTTGGATTCTAGGGGGTAGAAGGCTTTGCGCGGTGGGGAGGAGGGCATGTTGATGTTTGGACCAAGGAAAGGGGATGCGAGATTTGGTGGGGAGTTCGGAAGAGCAATGGTTGTGAGTGTTGGATTCGGTTCTGTTAAAGTGGGGTGAGGGCGTGCTGGTGAGGAAAAGAAGTGTAAGTGACGCTCTCCGAAGTTGCCTAAAACAATCAGATGCAAAGGACTTTAGCGGGGCATGGCTGCATAATATGCGTTTACCAGTATATCAGGCAGGGCAAAGCAAGATCGTAGTGATAAAACAATAGTCTATATGTTTTCGTGACGACGCAATATGTAACTGTAAGTCTTCATGGTCTTCCATTCCCCGTTGCAAGAAACCCTCTATACCATACCATGTTTGCAGTAGGCGTTCCAAATGACCAATGCTTGTCTAACAAAACACCGTTGGTCTAAGAAGGGACCCTGAGAGTAGAACGTGAAAGTAGAAACGGCGGTGGTAGTCGTTAGCGTCACGCTCGTCGACGTTGCAGTCTCGGGGACAGTCGTTGTGGTCGCAGTGTTGTCGGTCGCTGTTTCGTGAGCGGTAGAAATCACAGTCGAGATGGTGACCAAGGCCTCGGTAACCACACTTAATATATGATCAGCGCCCTGCAGAAGTTAGCAACTGGAGGGAAGACAACTTACTCGGTCTCAGTGGTGGTAACAGTATCCGTAGGAACAACGGTAGTGGTAGCAGTGTAAATAGTCACCGCGTCGGTGGGAGTCGTGAGTGTGACGGCTGGAGCGGTGTACTCCTTGGAGAAGCACGAGCAGGCGCTGGCCACAGCGATGGGCGAGGGGTTGAGGGGCGCGAAGCAGGCCAGCGAGGTCTTGGGGGCGGGCGCGGCGGCGCGCTTCTTGTCCGCAACGGCACGATTGGCGAAGTTGAAGTTGTAGACTGTCGCGGTCGTGGATGTGACGGTGACCGAGGTCGAAGGCGAGACGGTGGTCGTGGTGCTGGTCTCTGTGTTGGTCTGGACGACGGTGGTTGTGGTTGTCTCCGTCTTCGTTGTGGATGTTGTGGTCGTGGTGGGAGTCGTGGTGGTTGTTGACGTCGTCTCAGTGTCGGTCGCGGTGGTGGTTGAGGTTGTGGAGGAGATGGCATAGCTTTTAAACTCAAGTTAGAAGAGTCCAAGTCGTCGGTGTCACCAGCAGACTTACACAGTTGGGGTCGAAGCTACATAGACGGTCGGAGTAAAGATCACGACATTGGCCGAGGAAGCGCACAAAGAGGCAGCCAGCGAAGGCGTGCCGACCAGACAACGGAGCAGGTTGTCGCGGTTGCACCCAGCCCGGTTCTCGAGGCGGTCAAGGACTCCGGCCGAGGCGCTGCCAGCCACGGCGGCGAGGGTGGCCAAACGCGCGAGCGTGTGCATCATCTTGGTTGTAAAAGAAGGTGGGAGAAAAGACTGTGACGGGTACTCTGTGAAGAAAGGCGCATGTTCTAGAATCCCGTTGGAGTCCGGCTTGGTGTTCAATCGCGCCGGCCCCTCGTTGTATGGTCTGGGAGAAAAACACAAAGAAGATCTGAGACAAGGCGTAGACCGAGGCCGTGGAGGGCGCTTCAGCGGAATGTCCAGGACGATATCAATGGTTTTACACCGCAGTCAAGTGCAACCTGAGGCGATGCCTACACCGTCGACCATGTTCAGCGATCTGGAATATGGAATTGCAATGCAGATGGCAGATTGTAGACTCGCTTGCAGGGGCCAAGAGATGGCGATCTCCTCAATGTCTTCAGATTCGTATCGGTTATCACTTATCGATAACAACTCATTGCTTGACTTGACGACATGGCGTCTTTCCGTTTCCGGCTCTGCTTCTCCGGAAACGCATCTGGCATGAACCTGACGGATCATTAGACACTCCCGATCGTGCTCATTCTGCTGCTCGGCACAGAATATGGCATTGTGCCTGATCGACGCCGCGATGATGGTTGGGATTCATCAAGACGGTATTTGATACTTTGTATATCTGTGTTTTCCGGGCACGTTTGTCTGTATCCCCGACAAATAACATACCACCGAGCAATATCGGCCATCATTGCTGGTCTTTCCCAGTGTATATGCCATATGCTGTTTTGTTGGCGCCAACATATCGTACAGCAGCAAGATCCAACCGCCCAGCTGGCAACGCTAACGGCTCGTTCGTCGACCAATGCGCATCCTCCTTCTTCACCTCTTCAAGCTCGACCTTGACCTTTGGTCTCTTTTCCAAATGTGCTCTCAGCATGTTCGCGAGCGTATGCGCCTGCAGCATCCCCGTCTCGGACCAGCACGTCTCCAGTATGTTTAGCGCCCACTCCCCGTATTCCGTCGGCACCCCGGGGGCATAGCACGCCACTTTCAACTGTATCGTGAGAGTGGGCACGCCGGCGGAGCCGACCCCTCCCGCGGAGCCGGGTGGTAGTATACACGTGCGATCGAGCAGGTCGCGCTGTTCCCGTGTCAGTCGCGGGTGACGGAAGTGTGTTGGCAGGCTGATGAGGGTGTCCTCGGCCATGCGATGGATGGTTTCGAGGTGTTGTTCCTGAAAGTCAATGCCCTTGCTCTCGCCATCGTCCTCTAGCTGGAGTATCGTCTGGTTGACGAGGATGCGAGCCCAGCGATAGTGGTTCCACACCCTCGCCGACCACATCCCGTTGACGTAGATGTGATATCGGTTTCTGAATGCCGCCTCTGGTGGGAAGTCGCCCGTGTGGGTCGAGTAGCGCCACGGGCTGCTGTGTTGCGTCTGCTGCTCCTCCCAAGCGGCGAGTTGGGCTTCGAGAGCCAGTGCCGCGGCTCTTAGTCTCCTTGTCTCGGATTGGCTGTGGATCAGTGGGAGTTTTCGAAAGGTTGCAGATAGTTGTAAGTACCGAGCAACGGTGAGTAGTAGCTCGGCTGAAGGCATGTCCTCCGGTGGGAGTGACTGCTTGCTGGACATGATCCATTCCAGCGCAGCTCCGGGAACGGTGATGTCAGAGGTATAGCAGGGAATAAGCTATATCGGCAAACTATCAGTATCTAAAACATATGAAGGGGGTGGCGGGTAGTTGGCATACCATCGAGAAGAGCAGCTGAAGAATCCCTCTAAAAGCTCCCGTCGGCTCTGTCATCTTTGGGACTACTGATCTCAACAACGCCGCAGCTCCCATGATGTGCGCTCGGACGCTACCTGCTGTTTCCGACGTCCCCTGCACGACCTCAAACATTGCAAGGAGGACCACCATCTTAACAGCTACACGAGGGTCTAGTCGGGCGGGGTTTGATATCGACTGCGCCATGTTTCGGAGGACCAGGCCGTACTTCTGTCGCGCTGCAAGATCGATCTCGCTGTCCCTTGTTAGATTTGATAGTCCGGACAGGCCAACTGCGGCCATGATCTCGGCGACATCAGGTGTCGACATCCACGGAGCGTCCCGTAGGTCCGCCGCCGTCTTCACCTCCTGAGGATAGCCTAATATGTAGTGGTCGACATAGAACTGAATCCCCTTCTCGAAGAGCGTCGGCTGAACAGTCATCGGTAACTTCGATGCAGTCAGCAGGGCTTGCTGCGCAACCGAGGACCGTCGTGATACGGGCGTAGGTGGGAGGGGTGTCCCATCGGCATTGACGAACGCGAATGGCGACCCGGCAGATGATGGTGATCCGGATGACGGTGAAGATGTCGAAGTGCCATCAGATGAGCCCGGTAACCCCCATTGCGCATGCGCTTTCTGCATGACCTTGGTGTTCTCATCCCGGAACATCAAGGACAGCTGGTCCCTGTATCCGGGGCATTGTTTCCCTGCCCTGACGCATTGCGAGCACTCCGGGCGGAGGCGGTCACACTGTGGGGGTTATCAGTATGACAGCTGAGATGGTCGAGACACAGGATGAAATCAGTCTTGTCGGATACAGTAGGGGTGGCGAGAGATGCGAGGATTGTTGTGTATCACGTAGATGTGACAGGACATCCTCGCAGCCAAGTAAGTCAAAGACAAAACATATGAAGGACAAGTAAGTCCGTAAAAGAGAGACTCATGGGATACCGGCCGTGACGGCATCGATGGCATGACAGTACATAAGAGAGGAATAACACACCTTGATTCTCCTAGTTCGGCAGTGCTGACAACCCTTGGACGCCTTTCCGCAATAGACCATCTCGGTACCCAATGCTAGCGATAGGTACTGGTCGGCAATGTACCCTCTCGTGCTTGACTATGGTGCGGTTGACGATAGTAGACTAGTTAGATGTCACGACACCTGCAGACGCACGTCCCGTATAGTTGGCGTGCTGGTGCCGTGTTTTAGGATGAGGAGTTCGGGACAGTGAGACAGCGCGACACCAATCGCCGCGGTTCCATCACTGCACGTCACCACTGGTCCGGAGAATATTGTGCAGTTCGAAGGGAGGAGACAGATCGGTAGTCTAACCGACACGGGAGTTAGTACTAGGTCGATAAGAGAGGCTAGCAAGGAGCCAATACAGAGTGTCGGGAAAATATAGGTGGAGGATGGGATGGGGGAGACGGGAACTGCATCGAGGTTGAGCTGTGCAGATGTCATGAAGCGAGACCCATGTGCGCCTGGTTTGTCAGCAGGCCCAAGCTGAAACCAGACGATGATCTCCGTTTGCCTTCTTTCTCCTTACCTCTACAGTTGTTAAATCTCGGAAGCAGTACGCAACACCACACAATTGAAAGGGAGAGAAGGACAACAACGGGAAAAGAAACGGCCGACGAATTGGACTGACACTGGGAAACATACATCGATCTTCAGATGTTCGTTCCCCTGGATTTGATGTTTCGTCCGTGCTCCTTTATCATCACGACTCCGCTGCAAGAATATTTGAGTTGCGGCAAGTGGGGCCTAAGTATGCCATGTTAGGGGACTACTTCCATTATGCGAGCAAATGCCGGGCGACACACGGCTTTAATTCCGTCGTGCCTTAACTGGAACAACCACACCACGATCTGGGTGGGGATGACGATAGTTGTTGAGATCGGAGTCAGGTCCGGGACTCCGGTCACTTAGGAGGCGTCGAACTGCGCTGCGGTCGTAATCGATACCACTGTCTGTCCGAGTCGAGGTCCATTACTGAGTCACCCCTGACAACGATGATGTTATTGAGATAGGTCTGCTGGAAGCCAGCGAGGCAGCAATGTCAATCGATTCACGTGGGTATAGCTAACCGCCTCCCCCTCCCCCCTTCCCATACATCAAATCCCAGACCACTTCCCAAACTTCAAGTACTGCTTAAACAACTCCTTCATGATCGCCCTCCCACTGGGATCAAGCGCATCATTCATCACCCTCCTTGCCTCGGGGGTCGTGATATCCAAAATCGCAAACACGCCGGGCTCCAGCGCCTCCCGCACATCATGCGGCACGTTCTGCTCCAGCTGCAGCTTGATGTACAGCATCAGGACGAGGTACATGTGCTGTCCCGCATACCGCTTCGCCGCGTCGGTCGCCGAGTCGAGGCTGTTCTGCTGCGACCTCGCCACCGACCCCGGCGTCGGCTCGCACACCATTGTTAGCAGCCGGCCGAAGGCCTTGGCGTGTTTTTGCCAGTGGTCGAACAGCGAGGGGTCTTTGATGAGGCCTGTCGTCCAGACTCCAGAGGATTGTTGGGCGTTGCGTTTTTGTGATAGGTAGGGGTGGCAGACTAGGGCGCGGAGGAGGGATTGGAGGACCGTGACGAGGAGGTGGAAGTGCCCTTCCAGACGGAGCCTGTGCCGTCGGACGATCACCTGTACCAAGCGGCAGAGCAACTCGTATGCCTTTGGCGTGGTGGACATGACTTTGTGCGTCGTGACTTCGGAGGCCAGGAGGGACACGGTGCTTAGCGTGAGCTCGATGTTCCATTGTGTCATGGTGTTCGCCTTGTCGTCGAGGATTGTCTGGAGGGTTTGAGCGATGAGCACAAACTCCGCAGTTGACTCTGTCGAGCGCAATCTCTTGCAGAGAATTGTGTGGAGAGTTGCGAGGTCGAAGGTGGGCTGATTTGCATTGGTAGCTTGCGCGCTGGGTTTGTTTCCGAGCTGTTCGACGATCCTGTGGACGGCTAAGAGTTGCGCTGCCGGATTTGAGGTATCGGAACGCCCAATGAGCGTCTCGATATGCGCCAGTCGAGTTTTGTCGTCTGCGTCCGCCATGACGGTGTCGACGTATGATAGAATGCCTTCTTTGTTGCCCAATGCGGACATAGAGGCAGTAGTCCCGCCCTCTTTAGCGGCGACTTCTGCACTCGGGCCCAGATCCAGGAAGCTTTCCGTACCTTCACCGGCCACGCTGGCCAGATATTTCCGTAGCGCCCAGATGTCGCGGTTTTTCTTGGACGCCAGCTTCCGACTCGCGTCTTTGAGCTGCGACACGTAAGGAGACAGAGCTTTCTTTAATTCCCGCGCAATATTGTCTGTGACAGCATGCTGGTAAAGATCTTCCGCAGCTTCAAGGACTGCGGAGGCAGCCAGAAGATTGGAACCCGAGTGGTCTTCCTTCTCCCAGTTAGAGCAAAACTGTTCGACCACGGATTCAATCATCTCGATCAGGTGGTGCTCCAGCTCACGGATGCCCAGATTCCCCACTGCCTTGACAGCCGAAGACTCCAATACGGCGAGAATCAAGGTCTTCAAGAGGACAACCCGGAAGACTGAAAGGGGGTCGGCTCCCCCAAGCGCCGGCCGCATTCGCTCCTTCATTGTCGAGACTGCAAGACGAAGGTATTGCTCCTCACGAGTTCCTATGTTCGCTGTCATTTGTCTGACGTCCACATGTCAGTGTAAGACTCCACGTTGATATGTCAGAAAGGCAGGTTTTTGTTGACTAACCTGAGCGTTAGTGTCGCCAGTTCTTCCACATAAGGTAGGTATTTCAGGTGAGGTTCAGAGTCATTATATTGTATGCAACGTTGAATGCACGTTGCAAGGTCGTCGAGGTCGGAGAAAGCCATATTCTGCGGGTAACATGTAAGCGACTGGTCTGTAAGATTTTCTTCCAAAGAGTCTTACAGGGTAAAATGTTGGTTTTCTCATCAGCTTCACCATCAAGCTCACGATTGCCCCAAAAGCATCGAGGTCATCAATGTGTTTAGGGTAGCTTGCCATTACTGGCGCTAACAGACCCATGAGATCCTCGCGCTGCTCCCGAGTAATCGCTTCGTCCGGCAAAGCAAGCAAGGCCTCCGCGGCGTTGTTGTATTCCCAACACTCAGACATGGATTGTAAATCAGCGTGGAGCAACTTGAGCAAAGTGTCTACGCAAATGTCAGCAGTAGTCGCAAGGAATTGTCGAGCGCACCATACCCATTGTTGCCCTGCTATTAGTGTTGTCTTCATTGGAGAAGATAGAGGATACACGGCGTAGGTGATCCTCTGCGACCTCGTAACCAACATCATCCCCATCTTCATCTCCAGAGAGAAACTTCAAGGACATTGCTGACTTCAGAACCGGCCGAATACGGTCCGCCTCACGCTCTAGTATCAAGCTAGCGTATGTTAGCTTTCAGGATCATATCGTTGGAGGCTTTCGATGGCATTACCTGAGAAGTCGAGGACAGCTATCGCGATCCGGTTTGCCCGAACCACCATAAATTCCAGTCAAATAGCCGACGAAAGGGTGCTCCCCGCCCTCCCGAGAATAGGATAAGGGAGTGTCGTTCAGCGGAGACAGTGCCGTAAGCGTCAGTTCTGCGGCCTCATTCTCATATTGGCCGCCGGGGTAGTTCACGATCCACGCCGCAGCCGCAAACTTGAAAGCCTGGAAAACATGAACTTCCTCAGACGGCGACAGTGCGAGAATTTTGCGGAGCTCTTCAACAGAGGAAACCCATATCTGCTTGCGTTCTTCAAGCGTTGCCCACATCAGGCATCGCCGGGCGACGGTCCATTTGCTGGCGACTACTGTTGGATTGGTAGTGGCCGGGAGACTCCGCTTCGAAATTATTTCGAAGAGGCGCATGCCCACGGTGTCGACCACATCGTCCTCTTTGGTGGCCCGGGACAGCGTTTCCAGCAGCAAGTTGGCAGTGGCGTTCTCGGCTGGCTGGTCAACTTGCGAGTCGAGCCAATCGACGAGTGACAGTATCTGCTTGGTGTTCATTGTCTTCTTGATGGACTGGGCGACTCTCTTGCGAAGACCGTCGTTGAACCATATCTGGTATTGGCGGCTGTCTTCTACATCGGCGGTATGCGGCCCGATGGCGGCGAGACGTTCGAACCATATCTTCACGAACGTTGAGGGGTCCCGCGCCTTTTCGAAGCCCTCTGCGATGAATTTGAGGAAGTCCGCCTTTTGAGCGTCGGCCTCACTCCAGTCATCACCGACGATGTTCGAGCCGTCCAGCTTTATGCGGTCAAGGACGGCTTGAAAAAGGTCATCGTCACCTTTACCGATGAAGGCATCTGGGCTGATTCGTGCCACCAGGACGAGGGTGAGCCAGTCTGTTCCCTCCGTCTGGAGAGCAAAGTTTCTACAAACTGTGCGAAGGCTATCCACAGGGATGGAAACGTGTTGATCCCCGACCGTCTGCAATATGGTATGGATAGCGGCGAGCCTGCGGGTGGATCTGCTCGATTGTAGTGTTTCGACCAGAAGGGAGAAGACGCCTTGGATCCAGGAATCATTGTCCCTCTTCGCGGTTTGGCTACCTGCCAGAGAAGGTGAGGATAGGGCTAAGTCGAGGATGACAGGGCAGGAGACCGTGGAAAATCCGGCCGTGCTCTGGAGGGTTTGCCGGATAATCTCGAGATCTCCCTGGTTCAAGAAGGCTGCCCTGGCTGGTAATATCAAGTTCCGAGTCAAGAAATGTCTCAGAGAGTCCAACATCGACGTGAAGTCGTCGAGTTCTTCAGCTTTTCCCAGTATACTGATTGCAGGCGATGAGAGATGAGCTGCAACCTGCATGGCATCACCATCACCTTGGAGGTGGAGGTCCCACAGGTCGCAGACAGCTGAGAGCCAGTTCATTTCCCTTTCTTCTGGCTTGCTGTCGGCCCACACCTTACAAACGAGGAGTGCTGGAAGTATGAGATCTTTGATATCACTTGCTGATGAGCAGAAGAGGGACTTGATGTGTTCCGCGCCCATGTCGTTGTTTCGCTTCGTATTGCTTGAGTCCAGCCGAGCAAGGAGAAGTCGAAGAGCCTCGAACAGAGCTTCGGCAGTCCTGAGACATCCTTCCACAGAGCTTTGGCTCTCCAAGTCGAACCGCACGTCCTCGGACCGCTTCTTCTTTCGAGGTCTGTCTTCTTCAGCATCGGCATCTGCCATCTCTGTGTCGGAGGCCTGCTTCTGATCCGGAACCGTCGGTTTCGAGATATCGTTCAAAGTAGTCTGCAGGATCGGAACAAAGCGACGGTCGGCCAGGGACTTAGCGAGGGAGAAGAGCGGCACGGCGGTGAAGACGTTGCCGAGGATGCGCCAGGTAAGGGGATATCGTCGCAGCTTCTGGGCGCCCTCCGAAGCACCATTCATGTTCTTGAGAAGCCATCGCAAAAGCATTTCCTCGGCGGCGTGGAACTTGCCGCCGGTGCATATCGAGAGGATCTTCCATATCTGGTCGAGTTTATCGGGGATCGCATCGCTACCGCCTTGGTCGAGGCTCCGAACTGCTTTGACCAGGGCTAATTCACCCGTCTGATACAAGTTAGCATGCATCTCTGCGGAAGAAGATACAATAGAACCTACCTGATGCACCTTCTCTGCCATTTTGTCGTCTGGCAGATTGGAACATGCATTTGCAAGTTCTCGATCGAAAGTGGTTTGCGACGGCAGAATCAAGCGAGCTTCCCAAAATTTTGGAATTCTGCCAAAGAGGTACGTACCTCCACAGGTCGATCCCGACAGGGGGGCGCTTCACCGCCCTCGGGTGCCAACGGACAAGGTTCCAAGCTACCGGCCGGTTCCTGCCCAGGGCAGCTGTCGAAAATAACATCATCCACCCCATCGACGTCAACGTTCGCAAAGTCAAGCTTCGTAACCGTACCTATCCCCCTCAATTGAGCTCACACCTGGAGGTACGCTACCCCTTCACTCTCACATCAGACTGCAAGCTAACACCACCGCCACACAGCGCCTCCCACAATGTCAGACACCACCACCGTTCCCAAGCCCTCGAGCGCCGTCGCGCGGCCCGTCAGCGAGGCACTTCTCAACGAGAAGGTACTATAAGCACCCAATGACCCGTCCACCGACTCTTATCTTGCGCATGCTAACGGTCCCTCCTCTCACAGTGGGATCGCTGTCTCTCCAACTTCCTCATCAAGTCCTCCCTTGGCCTCGGCTTCGGCGTCGTCTTCTCAGTGCTCCTGTTCAAGCGGAGAGCGTGGCCCGCCTTCGCCGGCTTCGGCTTCGGCGCCGGACGGGCGTACGAGGAGTGCAACTTCAGCCTCAAGCAGGCGGCGCGGGATATCAAGAAGCAGGCATAAACTAGGCGGTTGAGGCGAGAGGAGGGATAGGGGAAGAAACGGATGGGATGGAATGATCGCGACGGAAAGTTACGAGCGGCCTATACACACCCTTTCGAAATGTATAACAGTTGTTTAGGAGCCTAGGAGCTGGGGACGGGGAATAGAGATTCGTTCTTGACGAGCTGTTGTCTGGCGTGTGATGCGCACTCTGCGAACGGGCGCTCGGGGGTTTACTTGGGTCAACCTAGGTTACGTTGAAGGAAGAGAAGCTATCTACAACGGAAGTTTCGTTACAACAGCGTATCAGCTTTAAGACCTTGCCATTTACCGCTTCGTCCCCAGCTGGTCGGATCAGGGTTCGGGGAAGCAGCAGGGAACACAGTTCAGCACGTGATCCTTATCGAGGTCGGCCACAGCCCAACTCTAGGTCGAAGAGCCGTCTTAGACGTACTGGCATCTAGGCCCAGCGACGTCTCCCGCGCTCGTCTCTGGCCCAGAACATCTCAACCCCAGGTCCCATCAAAATGCTCAAAGAACCGACCTGAATCAATGTTTAGCTCAGCTCAGCCCTTCTCCCGACCAGTCAAAGGATGGTCCTGACTCTTGCCTGGCGGTTTCAGTCCGTGCAGCCTAACAGCCGAGCTCGTCCTCCTGCGCGTCCTCGTGCCCTGCTGCCTCGCCTCACCACTCCCACCCGCGCTCGCCTCCGCGTCACTCTTCGACTCCTCCCCGGACATGCCGGCTGCCTCCGCGTCATCTTCCACACCCACCAGACCAAAGCTATCTCCCCGCCTCCCACGCTCATTCCCCAACTCGTGCCGTACGTCCCTCAGTTCATGCTGCTCCCCAGCAAAGGTACGGCTCCTCCTCCTCGTCTCCCTCACAAACGACCTTGACGGCCCCGGACCACCACCACCGGCGTCGTTGTAATACTCGCCCAGCCGCGTCAGGGGCGAACCGTGATCGCGATGATTGGGGAAGACCTCCCGGAAGAGACAGTCGCGACCCTTGGTATGTGTGGTGGTGGCGGCCAGACGCTGGCTTTCTGCGCTGTTGCGCCGCTGCTCTTGGTTGCGTTTCCTGTTGCCTAGCCAGAGGATTACGGAGAGGAGGGTGACGAGGACGAGGATGCCCGATGCCAGGAGGATGATTTCGAGGCGGTTGTGTTCCATTGTAGGGGCGGGAAGAGGCAACGGAAAAGGGAAAGGGAATGGAGTGAGCTAGTGGTGTTGTGGTCTTGGGGTTCGCATAAGGGGACTCTGGACTGTGGATAAGGTACTGAAAGGTTGTGAGAATGTAGGTGTGCGTGCATAGTAACGTGCGAGAAGGGAAAACAGTATCTTAGGAGGCTAGAATGGTATGCTTGATGATAGCGGAGGTATGCGTTGAACAAATGCAGGAAGAGGCATTCTTCGCCAGCCTCAGGTTCCAGTCAACATGTGCAACTTGAAGTTCAATGCCGAGCATGAATTGGTAGAAGGACCAACCGTCCAGATCAGGCCATCCGCAAACACTTGCAGGGAAGGGGCGCGCCATCTACGAGCTCCTGGTTCCTGTCGTACACCCCCCAAGATTGATCACGCTCAAACATAAAGCTTCCGCTAGCAAGACAAAGCAAACACTACTATCATCCCTCAGCGCCGTTCATGCTACATCCCATCCATGGTATCATGGCCCAAATCCTAGAAGACGCCTATACCAAACCCACCAACACCGCGCGTATGTACTTCCCCATCCTGTTTTCCGCTCCAGCCCCCCTACATGACCACACAGCACGCCTTGAGCTCCCTAACGATCTTCGGCAGGAACTTCCTAGCCAGCTTCTCAACCGCATCATCAGGCTGCTGCTGGTGATGCTGTTGCTGCTGACCACTATGATGCTGCTGTTGCGGCTGGCCATGATACTGCTGCCCATACCCTTGCCCACTCTGCTGGCCGTACTGCTGCCCCTGCTGTTGCTGCCCCGGATACCCACCACCACCACCACCACTGGCAAACCCGCCCTGGTAACCACCCGGCTGCTGCGGCAGCGCCGGCGGCACGCCCCCAACCTTCCCGCCCGTGAGATCGATGTACATCCTCCCCTCGTTCGCCTCGGTGGCATAATCCAGCCCCAGCTGCCGACACACCTGCTCCACGCGCGGCTTGATCTTCTGCACGTGGCCCGAAGAATGGTTGCCCCTGCCCACGATGACGTGCAGGTGCCTCTGCCCCCGCGCCTGGGCGTCCCGGATGCGCGCCTCGAGGATGTCCTCGGCCTCCTCGACGAACTGGCCGTGCAGGTCGATCGTGTCGCCCGCCACGCGGCCCGAGGCGTTGTTCTCGCGGAAGATGAACTCCGAGGCCTGCTTGTTGTAGGCGTCCTGCGCTGCGGCGTGCTTCTTGCCTTCTGAGGAGAGGGCCTTGGCTGCTGCGCCGTCGCCGGATTTGTAGGCTGCTGAGGCCTGGTGTGGTGGTTAGTGAAGGTAGAGAAGGGGGGAGGGGTCATGTGACCTGGGAGACAGGAAACAAGAGGAGAGTGATGTGGGAAGTACCTTGTCGAAACAGGCGCTCTTCTTAGCGGCCTCTGCCCGAGCCAGGTCGCGGAGGCGATCGTATTCCGCCTCTGCGTCGTTGCCGGGGCTGTGGTTGAAGGCTTCACTCCCATATCAAATTAGCCTCGGGTTTGAGTGCGAGACAAAGCCATAAAGCCATAAAACATACCGCGATCGCCCAACCTGGTCATAGGGATAGCCATTGCGCGGAAGAGTTGGTGAGGGCAACCAACAGTACAATCTTCCGGGTCTACTGTGTTCGCCCTGTCGATACCAAGGTTGGTGTTTACAACGCAGCGTTGTCGGGCGGCAATGAGATTTGAGATGGCGGATTTTGAGGCGCCAAGCTCTTCTTGGAAGTCTGGTTCCACGTGTTCGCGACTCGCGTCTGGCGCCTCTCAGCTGGACAGGTAGCGATCTGCAGTCGGGCAGGGACGCGCTAACGAGCGGCTGAGCGACCCCTTGTAAAAGCGGATGGAGCCTCAAATCCGGGGAACAACTGCGTGCCCGACGAACAGAGGACGAAGTTTTCGGGAGGAACATATGGGATGGAATGCTGCATTGACTTCAATGTTGCGCATCCGGCCGTACAATTGAATGCACTGCGCAATAGTCGCAAGTCGAGAGCAGACCTCTTTTGAAGTCCGTCTTGAATCAGGGCCGTGAACTGCACGGCGTCAACCGTTGGAAGTCCAATTGATGCCGGCAACCGAAAGAGAGCGCTCGACATTGCAAGTCCAATTGCCATTGTACATTACCTGGTAGAATTGGAGCTTTTGTTCGCCACGATACTTTCGCGGATCAATGCCCAGGGTGAGTATTTCCACCTTCTCGTCTTAACATTACAACAACATTGCACAGAAAGTTTGAGCTTCAGACGCAAGGTTCGGCCCAGAAGTTAGGTTTGTAAGACGTTGAACAACATCCTCACCCACACAACACCAATTCACGTGACCCGACCGGCAGGCTTCAACTTCAACATTTTCGACCTTCTCAATCTCCGGATGTCACCGTCCCCTTTTTCGCATCTCCGCCACGTGGAATTGGATGATGGAGCCGCAATTTCAACCCCCGTACCGGGGTCCCACCGGACCCGGCAAACCCCTGACGATTGCGAAAACGACGGTCAGGAGGTCGGAGCGAAGGAAGTGTTCTAGAAGGCCCGCTGCTTCGATAGTCTGGCGCTGCCAAGGGGTCAAGTGTCAGCTTTGCCCTGCTTTGCCTTTGTAGGCGAGATTTGACACTGTTTCGATCGGACACCCTTGACCCTGCTTGCTTCGTCCTCGTGGTTGACAGTTGACAACTGCAGACACGCGCTCAGAACTCGGACTTTTGATGGTGATCATCGGCCTCACCGCCAGAGATTTATGACCAGTCATCCCGTCTGAATTAGACGATGAAAGACGATCTGCCGGTTAATGGTTATCCTCCTGATCAACAGCAAACAAACTCTCTTGTGCGGTTCTGCTTGTTCTTGTTGATGCTGTGTGACAATGTGGCGCGCATAGCAAACAAATCCCGGCTAATTATGGTTGTCGTTTCAAAGCTGACGACTGATGGCGGACGTGCGACGTGTCCCAGAGTTTGATCCTCGGCAGGCCTTCTGTGATCAGAGCTTGGAGAATGCGAAAGGCAGTCCCGTTGTTCGTTCACCTTCGGCGATGGCAGTTTGACCTTGGCGGCAACGCGAAGTGGTCTTTTCGTGCATTTGCGCGACGTATATAACCGGGAAATCGCCAGTTTGCATTTTGGGAGAAGACGGGATGGACTTCATCAGCCGCGTGCTCGACTCAGTCGGCAGAAGGAGAAGAGGAGATCCGTAGCCGGATGCCGATGATGGCCTCACATGAAGAGGGGTCCCTCTCCTCTACCTCCTTGCCGCGTGCCCTCTGCCACAGCGACCAGACCGTGATGCATCTAAACAGTTGTTTGATGCCGGCGATGATGCCCTTTTGCATGCCAAGGTGCAAAGTGACGACAGACTTAATGTCGATACAGACTATGCCGTGCAGACTTGCTGCAGCAGTTTGTGCAGTCCGCCGTTCTGAAGTTGTTCATCAAGACCGAAAGCTGGTTTATCGATCACAGTGATAGACTGATGAGGGAGGCCCGAGCGGCGAAGCGATGGGCTCTGACCCACGCTTGACATTCTTGGCCCATCTTGAAGCACCCAGAACAGGCTACCCCTTTTTGCTTGCCACCCCTGTCAAGATGATTTGCCAATGCAACCTACGAATTAGCTGGATGGCGGAATGCTAGCGAATGACGACAGGTCGGAGCCGACTGAAACACTTGCAGAAAGGGATTGATGGCGGGGAAGACAATGTTGTCCACGGAGCTGTTAACAAGATAACAACTCGTGAGGATGCTGTAGAGATTGATGATGTTGAGACCTGTATAGGCCCCTTTCAGCTGAGCTTTCGCCTTCGACACTGAGGCGGGCAGTGGCCCCGGACCGTTCCAACGTTAGTGGCCGTGAGATCCAGACTTTGTGATGCCGCTATCCCGACGCCACAACAAAGTCCCTGTGAGGCTAATGCTCCGTCGGTCGGCATCGACAGATGACAGCCATCGTTCTGGAAAGCTGGCGCCGAAGAACTTCCCCTGAGACATGGAGAATCCGACGTGTACCCCGGTAATTAGAGTTTGAAACCTGAAAGACTTTGTGTCGTTCACAATTGGAGATGGCAATGCATTCATGTCATTTCTGAGAATGGCTGCATCAACAAGAACTTATGAGAACTGGAGAAATCACCTTTGAAATTACTGGGAGGAAGCTGCTAGTACAGCTGTTAGTGCAAGCTCAATCGATGCTGAATTTCCCCTTTCCCCACCGGACTTCCAGGTTCTCACAGGGGCACTTGGAATGCCCCACCCATTTGTCTCACTCTGATGGATGATTGGGTCTAGGCCTGCTGCAAGCGTCTGCACTAACTGGCGGAGTGGGGCAAAGATTGAGGTACGGGAACAAAAGAACAAGTGGACGATCCACTCCCAGATTTTGGAGTTGCAGGGTCGGCAGCCGGCTACTGGACCTCTCGCACAGTGGCCTTCAGAGCTAAAACAGCGCCGGCGCAGGCCAAAGTCGACCACTGAAGGCCGGATCGCTCTGGCTGTCATTTTGCTGGAATTGCTCGCCGCGGTCACTGCCCACTCACCTTGTTCCCACCACAGCAGCCCGTCCCGTTTCTTTCTCCTCCTTTTCGCAACCGTCCACTCTCCACGAACCTCGTCTGAAACCTCGTCCTCCTCCATTTACACCTAACAACCTCTACTCCCGCAACACCAACAACCACCGAATCTTTATCCATTCCCGCATCTTCACCTTGCGGCTGTGGGGGATACCTTCTTTCGCATCGATTGCTCCACGACATTTTTCTTTCTTCTCATTGCGCGATCGCAAATACGGTGCAATTGGCCACGGTTTTGGTGCCAATTGTCTGATCGGTAAGCTCTCCCACCCTATCTCATCTGAACTCTATCTCGAGTTCGCATCCAACAATCTTCCGTCCCACATCTGCGCCACGCTTCTACGACTTCAACTTGGCATCCTGAAGCTATCAGTTGTACTCGACTGCACCCGCGCATCGCCCATCCCCCTCCCTGTCGCTGTCAAACTCGGCCACCGCCCATCTCTCCTTTACCGGCGCCAATCTGCTTCACCGTCATCCTCACCGAGGCTAGAAACGCGCCATCACAATCCTCTGGGCTCGACTAACCTATCTTTCACGTGCAGATCGTCACCAACGCGTCGATTCGGTCTACCGAACACCTTCAAGTTTCCTAAGAGTGTCGCATACAAATAACCGTCAAAATGGGTTGCGGAATGAGCACAGAGGAGAAGGAGGGCAAGGCCCGGAACGAAGAGATCGAGAACCAGTTGAAGCGAGACCGTATGGCACAGCGCAACGAGATTAAGATGCTCCTTCTGGGTAAGTCGATTTCCGTCAACGCTGGCGATGCATCAGCAAGACGCCAAGCCCACCGCACCTCGGTTGTGCCCGACTAACCCCCTATCCGCGCAGGTGCTGGTGAATCCGGAAAGTCGACCATCTTGAAACAGATGAAGCTTATCCACGAGGGTGGCTACTCCCGGGACGAGCGGGAATCATTCAAAGAAATCATCTTCAGCAACACCGTCCAGTCGATGCGAGTCATCCTGGAGGCCATGGAGTCGCTGGAGCTGCCACTCGAGGATCAGCGCATGGAGTACCACGTCCAGACCATCTTTATGCAACCTGCTCAGATCGAAGGTGACGTCCTGCCGCCCGAGGTTGGTAATGCCATCGAGGCGCTGTGGAAGGATCGCGGTGTGCAGGAGTGCTTCAAGCGCTCAAGGGAATACCAGCTGAACGACTCGGCGCGATAGTATGTGCTCACTGCCCCTGAACAAGCCGATATCGACATGCTAACCCTCTGCCTCTTAGCTACTTCGACAACATTGCGCGCATTGCCGCGCCCGACTACATGCCGAACGATCAGGATGTGCTGAGGTCCCGTGTCAAGACGACGGGTATTACGGAGACAACCTTTATCATCGGCGACCTCACATACAGGATGTTCGACGTCGGTGGCCAGCGATCTGAGCGAAAGAAGTGGATTCACTGCTTCGAGAACGTCACAACCATCCTCTTCCTGGTCGCCATCTCCGAGTACGACCAGCTGCTGTTCGAGGACGAGACGGTGAACCGCATGCAGGAGGCTCTCACTCTCTTCGACTCCATCTGCAACTCGAGGTGGTTCATCAAGACATCCATCATCCTCTTCCTCAACAAGATCGATCGGTTCAAGGAGAAGCTGCCCGTCAGCCCCATGAAGAACTACTTCCCCGACTACGAGGGCGGCGACGACTACGCCGCGGCCTGCGACTACATCCTCAACCGGTTCGTCAGCTTAAACCAGCACGAGACGAAGCAGATCTACACACATTTCACATGCGCCACGGATACGACGCAGATACGCTTCGTCATGGCTGCTGTGAATGGTACGCGGCCCCCAACCATTCCACCCTAACCCCTATGACATACGCTGACACTGACACTGTCACAGACATCATCATCCAGGAGAACCTGCGTCTTTGCGGTCTTATTTGAGTTATGCGATCCTATACCCATGTACCAGTGTAATCGGAACGGTGTTTTGAGGGCCGACTCGCTTCCCGCCAAGTGACGACCACGTGATCCCCCCTGCAGCTACCGCGTGCTTGTAGGACGACAACGGCTATTCGAAGAAAAAGTGGTTTTTGCGCGATGGATTGATGTCAGCGGCATTACTCCAGGAACAACATGCGGGAGGTGCTTCGGTCTACCTATCACGGCGAGACATGTAACAACGACAACGAGAAAAGAGATAACGGCTGGAGTGGTATGGCATACGCCGACAAGCGGAGCTATGCAATGACGGAGCAGGAGAGGAGGAAAGGGGTTTGGGGGGAGGGATGGTTCCCAATACTTTGTTTAATTATGATGTCGCACACACAAGACTCGGACTCGTCAGTCACTTCGCGAGAGGGTTTGGGTTTGGATTTCTTCTCTTTTTTGCTAGCTTAGCAGTGTGCAGTGGTGGCCCGCCCGTTCTGTGTGGCCCAGGGCGGGGGTTTCTTCGAGCTGGTTGATTCCCTTTTCTTATTCCGTTAACGTATTTTCTACTCTACCGTATTCCAACCGGTTTTAACTGAACTCCTATCCTCTCTGCCGTGTTTGATGCAAATGGCGCGAGTGCGAGGTCAGTCCTCTGTACTACTGTGTTCGTTACGAGTGAGGAGACTGGTGGTGTTTGGGGGGGAGCTGGTTGCGGAGGACATGGTATAGGGTAGGTATTCGTTGTATGAAGGAGTATACCACGGACACGCAACTTCTCGGGGATAGACGGTGTGTGGTCCGGTGCTGGAGTGTATATGCTAAGAACGGATGCGAGTGGTTCGAACATTGGCTAAGTACACCCGAATAGGTGCCAGAGTCCATACAGCACGGTGTCAAAGGCACACGTGTGTCTCGCTGCCCCGGTCTGAATTTGGTATGTTGTCCCCATCCTATCATACCAGTCGCTTCAGTCGGTTCTGCTGCCCACCACCGTCATGAGTCCCGTCGTGGTGTTGTGGTTCCAATTGTGTACTGTTGCGACGCCCATCTGTGGTGTTGGGGTTCCCCTTCGTGGTGTTGTGATTCCCTTCAGCAGTCCAATTGGACGCCATCCAGCATATACATTTATGACCGTCCTCCTAACCTCGCCTTGAACTTTTGGTACTCGGCCCTGTGACAGTGGCCCGTAAGGTAAGTGGTCCGGTTTCTTTCCATGTCGTTTACGGTAGGACGCCTTTCGTAGAAAACAATGTCTTACGTAGCAACCAGGCGAGTACTTAACCCTTGATTCAGATGGGGAAAACAACTATGCCTAATCCCGTTTAGTCTATCTTTCAGCTAACAGCTACTTAAATCAACATCACGACACTTTGGCGTTCCTGCGTTACTTATCCTTATCGTATCCTGGCTGGGAGCGAGGAGAAGAGCAAAAGATATCCCGACGGAGCGGAATTGCTCTCATCCCGCCACAGTGGCCGACCGCCCGCAAGATGGCAGTAAAGTCCTCATGGCCTGACAGACGTGTCGATAAACATTCTATCTCGCACCCCATCCCTATTCACACAGCATGGCTCGACTCACGGCGGACATAAAGGCAGTCTCGTTCGCAATGATCTGGGTGGGGGGGGGGAGGTGCCCTGGTGGTATTCATAGGGCGTGAACTGGTCATCGGCACCCAGCGCGAAAACGTGGCCATTAACTCTCATCTATACATACACTACCTCTCGTCGGCGCGACTATTTCTGACCGGACAGCATTCAGAACCTCCTCAGCAGTCTTATATTGGTGGTCCCAACAGCCCCTGATTACGTTCCCACCGATCACGTGAGACACGGGGGGAAAGTGCCCCTGTTTGAACCACCCGTCCACTTGAGCCTCGTATGCCTGCTTCTCCTGTACAGAGCTCCATTCGGGAGGGCTATCCCTATACGGCCAGTTAGTGTAGAAGATAGACCCTAAACTGAAGATATCGGTTGCGGGCGTTGATTCCCACTTCATTCGAGGGTCGAAAAAAGGTGTGTCGGGCAAGTGTCCACCATCTAATCCTAGCCTTGCACATGTCGATCCGCCAAAATCACAGAGCCAGAGGCTCATATATGAGCCCTGGATTTGATCCACTGGGAGGTTCTCCGGGCGCAGATCCGAGTGTATTACACCCTTCTTGTGTATATACACAACTGCTTCGGCAGCCTGCTCACACCCTGTGTTGTGGGAGTCGATATATTTCTGTAGATCCCCAAGGCCTGCCTCAGATAGATGAATGCCATTGGCAGAAACCCCCAGATATTTGTCAACGACGCTTAGCTCTCCAGCCATATAGAGTAATGGCGGCTGCACAAACGGTACGATCCTGGGATGGCTGCCTAGGGTTTCCAGGATCCGTCGCTCAATATCGATGGCATTTTTGTTTGCTGTTTCCAAGCCTTCGCGGTTAGGGTTCTCTTCCGAAACCTTCATAGGCGATTTGAGGATTACGCCTTTAGCGGCGGTGCGGTAGAAGTCCGCCGTGGAACCGAGGTACGATAGAGGCTGCATTATTCAAGGCAGAGGCGCTCGATGACTGAGGAAGAAATTAGCAAGTTAGGGTCAATCAAGAAGAGGGCCGAAATGGGGTTTGGAGCCTACATTCTTAGCTGGATTCAAGGGAAGAGAGGCGAGAATATTGTAGGAAGTTGGATTCACAGCCACTTCCCCCGCACCCGACAAAATTGTTGCGAAACGACTCTCACCGTGTGGTCCGTGCCACTTGATGTCAGGCTGTAAACAGCTGAGAGTTAGCGTGCCGGGAATGTCGGTATTTGAAGTCTAGGGTCGCGTGCATAGGGAGGACTGTAGAATCATCGGCCATCTGACTGAATGCCATTGCCGGGTTTGGGTGAGGACTTCAGGCGGCCGGTGGTGATAGGGGGGAAGAGGGGCTGTCGGGATTGTCACCCAAAGGGTCGGACAGGCCTCATCATGAGCGCTTGGTAGACAAGTCCATTGTGTTAGGTCGGGGTCGGAGGGTCCGGTCAGAGGGTCCAGTCGGGTTCGTCTGTTGACCTGCCCCTTTTCTCTGTGTTATCAGGGTTAGGGTGACTTCAAATGGCTCCCATCTACACACCCATCAGGTGTTGTTCGCCACAGCGTTCGTTACATATTTGGGTCTGAAATGTTAGGCTGATGGGCTTTAGAATAAACTCATGTTGTTTCTTCCTACGCCGAGGAGATAATATAGATCAAAGAACTTGTTTTCCGACTGCTTAAAGAACGGCTTAGAAGTTTGGGCTTTATCTTCGCCGTTGCCTTCAGAAGTCTATATGGTATGGCGGTAAAAGAAGCTAAGTCCTCCCCACCATGTTAGTACAATACTATAAACCTCACTTCGACACTCTTCCGCAGACGTGCCCCTGGCGGAGTGTTATGGTCTTCGAAAGCAACATGTGCACAAGCTATTCGGCATTAGCACCTAGAATATCTCGCATCCATTGGGGTTTGGCTCACCTCTCGCCCTTCCGTCTACCTCCGAGTCAAAGTTCTTGATGAGAATGCCCTCGTTCGGCTGCATCTTACTCCAATAGTACCAGCGGTGGTTCTGGTTGAACTTGACGACGTAGTTCTCCCCGAGATAGTGAGTGTGCACCATATCCTGTGCCATCAGATCATTGTCTGACAAGCTTCGAGCATCTAGAATAGCTAATGGTGTCTCCTCTAGAGGCCCAAAGAGAGGACGCCAGAGACTGAATCGGCACAGTTTTATCAGTCGCAGTCCTCAGCGTGCTGGTCATGTCTGTACGTACTTGATGAGTTGAATCCTCCCCCTCGCAACCTCGTCGGCCTCTTCGCCGAAGTACATCTTCAGTCGCGACATGGCCGCTTGAGGCGTTTGATCGATATGAGCGTTTCGCGCTGGCGGTCGTTTCTCGTGCCATTGGTATAGATCACCGGCCGGCTTTACTTCGCGGAACGTGTAGTCAAAAGCCTGCACACGTTTAGCTCCTAACATGTCCTTCAGGAAATGCTGCATCCGCTGAATTTCTTTTTCTGCGATGGTGTCCATGTCGTCGCGCTCCACCGTGTCCTCGCTCAACAAGGGGAGTTGCGATGCAAATGCGAAGCCATGCACGTCGAGAGCGAAGCTCGATTCTCGACCACGGACATCTGCAACGGAAATTACGTGGTCTTTCCTTATGACGTTGGTCTTGGGCTGTCCACGAGGGAGGGGAAAGGCGAGGTTGAACGGCTTTTCGGTATCCCATTTTGGCAATTGGGCGATAAACCTCGCCGTTCCTGTGGTCTTGTGGGAGGTCTCTTCCCAGTCATGCTTTGCAGCACCGAAGTCTGGGAAGGTTTTTGCCGTGGTGTTCTTGAATGCTGGGGAATCCGAAAAGTATGGCATTCGTTAGTATGAGGGCTGGATCAGTAAGGGTGGTATGTCTCACTCATGGCGACTTCAGTATTGCAGAAGACAGATCAGATCAAGCTGATTAGAAGGATACCGGACACCAGTTCTCAAGTCGTCGATCCAATATTGACGGGCACAGCAGCGGAAAATGGCCGTTACTAAGTATGCGTTGCGATCACTGACCTGTTACACAACACCGGTTGTAAGGCGCACACGTCGGAAGGGAAGCGGGTCACCTCCCATCATAAGCGATTGTGCGACGAAGTCCGGGTCGGCAGTTGTTTTTGCTACATACTGAAAGTCTGAAGTGACCTGTCCAATACCACACATCCTCGACTCGACCATTCATTCAGGATTGGAGCATCACCACCATCGCATTTAGCCTCCCTTAAAAACAGTGCAGAGGCAGAGAGGCAGGCCGCACTTATCGCAACAGCTACCCACTTCTCGCTCGTACCACGGATCCCCTTTGAACTTCTCTCGAAGCAGACTAAAGAACTGAGTCTTCTGCCGCTCTGAAAGCTTCCCTCTGTCACGATCATGTTTGACCTCGATGGCTCCATCACCAGAGAGGTTGGTGGTCATAACGCCAGTGTCTGTTGCGAGAGACTCTTCCAGCAGGGCGTAGATGCTGTGCCAGGGCTGCACCTTAGCATCCTCTCGAGCTTCGACGGGATGGGTCGCCATTGCGTGGAAGAAGTTGGGCTACCCTGTAATCTCGCTACAGCATAGTTGTCAGTAATCCATCCGAAACTGGAGCGAGCATTTATCACGTACTAGAAGCGATGGGATTCAACCTGCGTATACCGTTGCAGAATTACGGGATGTGCTGTGAGTTTATGTGGGGAGCTTGACGAACTGAAGGGATCGGAAGCAGGCTAGATGCCTGCTTCTTCTTATACACCATGCCCCCAAGACTGGATTGACATTACCATGATACAGAGCTGTGATGAGCCTACCTGTGTCCCGCTGGCAATGAATTCAGCCCTCTGGCTTGGACAGATGAGCGGCGAGTGCAGTGCCGTGCAACATCGGGATGAACGTTACCTTTGTTATCATGCTGTCGGAGTTTGAAATTGTCGTGCAAGTGTCTCGCTAACATACGTAGGTACCTAGGGTGGTCAAGCAAGTCCAAATTCTGTTTGGCAGCTGGTTTACGAGATTCGAGTTCTTTCTCACAAAAGGGGTGGACGAAAACATTTCGTTCGCTATCTAGGATGATTCTCCGCTCTCTATCTCCGCCGAGTCATGGCAGCTTGTTGAAAGCAACCCCCCGAACATGTTGAACATCCCTTCGATAGTGTCGCAACTCAACCATCCATGCATGAGTTCCCAGAGAAAGGACTAAGAAGAGAGTGACATCGCGCCATAGCTCTTTCTTGTTGAGAATTTGTACCGTACCTAGGTACCCATCATCGCCAAAGCCACGGAACAAGCTCGTCGAACGACTCCGGCGATAAACCCGGTCTTACGGGAAGCATCCTGATCGAGAGCTTGTGCCGCAAGGCCAACTCGTGCTGGGTAGCCGCATCTTCCGCTCTGCCTATCGACGCCAGGACTTTGGACTTCAAGAGACAGTCCGGGCCAACCTTAGTAAAGGGTCGTAGCTATCTCGAAAGATAAGAAGGGTCCAGATATTCCATATTTCACTTATCGTTAGTAGGGGTACCATAGAAATTTCACGAGGGACCAGGAACAAACAATACCGCGTCATAGTCACCATATCGGTACGACATTACCGTTATTTTGTATAACACGAGGCCAGTCTTAAAATGGCCTGGGGCTAAGGTGCGAAACACGCCCAAAGCCGTCTAGAAGGCAAGACGTGCCTCCGCGAGCATGCCTTGGGCCTCCAAGATCTGGCCCATTACGTATATAGCTCTAACTATGTTAAATGGACAAAGTGGCAACGGATAGGGTCAGACTTACTGCCCGTACTTCTGCGACCCAGGACTGCAAGTTCTCTCGAATATCGTAAGAGCCGTCTGCGCCAACTCGAACACGTCAGGGAGCCTTCCTACCTTCAGTTGGAGCATGGCCATATCCATGTACGCGAAGGCCAGCGGGGTGCCATTGTTTGCCGGTAAGCCAGGCCCCCTCGTAGATATGGATGGATCGATTATGGCATTGAGCGACCGATCGATCTGGCCGTCTTCCTCCTAGCGTCCCGGTCTTCGAGGAGGCTTCCCTGGAACTGGTGGAACGGGACAGCGGTTGCCATTGCTTCTACTGTAGTCATGATCTCGATATGGACAGTCTTTCTACGATAGATTACTAACGAGACCAAGTGTTAGGAAAATCAATGCCTGGTTCTAGGGCGTTGTTTTCTACCGAAGACGTCCCGCCGCAAACAATATGGAAAGAAATCGGATCACTTACATTAGGGACCACCGCCACAAAACCGAATATCATAGTCGCCAGCGCACAGCAATTCGGAGACCCCGCGGCATACTTTCGCCTACCGTCAGAACAACCGTGACTAAGAAAGAGACCAACGAGCTGATACAGCTGTCGATATACGTCACGAACATATGGTTCTCAGCTAGCTGCTGTGGTACGCTGTTGACATGTCTCTGCAGGGCATGTAGGGACTGGATCGGCCAGATCTTGCCAAAGTGTCCGGATTGTCGTGTAGGTAACGAAGGAAAATAGTGTGACCCGGCGTCACCTGTTGTGACAGACTGGGGGATGCCATGTTAAGGGTCTTAGTGGTGTTGATGGTGTTGATGGTGTCGAGAGGTTTGTGTTTTGAGAGCAAAGTTCAAGGGGAAGGGAGGAAGGACGGTCATATATATATGTGCTGGATGGCATCCAACCGGATTGCTGAAGGGACTCGCAATCATAACATCACGACGGGAACCCCAACGCCATTGTATGGGAGTCATTACAGCACACGAACGGAATCACAACACCACGACGGCCACTGTCAGTGAGGTTCTTCACGATAAGGGTTGATCCTAATCGCAAGGGTAATGCCTGTGTCCTTGGCAGCTCTACGGGCGATGGCTTGCGGAGTTGCAGACCGAAGCGCCGCTGGATTGTGCTATGAAACACATTGACCGGAGAACCACATTGCAGCACAGGGTCTGTGCCGGAGCTGCATAAGGATGTTGTTGCTGAAGTCGGTGCGCATCCGGACTGCTCAACGTGGGAGCTCATCGACCCACAACTTCACCGGGTGTTGGGAAACACGTTGTAGACCAAGCAGGCTAGGCTCGGCAGAGTGCTGACAATCCTACCGAGAAGCACTTGTAGGCCGAACGGGTGAGGTAAATGTCTTTTCCGGCCGGCAGAAGGAAGTTGATGACCGCATCTACTCCAAGGATGCCTGATGGCGTTAGGGCGCAGGGAAGTGACTGCTCCGCGGACGTTAGAAAGATTTCCTGTCATCTTCTACATAATGGTGAAGGGTGAAGAGCTTCCTTCTAATGACTGGGCTAGAACGAGGTCCTGTGTCGAAAGTGGCTGCCGAGATTCATGAGGGTCACGGGAAGCGGCGAGTCAGACGAATATGTCTGTCTGGAGCGGACTGCCTGCGTCTGGAACAATCACTTGCGTACGGGATAAGATGGTTTCTCTTCAGCTTAAGGGCAGAACTACCCGCTGCCCCAGAAGGAAGTTCAATGACCTTGCCGAGCATTAACGGCAAGCTGGGCCAGGTTGCGGGGGTTGCTGAAAGGCGAGTGCCGCAATGAACTTCGTGAGTGGGACTAATCGGATTCTTGGATACCTATATAGGACCACGTCGGCTCTTGAATAATTGGGGTTTCAAGAAGGGGCAAGCCAAACTTGCGGCCCCCAGCGCGTCGTAACCACCACGACCATCGAGCAAGAGCAGAGGCGCAGCAGCGACCTGACTATCGTCGCCCCCGCCCAAATCAGTGTCTCTCTCACTCGAGTCAAATCTCCCCTGGTCGCCCAGCCCGGAAGTCGCCACGGTTCATTCACCTCGCCGCCCGCAGGTCTCGGAACTCGGCAGAAGTACCGTCACATACCGGTGCGAGCGGGAGTTAATTTTGCTGCCAAAGAAATATCTCGAAGGCCAGGCGTTAGATGCGTATTGTCAGCCGAGATATGTGGCAGTCTCTACCCCTTGCTTAGTGGGCGGTGTTTATATACCTACTTCAGGATCTTCCTACGAACTTAGACGTTAGCTGCGGCACGTACAGTCGCAGACCTCACTCTATCCTTGCTGGCCTAACAGCGAATCCTGGGACATGTGAACCAGCTCGCTCGTCTTCGCCGATGGTTCCTGAAAAATAGGCTTGCTGGAGAGTGGTTCGTGAAAGAGTGGCAACTGGCACGGGGTGCTGCTCGTGGAGAGACCTGCGAATACCACAACTCGGGACACGCAGTCATGCTTGAGTGATGCTCTGATGTCATTGTCTGTGTTCCAAGACTCCAGTCATGACAGCTTGTTGAAAGCTGCCCTTCTAAGTGGTGAGGATACACTTCCCTCGTTCCTGCATAGCGGTCCTTGTCCCCCATGATATCCCGCTGTTTAACCACCCTTAAATTGACTTCCAAAACTGCGAAACACCGCCGCTCGTAGTGCGCCCCAGAGGAGTGTTATCTCAGAAACCAGGGGACAAGAGCGTCAAACGCCTCCGGCGTGTTGGCCGGGTCGACATCGAAAGTCCTGATCAGGCGTTTCATAGTGATAGCTTTGCTCCGCTTCTCGGCATCATCATCAGCGCGGCCCATGGCCTCCAGGACTTCGGACATCTTGAACAAGGTCCGCGCTACTCTTGGCATCGGATCATAGCTGGCCTGGAGGATGGGGAGCGCTTCCTCCAGGTATTGCCTATGGCATACATGGTTAGCAGAGGCCCCATGGGAAAATCATGAGTCAAGGGGAACGAACATCGCCGCGGCATAATCGCCATGTTGGGAGGAGAGCACCGCCATTTTGTGGATGCCGAGTCCGAGTTTGAAGTGGTCTGGAGTCGCGGAGCGACATACGTCCAACGAGATTTTGAAGGCATGAAGGGCCTCTATAGGGCGATTCTGGGCTTCCCTGATCTGGCCGATCACGTACATAGACCTGTAAGTACGATATGTATTAGCAGATTGTATAGGGCATATGGGCAATTGATATGTGTATTGTGGCACTTACTGTCCGTATTTCTGCGATTTCACGCCACTCGTGACCTCGAAGAGCATGGCGGCGGTCTCTGCCAGGGTCGATGCGTGAGCATACGATTTCGCCCTGATGTAGCACATTGCCTGATTCATATGTGCCATTGCCGCCGGGCTGCCGTCGTGCGTATCGGCGCGCCATGCGCGCTCGTGGATCTCGATAGCTCGCTGATGGCACCCCATGGCGGTCTCGAGTTGGCCATCCTCCATATACACGATTCCGATGGAGGTCAGCGTGTCCGCGAGCACGGGGTCCCAAGCGTCAAGATGACCATGGCGGAGGTCCAGGGCTCGATTGCACAGCCTCAGTGCCTTCTCGATCCGGTTGCATTCGAAGTGCACCCCGGCCAGGTTGAACAGCACGGAGGCTTGTGTGAGGCCGGGCATGTCCGGGCTAACGTGTTTTGCCAATTTCAGCAGGGGCTCTATCCCGGAGAATTTGCCCCGTTCGAACATGTACCTTGTCCTGGTCAGCTGCCTTACAGGCCTGTGGTGGAATGAACGGGAGGGTGACATACCAGGTGGCGGCCGCAATAACGGACGCAAGTTCGAGGCAGTCCTCGCCTCTGAAGAGCTCCTGGTACCGCTTGCAAAGGAACAGAACGTGCGAGTGGTAGTTCTCGCAGGCTGCCCAATCGTCCCAGATGAGCTTCCCATCGGTCCCTCGCGGATGGAGGTTGCTCAGGTGTGCCAAAACACCCCTGAACGTAGCAAATTGTGCCTCCCTGGTCATCTCCCCGAGGGCGATCGCTTGAACTAGCCGGTTGACAGTCAGGTATCCGCGAGATTGCGAGACAAGGCCGGCTTTGCAGAGGTTGCCCAAGCTTATGTAGTACCTAGTTACACGTTAGAGAGAACACCTTATAATATAGCCAACCCCCCTGGGTCAGAGGTATTAGGGTCGAGGCATACGTACTCAAGCGCACTGAACACTGTGTGGGACTGCTCTTGTTCGATGTTAGAGAACAGCAGAACTTCGGGAATGTGATCCGGACAAAGGAAGCACAACGCCTGCAAGAGGCCTCGAGACTGGACATCGAGTTCACCAACCGAGAAGGCGGCCGCAATCGTATGGGGATAGCCGGAGCCATCTCCTATCTCGTTGCCTATCTGGAATATCATGGGGAATCTGCCCGCGGACTCCAGGATCCTGGAGAGAACAGCGATATCGATCTTCAGGCGTTTGGCAAATCAGCCGATGTGGTTAAGGGCAAGCGGAACTCCCTGCAACGTGTGGAGGATGCCGTCGATCAGCTCAGGCCAACACTGCTGCATCCTCTCCTGCCCGATGATGGCGGAAAAGAGTTGCCGGGCTTCGGTATCTTCAAGTGACTCCAGATGCAAGTCGCTGAAAGAGTCATGGTAGTCCGCCACGTACGGGCTCCTGGTGGTTATGATGATGTGCCCGGCTCCTCCTGAGCGGGAAGGCAAGCTGAGATCCGCGAAACGCGCACGTCTTGGACGTTATCCAGCACAAGGAGCCACTTATTACCTATTATAATGCAACTGTTAATGCTCTTGATGATCTCTGTCAAAGAGAACTCTCTCAAGGGGTTAACCTACCATTAGTCTGGAGCCATCTAACCAGAAGTCGAGCGTTCTGGAGTTGGTCCTCTTCCGGGCTTGGTGAGGCCTGGGCTTCTTCGAGCCCCAGGCCCAAGGAAAGGCTCGAGAAAGCCTTCAGGGCGTTGACTCGCGAGTCGCTCGCGACCCAGAAGACGTTCGAATATTCCGCCCCGAACAGCTGGCAGTATCTGGCGGCCAACTGCGTCTTGCCAATCCCTGGGAGTCCGTGGACGCAGACCACGGCCGGTGAAGAGGAGGACGGAGGTTGAGAACGAAGAGACTTGTGCAACTGGTTGAGATAGTCTCGGCGGCCGTGGAAGTGTTGGGCAACTCGGACAGGGGTTGGGAAGTGACCCTGACGAGGATGACGGTGGTTGGTCGAGCTGGAGCTCATGACATCCCCTCCGTCCGTGAGGGAGGATGCACTGCTTGTGGAGGAGCCTGAGGTCATGATCGTCTTGGTGCTGTTGGATGTTGAGAGGAGCTTGTGTGAAGTAGAAGTAGAGTGGATGGAGGTTAGGCTGGCCTTATATATGCTGCTTGGGCCATGCCAACTGGACAACAGCCAGTGATTTTGGGAGTCTGTCATCGTATATTCACTGCTGGATATCGTACAGTCGCTTCTGCGTTATTGTACATTCAGCGTTTGGGACCGTGGACAGACAGCCCTCGAGTGATCAGGGTTCGTAGGCGTCTGTGAGTCCCTGTGAACGACTCGAAATCACATCTGTCGAGAATGATCGCCTTTGACGCGATGATGGCCAGTGGGATAATCGAGACAACAATTCCTAGGTAGCATTTAGGGCACTCAGACATCTCCGCAATCAGCGCCGAACACATTGGTTGGCGGCTTGACGAGCAGAATAAGATAGGATCATACACTCTTCATTGAGAACCTATCCCTAACCGGTGGCTCAAACCACGCCACCCAAAGGCCAACCTCATACCGAGCTGGCTGGGGAACCATGATAAGAAAAGAGCGGAAATACAAAACACCGCGCAATCCGACCGAACGTCGTGGAAGAAAGGCAAGAATACACCGCAGATATGCCGTAGCCTAACAGTCCCTCAGGCTCCCTCGTTTCATCCGACGCCCGAATCCAACGCATAAACATCAGGCCAACTCCCCTCAATCACAGGCGCGGTGTGGAGTTCTGCTCCTGCGCCGTCTCATCCGTATGCTGATGATACCCCACGGCAGGTCCAAGCCGAATGACCCCAGGTCCCTGTGCACAGAACGGGTTCTCTTGGTTCCAAGCATATCCTCCCTGATTCTGAGCTCCGTCCAGGTAACCATTGGAAGAGCCGTAGTTGTCCGAGCTGACCGATGGTGCCGGCGTCAAAGAGCGGAAGAGGAGACAGTTGTTCTGGTGATTCGCGAGCCCGCCTGGGGTCAGGAAGCCGCGACGGCAGCCAGGGCAACCCAGCATTGGCTTCAGAGGTGCGTTGCCGAATGCTGCGTCGCCGAGGTGCTTGCGACACGATAGCTCGTGGGAATGGCGGCTGAACTGCGAGAGCACCTTGTCGCAGGCCGGGCAGGTGTATGTCGGAGTGGTGGGAAGGCGCTTCGCAGCCCTATATCTGTCGGGGTCGGCTTTGAACTTCCGCCAATGGCAACTGTTCTGATGTCTCGCAAGGCCAATCGACTTGAACTCCTTGTGGCAGAACTCGCAGAGCACTCTGTCCGATGCAGGTCCACCGCTGTCTGGTGACCCAAAGAGAGGGACACCTGGCGCAATATTCTCCTTTTTCGTGCCCGTCAAGTCGCTGTCGCCATCCTCGTCGCTGGAAAGAACAATGACCTCATGAGGGAACTTATCCACCAGGATGATATTCGAGTACCTGTCCTCCTTGTCATCGTCGAAACCGTTTCCGTCCTGCCTCTTCCCCTGGGAAGCAGGCCTAGGATCGCCCGCACCGTCGCAACCAAGATCATACAATCCATAACCATCGAAATCATACAGCCTATCACTCACGCCATCAACGCCGCCAACGCCCAACGACTTGCTCCCTTTGTCAGAAGCATGCTTTTCAGGAAACGGATTTGAGGGACGACGGTCCTACTAAGACGTCACCCCGTTACCGGCCCCGTCCTGGTGCCCGCCGTTCTGCGCCTGCTGCCCATTGTGTCCGCCGTGGAGCACCTGCTGCTGCTGCTGTGGTTGCTGTTGACCGTTGGGCCCGTTGCCGCCGTTGGACTCCTCGTACTCGACAATCTGCAGGGCGAGCTGCTTCGCCGCTATCTCGATCATCATGATCTGCCGCGTCCTGCGGTCCGCGGTTCGGACCTCGGCCATGGCGCGCTCTACCGTATACCGCACGACGGGGTCGTTGCTCCCTTGGTGTCCGAGGGCGGCGAGGGTCGCGTTGTGGGCTGGCGTGGCGGGCAGAGTCGGCTGAGCAAGCTGCGGTTGAGCAGTCGGGGGAGCATGAACCATGTAGCTTGCGTTGGGGTCGGAGGGAGGTGCTGAGGGTGTGCTCATCAAAGGAACCGGCTGGTGCTGTGCTTGCGGATTGCGGGTTTCTGTTGCGGGTTAGTTCTTGAACAGTGTGAGCTTGGAAGAGGTGCTGTTACGTACCATGGAAGCTGCAGCGGGCACCGCTGGCGTTGAACCAGCAGTTTGCGCAGCTACCGCACATTTGGCCGTCGACCACCACACAGCTGGTCCAGGGGCCGTGTCCCTTATGACAGTTCTTGCAGGCAGAAGGCGCCAGCTCGCCGGCGATGTGGGCAAATAGGGCCTCTACATTGCTGCGCCTCTGGAGGTTGAGCTGCTGGTCCGGACGACGTTGCTGGGCGATGCGCAAGCCGGGCTCCCTAGCCAGGCGCTTGGCAAGCGCGCTTTCGACGTTCAGTTGGCCGTAGCCGCTATCACGGGCTAGCTCTTCGGTTGTCCTAACGAAGGATGGGTCGAGATTCTGGTTGTGCTGGTCCATGTGGTGAGGGGAGGGACCACCCATTGATGCGGTCGGTTGGTGGTGTTGTTGCATCTGGTGCTGCTGATGGTCGGCAGATGGCGTGAGCTGTCCGCCCGAAGTGACGCTGCCGCCGTTGGCGAGAATGTTGGCGGCCGTGTTAAGGTCCATGTGATCGGTTTGGTTGTGGTGCTGCTGGTGGTGCAGATCCTGATCGTCGTCTTCCATGTCGGCTTCGGCCTCCGCCTCGCCCATCTCGGCGTTCTCGGCCACGCTTATAGCTGCAGCTGCTGCGGCGGCGGCGGCGGCTGCGTTGAGCTCGTTCATCATGGCTCCCTCGTCGTACTCTGGGTGCCGAACCTCCTCGGGCGACGACTGCTGCAGCTGGGAGACGTGTGCTGGTGGTCTACCGCGACCCCGCGCAGGAGTGCCTTGTACTGCGCTATTCTTGACTACTTTGTTGGGTCGGCCTCCTCGCGTCGGTCGCATTATGCCGTTCATGGTAGGGGAGCCACCCAGCTCCGACGGGCTTTCGGGGGAGCGACGCGTAAGGCGTAGCGCGCCTGCGAGTTCCTTGAATGCCGAGACCGATGGCCGCGACGAAGGGGTATCGAGATAGTCGATGAATAGCTTCAATGGTTGATGGAAAATTGAGCAGCTGATGCCAGCTGTAAGCGATGATGATGTGTGGGAAGGATTTTTGTTCGGTCGAGTTTTGGTGACGAGGTTTTGACGGGGGCTGGCCAAAACAGTTGCCAATCACCTGCCGCCGTTAAATAATCCGATTGGGCGGCTACGCGGCACTTTGTGCACGGACCATCTGTTCGCGGTTCCACCTGTTTGCGGTTGGCCATATCCATCCAGGTCGCACTTGCCATTCGATACCAATCCCAGGTGAAGTTGAACTTTACCTGATTAATACACGCGGATTGCCTTTGAACTATGCTGCGTTACAGTGATGCGGACGTGATACACAGTGTTCTCTCCTCCTCTGCTTCCATGTCGACTTGGGATCGAGGGTGCCTCCGTCCTTTGATTCTGGGAGGTCCTGTGCCTTTGAAAGGTATGATGCGACGGATTATGATACTCTGTACAACAGAGGAGAGATACTGGGATTGCTTCCTTTCTGGAAAACTGTGCGGCGATGACACTTTGACATAACCGACATTAATTCTATATTCTAGCTTCGTATTGCCTACGGCAGACAGACGAAAGACGCTTGTACACTTAAGTCGTGACACATGTTGCAGCGCATGCAGTGTGTGGTCGTCATCTCTTCCGGACAAATAATGCATTACACAACCTTTTACACGATGGAGCGAATGGTCTTCATCTACAGCTCTCCCGGCAAGAGTTCCAAACTCGCATTCTGTCAGAAGATCTTGATTGTAGGATCGATGCTGCGTGAGACCCAGACTTCTCCTGGCCACCTCCAGAGCAAGCTCGGGGTTACGAGTAGTATAGATAGAGAGTCCTTCCCCCGATCATGACTTGCATGGCCGGTCCATCTCTATCTCTCACTCTCTCTCTCTCTTCTTCGTATATCCGCGCTTGTAACAAACATGCCATTGATCATACCGCGAACAACTCCAGTCTCCCCAAGATAGAGAATCTTGGAGCAACGGGTCTACAAAGCATGAAGCCATGAAGCGTCTTGCTTGACTCTGTCATACCTTCCGAACACCGGCAGGGTTGGACACATCCCTACATATTTGGTGACCAGCCATGGCACCCACTTCATTCGATTATTGAGTTCTATACTCTAGACACGACCCAAGCTAGATCGTCATGACTGACTATTAGCTCCATCTCGTACATGTACTCCTCGAGCAAGCCATCACCGCGTCATATCGACATCCGCAGCCAACTTCCCCGACTTCCACGGCTGCCCATGCTTCTTCACCCACTTGTCAATCTTCCCATGCATATCAATCAGGACAAAGAAGTAAATGATGGGAAGGAACCAGCTCCCAATCGTGTCGGTAACCCAGTTATTCCTCGGCCCACCGCCAAGACAAGCCAACCTCATCAGATTCCCCAGAAAGCTAACAGGCACGTTCGTCTCCCCCCTCTGCAACCCTGCAATCGCCCGGCTCGCCACGTCCTCCGCCTCGACCTCGGGCTCCTCCTTCTCCAGCATCTGCGTAACGGCAGGCTTCGTCTTGTTCTCCTTCACCAGCCCGGGACTCTTGATCGTCGCGGGGTACACAACGTGCACCTCGACCGGGTTCTCGGGGTACAGCCTCAGCTCCATCGCCAGGGTGTCCGCCAGCGACCGCAGCGCCCACTTGCTAGGGCTGTACGTCGAGTAGCCCACGATAGGGAACCACGCCAGCACGCTGGCGGTGAACACGAGCTGCTTCGGCTCCGCGCCCTTGCCCCTCTTGTTCTCGGGCGCGAGCCACTCCCGCAGCGCGGCGCGCGACAGCTCCGCGGCGCCGAAGAAGTTGACGTCCATCTGTCGTCTGCAGGCGGCGATGGCGTCCACCTCCGGGTCCGCCCAGAGCATGGGGATGGACATGCCCGCAATGGCCCAGATGATATCCGGCGAGTGCCCGCCGTTCCAGGCCATGGCCTCGGCGAGGACGGGCTCGGCCCAGTTGGGCTTGGAGATGTCGGCTGATATGTATGTGAACCGCTGGGAGCCGGGGTTGAGGGCGGCGGCCTTGCAGTCGGCGAGGATCTCCTCGAGGCGGCCGACGTTGCGGGCGATGAGGATGAGGTTGGCGCCCTTGGCGGCGAGTTGGAGGGCGGCGGCGCGGCCCATTCCTTCTGTTGAGCCGGTCAGGAGGATTGTCTGGACTCGAAGTTAGTGGGGGTCGTTAGTTGCAGGTAGGGGAGCAGGAATCGGGCGCGTACCCTGCCCTCGACGGGGAAGCGGTTTTTGGAGAAGAAGGCGCCCATTGTGAATGCTATCGTCACTGCGAGGACTGCTGTAGAAATGACGATGGTCGTGGTGCTGAAGTTGGATAGAAATTCCATCGTTCGGAGAAAAGGGAGCGACGAGGAAGAGAGAACTTCTGCCGTTCACGAATCGGTTCCGCCGCGACGGAAATGCTTCTCAACTTGAAGCTGTTTGACCCCCCGACCCCGTCAGCACGATCCTGGTCAAAAAGGTAATTTACGGCCAAGCCAATCGTGCTTCTCCCTTGAAGACTGGACAGTTAAAGGAGATAAAATCAGGAGAACCGGGCGTAGGCAGCGTACCGGTAAGCAAAAGATGTAAGGTACCTTTCCCTTATTAAGTTATTACAGATCTCAGGGTGACGTTTAAGGACGGAGCTGTGACCGTGATACAGACCTTCTGGGGAGCTGCTTATCGATAAGCTAGAGATCGTTGGAGAGCAGCACACGCTAACCGATAAGGGTGGGGTAAAGGGTCCGCAATAACTTTTTGGGCCAGAAATTTCAGACTGCATGGACTTGCCGTGCTGCAGCCACAAGAGACGACCGGGACATTCTGGCACCGCACAGCACCGCCAATTGTCTCCAGCCTTCTTCAACACACTGTCACTTCATAGATAACAGCTATCAACCTGCATAAGAACTCGGCAAGATGGGCAAGAGAAGAAGGGCAGTGGCCAAGCCAGAGGGCCCCAGCGGTCCCCGCGAGGTCGACCCGTCCGAGGCCAAACTCAAGATCACCTCCTACAAGGACGTAGCCGATTCCGAGGAGGAGTACTTCATCGAGAAGGACCGCATCGACTTTGACGACGAGCCGCGCTCGAAGAAGCTGCGCAGACAACAGAAGGAGGAGGAATTCCTCGAGCCTTCCGACGAGGAGGTCTTCGAGGAAAGCGACGACGATTCCGACGCCAGCGACAATGAAGCCAGGGCGCCGGCGCCCAAGAGCAAGTCTAAGAAGGGCAAACCTGTTGCCGAGCTCTCTGACGACGAAGTCGACCAACAAGGCGAGGAAGAGGAGGACTCTGGCTGGTGGGGGACTTCGAGGAAGGACTACTACAATGCAGACCAGATCGAGACTGAGGCCGATGCCTTGGAGGAAGAAGCTGAGGCGAGGAGGCTACAACAGAAGAAGCTGGCCAAGATGTCCGAGGCCGACTTTATGTTTGACGAGAACGAGTGGCTGGCGCCTTCCAAGGATGAGGGTATGGACGAGGCCGAGGTTGTCACAGAGGTGTTGAAGGACGTCCCTGTCACGGATGACATGACGGCTGAGGACAGGTACAAGCTTCTGCAGGCACGGTATCCCGAGTTCGACTATTTGGTGGACGAGTTCCAGACACTTCAGCCCCTGCTGGTCGAGTGCCAGAAGGAGGCGGAGGGAAAGCTGAGCAAGTCCGTTGAGATGGTCAAGTACTGGGCTCTCGGAGCCTACGTCGCATCACTGGCGAGCTACTTTGCCATCCTCACCTCACCCGCAAGAGATGAGAATGGCGCGCAAAAGACCATGGACCCGGCCGAATTACGAGAGCACGACATCATGGACACGCTGATGACCTGTCGCGCGATGTGGCAAAGAGTCCAGAAACTGAAGGCTCCCAAGTCTGCACCAATACGCGACGGTCTGCTCTCGCCACCGGAAGAGGACATCGACATGCTCGAAGCCGCCGCCCCTAAGAGGAAGACCGCCGCGGACAAGCAGGCCGCCAAGGCCGCCAAAGCCAACAAGAAGAAGGCAGCCGAGAAAGCCAAGAAGACCGCCGCCGTTGAGGAAGAGCTCGCCGACCTCGACGACCTCCTCAAGAAGCCCAAGTCAGCGAAGATCAAGACCGGCGAGAGCGCAGCGACGAAATACACCGAAGACCACCGCCGCGACGCCTTCTCCGACTTCGGCGAGGAAGAGACCCTCGACGCCCGCACGGCAGCAGACAAGGACAAGCGCAAGAAGTCCCTCAAGTTTTACACCTCCCAAATCGTGCAAAAAGCCTCCAAGCGCGCCAACGCCGGTGCCGACGCCGGCGGCGACGCGGACATCCCCTACCGCGAGCGCCTCCGCGACCGACAGGCGCGCCTCAACGCCGAGGCCGAGAAGCGCGGCAAGAGGGACAACAAGAAGGGCACCGAGCTGGGGGGCAGCGACGACGAGGAGGGCGAGGACCGCGAGGTGGCAGCCAAGCTGCGCGGCGACGCGGACGAGTACTACGACCTCGTGGCGCAGAAGACGAAGCAGCGGCGCGAGGAGAAGATCTCCCGGTTCGAGGCGATCGCTGCTGCCAAGAGGGGCGAGAAGATTGTCGAGCAGGAGGTCGTGGGCGACGATGGCAAGCGGAAGATTACATATGCTATCGACAAGAATAAGGGTCTCGCGCCGAGGAGGAAGAAGGAGGTGCGCAACCCGAGAGTCAAGAAGAGGATGCAGTACGCCGACAAGCAGAAGAAGTTGAGGAGTATGAAGCCGACGTATAAGGGCGGTGAGGGTAAGGGCGGGTACCAAGGTGAGTTGTCCGGTATCAAGACGGGTCTTGTTAAGAGTGTTAGGCTGTGAGGCGTTTGGTCTGGTAATAGATAAGAGAGGACAATATGACAGCTTCAACTTAGTCTTTCTTGATTTTTGTGTCACAAGGTGTGGATGACACCCTTCCACAGTAGCCAGACGGGCATAATGTTCCCAAGGTGGAACTAAGGTAGACGTCAAGGTGAGCGTGCTTTCGTGATCCTCAGGCATTGACAGGGGTCACTGCAATTTGAAGACACCGAAGGAGGACAAGCAACCCTAACCCTCAATTCTCTCCTTGCGGGGATGGCCAGCTGTTGAAGCTCCAAGCGAATGACACCTCATTCCAAACAGCCATTGAACTCCAACATCAACATCAACTTTTCTTCTTGTATTGCCCGTCAAACACACCGATTTGCCCCCCAACTCGAGCCGTTTTTTGCCAACATCTAACCTCATGGCCGACCACCACCGATAACCCGCAAACCCAACTTTAAAATCCCTTCTTACGACCGCGCTTTCCTTCCCACGACCGCCACTATGTCGACCTTCCCCGACCTCTCCGCCCTCCCCCCGACCTCCTCCGCGATCTTCTCGTCCCCATCATACAACCTGCCTCAGATCCGCGCCATACACAAAGCCCTGCATGCCGCCGTAGACGAGAAGCGCGACCGCCTGCGCGTGCAGGTCGGCTCGTCGTACCGCGACCTGCTGGGCACGGCGGACAAGATCGTCGAGATGGGGGGCGAGATGGACGACGTGCTCGACACGCTGGGGAGGATGGGGGCCAGGTGCGGGAGGGGGGTTGTGGGGAGGAAGGTCGGGGGCTTGGGGGAGTTTGTTCAAGGTGGGGGCGAAGGGGGAGATACGGAGACGGAGACGGAGATGGGGACGGTGGGGAGGCGGGGGTTGTTGGAGGGGGTTGTGCTTGCTGTTGAGAGGGGGTTGAGAGGGGGACGTAATAAAAAACAAGAGGGCGGGGATGGTGAAGGGAGGGGGGAGAGGGTTTTGAGGGCGGCCAAGGGTTTGGTGCTTGGTAGGTTGTTGGTTAAGAGTTTTGGCCAGGGGACACAGGGTGGGGGAGGGAACGTGGAGGCGGCGAGGAAGGGGCTGGAGAGTTCTAGGCGGAGGTTGTTGAGGATTGTGGAGAGGGTGCTGCAGAGCGTTGGGGAGAAGAAGGAGCAGAGGGAGGACGTGCTCAGGGTGTTGGCGGCGTATAGTCTTGCTACCGGCTCTGGCGCGAAGGATACGCTGCGGTACTTTCTGCGAGTGAGAGGGGAGGCGATGAAGCTTACCTTTGAGCTGGATGAGGATGAGAGGACGAGGACGGCGGACGATGTCCTGCGCGGCATGAGGCTTTACACCAAGACGCTGCTCGACGTGCCTGCGCTCGTGCCGACCAGGTTGACGGAGGCGCTCGCTGGGTTGAAGAAGCAGCCGCTTATCAAGGACCAGGCGCTGCGGGGTGTCGAGGGGCTGAGGCTGGATGTCTACGAGAGGTGGTGCGGGGATGAGATTGAGTACTTCACGCCGTTCATCAGGCACGATGACCTGGATCGCGAGCAGGCGAGGGAGATGCTCGCGGAGTGGGCGAGCAAGGGCGCCGATGTCCTCGTGCAGGGACTGGAGAAGACGCTTGCGGGCATGACGGAGTTCAAGGCTATTGTTGAGCTGAGGACGAGCGTGCTGAAACTGTGGATATCGGAGGGAGGCAGGGTGAAAGGACTTGATACCTCGGACTTGCTGGACCGGATACGGACGATGATCAACGAACACATGCTCGGTGTCGTCGAAGCAAAGGTCAACAAGCTTCGCCTCGTGGGGTCTGAGGTCTCGGCTACGATTGAGGCGTGGCGGGAGGGCGCGTCTGCGAGCGAGACGCACGACTTTTGGGACCCCGACTCATTCGACATCGACCTCACAAATGGAGCGGCGCATTTTACACGGGAACTTGTCTCTCGCCTGTACGGCCGCAGCGATATCGTCTCGAAGGCGGTATCTTCGTACAAGTCGTGGTACAAGGTCATCGACGATGTCGGGCAGGTCGTCGAGCAGCTGGGGCGGCAGAGATGGGACAATGACGTGGATGAGATCGAAGACGAGGAGACGATCGAGCAGCGGCAGCAACTTCTGAGCAAGGAGGACCCGCAAGCACTTCACGGGCATCTGGACGGGTCGCTCGTCAGGGCGTTCACGAGTCTGGATGACCAGTTGTCTACTTTACTCAAGTCGAGCGTCGCGGCCGAGAAGGGGCCCGACGTGGCCATGTACTTGCTGCGTGTGGTGCGTGATATTCGGAGCAATCTGCCCGCGCTGGAGGCAGTCAAGATGTTTGGACTGGATCTACTGCCGCAGCTTCACAACATGGTGCCGTCCAGTGTCGCAGAGCCGGTGCTGACAGAGTGGGCTGAGAATCACAAACGGCGGGTGGTTGGCAGAGCATTGTGGGAGGGCGAGCCTGAGCTGCCGACTTCTCCGTCGCCGGACTGCTTCCAGTTCCTGAGGGAATTGTCCATGACGATGTCGGAAGCGGGCATGGACCTGTGGTATCCTGCTATGGTGACGGGGCTGAAGGTTGCGGTCAACAGCCACTTGCGCGAGAGCTGGTGGAAGCATGTCGAAGAACTCAAAGCTAGGTCATCGCCTGAGGATGTTGTCGAGAAGGAGGAGAAGGGGGCAGATGGCGACGAAACAGCTGTTGCTAAGACTGACGAGAAGGCTCATGAAGACGTCGCTGCTGCTGAAGAACCGAAGCCGCAACCTCAGGACGAGAAGGACCTTCTCATTCAGTGGGTGTTTGACATAGCGTACCTGCGATGCGGCCTGACTGTACCGTCATCCAAGTCACTTGCGGAAGGGCTGAAGGAACTAGAGGACATGGTATTCAAGGAAACAGATCTGGACACCTCATCCCGGCAGCGGATCACCAAAGCCTCACAAGAGTACTGGAAGCGAACGAGCCTCCTCTTCGGTCTCTTAACATGATACCCAGCCACTACCTCGCTCTTAGAAATACACACATCCTTCCCATCAAAGCTTATGCCTCTTCTGCCCACTAGCAATCTTGATGAACTCCTCCTGGGGACTCCCCGTCATGAACCTCGCATGGCCGGCAAACACCTCCGCCACGTTCTGCGCATCCAGCACATCCCGCTCGGGCTTCCTAATCAGCGCCTTGATCCCTATCAAGCTATCCCCAATCAAATGCTCCCCGAGCGTCTCGTCGATCTCCCTCAACACCAGGTCCCTGAACTTGACATCATCGCCCTTCTCAACCTCAAAAACCTTGTTCACGAACCCAGTAGACACGAGATCCTCCACCCCAATCTTCCGACTCATGATCAGCGCCTCGTTGGCCTTGCTCACGCCCAACCTCGTGACCAGCCCCCTCGATGCGCCGCCCTCGGCCACCAAGCCTAGGGAGCTAAAAGGTGTGAGCAGGAAGGCGTGCGGGGCGCAGTAGATGAAGTCCGCGAACGCGACCAGCGCCGCCGACAGGCCCACGGCGGGCCCGTTGAGCCCGACGACGAGGATCTTGGGGTGCGTGTAGAAGGCGTTCGTGATGTTCAGGTTGAAGGTCACGAAGCTGCGGAGCCAGTGCAGGGCCGGGTCCGTTTCGCCGGGGACGGAGCGGACTATGGAGACGTCTGCGCCGCTGTTGTGTGGTGTGTAAGTAAGTGACGGTGTAAGTGGAGGGGATGAGATGACTTACGCGGAGAAGTACCGTCCCTTTGCGGTGAGGAGGGTGATGTACACCTCGTCATGGGTGGCGACCTCGCGCAGCTTGCAGGCGAGGTCGTAGTACTGCAGCTGGGTGAGGGCATTGAGCTTCTTGGCGTTGTTGATGGTGATCACGGCGACGCGGCCGCGGTACTCGAGGTCGATGACGGAGGGGCCTTGGTCTGCCATTGCTGCTGTTTCACGGGAAGAGATGGTTTACGAAGAGATGGACAGACAATACAAACTTTGATTGAGGATATGTCTAAGGATGAACGATGGGCATCAACATAAGGCCCAATTCCTAATGAATCAGTCGGCGCTTGGTGCCTCTGGTTACCGTTAGCCATTGATTCCCTCCGCTCCTCCAACTTCCCCACTCGAAGATGCCTCGGCTCCAAGCTCTCCCCTTCCATCTTACCCCGGACTCCGCGGTCTTTATTTGTGAGTCTGGGCATCAGGTTGTTTTAGGCGGTGGCAAACCCAGGAAGAAGGATTCGATCTTGATAGGCTCACTGCCCTAAACGAGATATATATTTCGTTGTAATTCCCGATAAACTTCTGTGCCGACTGTGCTGGATGCTTGAAACGTCCGTCTTATAAGTGTGCGGTCAGCAATTGGCTACCTTGGCAGGGCCCCCAACGCCGAACCCCGACTCTCAGAGAGAGCCCGGTCCGTGAACTTCGAAGTTCCCAGGAACTACCTTATATATGGCCTTCGGCGGCCAGTTTCGGCGCCGCGGCTCACCATTGCACTGTTTCTCTCAGGTGCAACGGGTTCGAGGATGATGTGGCGAGTGTCAATGTCTGATTAAGAAGGAAGCCGTTACCGAATCAGCTGAACTACCCTACATCGACCCCAAGGTCAGACCCCCGCCAAGCTCCGTACGACGGGCCGTTGCTGACCATGAGCCGACGCTGACCGCTCCCTTTCTCGTCAATTTCGCTCGAAGCATTCTCGTGGACTTGGGGTGATTCACACATTATTCAAGATGGGGACGACGGTAGAAATCCGATCTTCCGGGACTCTGCCCCTTATTTTGTGACATTATTCATTGTTATCTTGACTCTAGTGATGTCACGGCAGCTTGGTTAACTCCAATAGGATGGGAGGTTGTTCTCGGATATACATAGGACCCCTAAAATGTTCGAGGTGCTGTGCTGCTCAACCGAAGGGCGTAGTGGCTTGCGGATCACCAACTATGGGAAATTCCATGATTATTAAACAAATACGAGCACCCCCTCCGAAAACAATTCTCTTGAACCTCACACTTCAATCCCTTTCTATACAACCGTAAGGTATCTTCTCCCTATTCCGAGCGTTCAAAACAATGACTGGTAGCTCTATGGCGAGAACCAGCATAGAGCTCTCTCCCACCACGGGAGCAGCGCCTCAACCTCAACTTCCAAATTCCGAGACCGGCACGCCGGCCACCAGGAGCAGCACACCGCCCGACGATGCCTTAGCCCAGGACCAAGGCTCTCGTCAGGACTTCTCCCTCCCGCCCGTCGACGGCGGCAAAGACGCCTGGTTCTTCCTGGCAGCATGCTTCATGCTCGAAGCCCTAGTATGGGGTCAGTTATCCCCAAACAATACACAATATCCATCATTCATCGTATCTGTTTCGCGCAATTTTAATAAGAAAACACAGCTAATGGTACCATCCAGGCTTCCCCTTCGCCTTCGGCGTCTTCCAAGACTACTACACCTCCCACCCTCCCTTCGCCGGCTCCCCCTCCATAGCAGTAATCGGCACCTGCGCCATGGGATTAATGTACCTCACCGGGCCCCTGACTATGTCCTTCCTCCGCCTCTACCCCCGCGTGGGGCGTTGGTCGCCCATCGCGGGACTGCTGGTCATGTGTCTCGGGCTCGCCATGTCGAGCTTCTCCACGACCGTGACCCACCTCATCGTCACGCAGGGCGTCTTCTATGCCGTCGGCGGCAGCGTCGCCTACTCGCCCTGCATCGTGTACATGGACGAGTGGTTCGTGAGGCGGAAAGGGCTGGCGTACGGGATCATGTGGTCCGGCACGGGGCTGGCGGGCGTGGTGCTGCCGCTGCTGCTGCAGAGTCTGCTGGACAAGTACGGGTTCGAGACGACGCTGAGGTTGTGGGCTGTTGTTGTTTTTGTCTTGACGGCGCCGCTGGCGTACTACATCAAGCCGCGGCTGCCCGTCAGCGCGGCGACGCACAGGAGGCCGTTTGATCTGGGGTTTGTGTTTACGAGGACGTTCCTCGTGCACGAGGCGGCGAACGTGGTCGAGGCGTTCGGGTTTTTCTTGCCGGGGATTTACCTGCCGAGTTATGCGCGGTCGACGCTGGGCGCTAGCGGGCCGCTGTCGGCGCTGACGATCCTGTTGTTGAATGTTGCTAGCGTGTTTGGGTGCGTGGCGATGGGGGGCTTGATCGATCGGTTTGATGTCACTACATGTATACTCATCAGCACGGCCGGGGCGACGGCGGGCACGTTCTTGCTTTGGGGGATGGCGGGGAGTTTGCCGGTGTTGTATGTGTTCTGTGTGGTGTATGGATTGTTTGCGGGGAGCTTCACGAGTGCCTGGCCCGGGATCATGAAGGAGGTTGCGAAGAAGGGAGAAGAGCAGGGAGAGGAGAGAGGGGGCGCGGTTGATCCGAGCATGGTGTTTGCCTTTCTTGCTGCTGGACGCGGGGTGGGAAATGTGGCGAGTGGCCCGCTGAGTGAGGTGTTGATCAAGGGGCTGCCGTGGCAGGGAGAGGCGGCTTATGGGTATGGGAGTGGGTTTGGGACATTGATCGTTTTTACTGGTGTTACGGCCCTGGTGGGAGGGGGGAGTTTCATCGGGAAGCGGGTTGGGTGGATTTGATGTCGTCTTAAAAGAGACATGAGCAGAGGGACGAGGCTTCGGGGTGAAGGCGCTGACCAGTAAAGAATCTCCAGTCTTATGACACTAGATGGGTGAATACGGTATACCGCTTAGAATGTATGCAATGAAATATATACACCTGTTCCTCCTGCCCCTTATTTTCCAGTTGTTTTGTTCCTTTTCCATTGTTTTGAAATCCTGCCCAATGCATATCCAAGATCCCAGTTTTTGCGCCTTGCTCTCCATGAAGCCAATAAAAGAATGCACTTTCCAGCCCCGACACCTGACTTCTTCTATCACGTCGCATAATCCGAGTCGTCCCTCTGTAATACCGGCCGCGGGTCCCAGTCCTCGCCAGCAATGCTCTGCTCCTCCTCGTCCACCGTCGTGTCGGACGAGCTGTCCGAATCATCATCCCGGTTGTAGATGAAGAACTGGACAAAGATGGCCATATCCAAGAACAGAGTGCCCGCACTCCCGACGAGCCACGAGAGGTTCACCAGCATATACCGCCCGTAGATCGCTCCCGCCTCGCCAGGCTCGCATTGCCCCGGTATCTCGCACTTGGGCTCGTAGGCGAATATCGACATGACATATGTCAAGTTGCCCAGGCACGCGAACAGGAAGAATAGCATGCTCACGCCGTCTGTCGACTTGCGCCTGAAGTTGAGTAGTAGTTGCGGTAGCCTGGAACCGAGGTAGAGTACCGCGCAAAGCCAGCCGAAGATCTGGCCCCAGAAGTCCATAACCAGACCGCCGTCGTCGTTTCCGTCCGCAGGTGGAGGTGTTGAGCTGTCCTTCGAGTAACCCCTGCTGAGTGCCCATCCGCCCACACCGGCTCCAATGACCATCAGCATAGCGAGCGAGTTGAAGGCCGCTGTCTGCAGCCTCGTTGGTGGTGGCGGCGCGGGCCTTGGTGGTAACACATCGCTCAGCAGCGGCATCGCGGGTGATAGGTGCTCCCAGGCTAGTTCTCCCGAGCCCCGCCTCGAGCCGTTCTGTGCCTCCCCATTGATCGTGACAGTAGGGACAGTCGAGTCAGAAAGCAGGCCCGTCCGCTCGTCCGCCACTGCGTCCCCATTGCGCCGACTCTTCTTCGGCGGCGGGATGACCTCGTCCCGCCAAGTGAAGCCGCGGTAGTAGAAGCACTGGGCCAGCAGCACGATGTCGGCAATGGTGTAGTAGATGGCCAGGATGATCATGGTGGGTAACACATGTTGTAGGACGGCACCCAGGATGTTGAAGATGTCGCCAGCTAACCAGACGATGATGAACTGCAGTGATAGGCCATCGGCTGCGCCGCGACGGAAGTTCTCGACGATCTGCGGCGTGAAGACGACGACCCAGCAGGCGATTGAGATAGAGCCGCAGATGCCAGATATGGCCTCAACATCGAGATTGAGGGGTGCTGTTGGCGGTGCCATTGATGTCTGATACGACTCGGGGTGAGCTGTGAAGACGATCAAGGAGGCGAATAATGAGAACCCCGTTGCCTCGATCTGAGATGAAAGAAGCTTTGGTTTGACGCGCCCCGCTCCGAAGGGTTTGGGGTTGGTGACGTATCCAGGGATGTTGGAGTTCGGCTGCTAAGAATTGAGCCGAACAAAGGTGACAGAAAAGTTAGGCAGAAACTCAATCAATCCGATATGCTGAATATGAAGGATAGAAACGAGAAAGAAAAAGGGCACGCCAGTCTGATCAGAAAAAAGCAGTCATCAAAAGTCTCATGAATCATTTGCCAGGATTTCAAGTTTTCACGGCTGTAGCCGGGATTTGTACCACGTGAGGGTTCGGTTCCCGGGATCTTGACGCGTCCACTAAGATTTGGGGTAAGTGGGGGTGCCTCTTCAGGTGCCCCGCTTTGGCGCTTCCGGGTTCCACTCCTGTAAAGAGACAGTTCAGCCTCGAAGCCTTATCCAACAAACATCACCGCTCCTGTTGGAACATGGCTCACATTCATAGCAACAGGCTGCTCAGGCTGCTGCAGACCTTAATAATCCGATATTTCTATGCATATGCTCTCAGATGACGATACGGCGTAGGTTGCCGCGCACATTGGCTCTACATGAAAGTCCAGGACAAGTGTCACGGCAACCTACGCGGTATGGTGAATGGCGTGCTCTTACCAACCTTTTGCTGGCGATGCACAGTGATTTCATATTCCAAAGGAATCTTTAGTTTCCTCTTCGGTTTCTCTTAACGTTCAAGATCACCTAGGGCGTTTTTATTCAGGACCTAGTATTTGGCTCCGTCTCGTTCTCTGTCCATTACATCTTCCAATCCGCAACCACTCGAGCACAGCATTTTTCGAAGCTCGTGTCTATAGGGATTGGCACCCACTCGAGAAAATAACCAAAGATGGCAAACTTATCCGAGTCTTTCTTCGTTGGTTCGCTCGAGGAAGCGGTGCTTATGCATCGCGAGCGCCGCCCTCTCACGATCCAGTTCCCGGTCAAGACCAAATTCCTCATTATCTCCGACACCGACGGCAAGGACTTCCCTATCCCCAATATCCCTGTCGACGTTGCCATCCACTGCGGTAACCTCACAGAAGGGTCCACGCCAGGCGAATTCCGCAGGACCATAGGCCAACTTGAGCGAATCCAGGTACCGCTCAAGCTTGTCATCGCCGGCAACCGCGACTACACCCTCGACAACCCCTGCTGTCAAGAGCAAGCTGACGATGCCATCAGCGCCCGCACGAATGACCCAACCGTGCCAGAGCAACTAAAGAAGGGTTGCGTCGGCGTTGGGGACCCCCTACACTTTATCGAGAAGTCCAAGGATATCAAATACCTTCGCGAAGGCGCACACGAGTTCATTCTCAAGAACGGCGCCAAGCTGACCGTCTATGCCAGCTCCTACACCCCTTATCAAGGGAACGGGGGCTTCCAGTTCAGGCGTGAAGATGGCCACAAGTACGACATCGGCATAGCAGACGTCGTCATCACCCACGGGCCGCCGCATGGTGTCCTGGATCTCACCGCGTCCAACCAGCGAGGCGGGTGCCCGGATCTCTTCGCCGCCGTCAATGAAGCCCGCCCTCGCCTGCACTGCTTCGGCCACATCCGCGAGGGCTGGGGTGCCAAGTTCGTCGAGTGGCGTGGCGGCCGGTACGACGAGAACCCGACGCACTTGTCCAACATCGACTACGAAGGCACCACCATGATCGAATGCCTGGCATCCCTCAAGCCCAAGAAGGACACAAGGATGAGATCAGAGGTCGAGGGAGTCGGGGGTGCAACGACGGCCGAGGGAGAGGAGTTGAGCTACTGGGCCAAGCAGGGCTACCGCATGACCAGCCACGGCCCGCGCGACGAGCACACCATTACGCCCGGCAAACACACGCTCTTCGTCAATGCCTCCATCCAACCGTTAGAGGGAGACAAGCCCCAGATGCCGTGGATTGTGGAAATTGAGCTCCCCGAACATAACGTAGTCGATATTCGTACGCCCGGTCGGGGTCCCATTTAACTGATCAGCCTGCTTCAACCGCTGTGGCTTTTGCGTCTCGCTGTTAGTTTCGCAACCTGCGGCGACGGACGAGATTTCTCTCATGGCACCCAGGGCAGGCAGCTTGCGAAGGAGACAACGTTTGGCAAACTCGGGAGACGTTCATGGCAGGATGGATTAACGGGAGACAGATGCATATCCAAAAGGGAGCGTATGGGTCAATGACAACAAGAAGCGCAACAGCCAGGCGGACAACTTGCGGTGTAAGGGGAAAAGGCCTATACTACAACCACACCACCTTAGCTTCTTGTACAAACAAATTTCAAGATCTCCCAATCGTCGAATGCCCTGATCGGCTTACCGTGTTCACGGTTTTGTAACGTGAGCAACGAACAGGCCTTTTAACTTTCTGTGCTAAAGCCAGCCAGCGCATAATCTAATTCAGCGTTCCGTCCTGACATCAAACCGACTCCACAGCTGCGGTGGGTGCTTCAACACCCACTAATCTTCCGTAGTATAGTGGTTAGTATATGAGCTTGTCATTCGACAATTCGCTCGGGACCCGGGTTCAATTCCCGGCGGGAGAGTCCGCCAGTGCACTCAGTGCAAACCTGTCTTTCTACAATTTTTCTCTTCGCTCACCTTACCGTGTGCGTTTTGTAATTCGAGTTAGTGTTTCAATGTCACGTTCATGATCTTTTCTGCCTTTCCAATCCTACGTTTTGGCCAGTCGCACGTTGCTGGACGAACCGGGAGGCATACCAACCCAGCCCGTTGTCCCGTGGCACCGTCCAAGTCCAACCGAGGGTGGTATATATCAGAAGCCTCGTGTAGCGAGCCTAACATGCCGCTTCTCTAGCCTATATTGTATGTCGGAGTATCGACCAAAGTCGTTGCCTACTGCCTAAGTCTGAGAGGAAGGCGAACCGTCCGGGCAGCAACAGCAGCGCCAGCCACGCACCTCGACCCTCAGCCGCAACACTGTCCATAACCCCTCAACCGGGGTACACACACAGGTGAAAGAAAGGAGACAGATGTCAAAAGGTGCTTTCCTCGCCAGATGAGACCCAAACTTATATGAACGCCAACGAGGCAACAAGTCCTGACCGAGTCCTCGTCACCAAAACTTCCCCCCAACCCAAATTACACCACCGAAACCAGCCTACCCGGTCGGTACGGGACCAAATGTCCAGTTCTTGGTCGAGATACTCACTCACTGTCGGTAAACCATATTGCCCAGGGCTCTTCTCGCTGGAGCCAAGACGGAGGCTTGCCAGGTGGCCCGGAAACAAATGGGTTCAATGTCCGGATCGCGCGGTGACGAGAGGGCGGGATCGACTGCGCCAGATACCAGACGCGGCGCGATGTCGAGCATGTGATGCAGGTGTAGCTTAGACAGCATACCACACAACTGCGAGGCATCCTCTTGGCTCAATGTGCTGTGTTCTGGCCCGATATCTAACTCTAGGAGCGCCTTGAATAGTAACGGCCGCACCTTCACCACGGACCAGAATAGGGGTATCCCGGTACCCCTAGAGAAACTGGCACCTGCCAACCCCCCCCCCCCCCCCCCCCCCCCCCTTCCCCCCTCGCCGTTCGGTCTCGTGGAACCTGACTGCGCACGGAGACACCGCTCCCTAAAGCCGTAGCCTGGCCTTTGCCCGGCCGCAGAAGGAGAAGGATACGCCTTTTAGGCTGGGGAAGGGGTCACACGTGGGGTATGTCGAAGGAGGTAGGGTTGTGCTGAAGATGGAGAAGACTATCCGGGGACTTTGCGGAGCCGGACGACAAGCGTGGTCGTGGTTTGGGATATAGCCATGGGAATGTCGAAACCGTCGTCGTGGGTGACCGGCTCGCCACCGCGCGCTATTGAGGACGCTTCCGGATCTGTTCGATCAATGTCTGGTGGTTGTTGGCGCATAGAACGTGGAAGGGCGAGACATATGAACAGGTTAGGCTGCTCCGTCAGTCTCGCCGGTTTTGTTCGTGTCCTCGCTTCCGGCCAGATTGAGGCGGCTCGGGGCTGAAGCGAAGCTGCAAGAGGATTTGAATGGCATGAGGCGAGGCTGTGAGCTGGGAAGGTGGTCCTGGACAACGGTGGAACAAACCACGATGCGAGAGACGACGGTACGAGATAGTGCGAAGATACTGCCTCTCGGGTTACGTTTACCCGGCAAACAGACCCCTCACGGGTCCGGATAGAGTCATTTCATCATTCATTAAGTCTAACACTGAAACGAGACCCCATTCCTCAAAGCCTGCGTCTGGCCCCCCGCGGAAAACCCCGTGCCCTCCCTCCGTATCTCCACGAGACCAGGCCGTATCCTCTCTTTTCCTTCCTTGCCCTCTTTTTCCTTCTTCTTATTACCCTCCTTCTCCGTCAACACGGCCTCGCAAACATAACACTGCACGACCTCGGGGTCAACGTGAGGCGCGTGTGGATCGCGGTGGCCCTGCGGCTTCATGAACGTGTTGACGCAGCTGCCGCACACGACGTGGCCGCAGGGCTTGGCCAGCATCGCCTTTGAGGAGTTGGACAGTGCGCGCTTGCAGGCGGGACATATCCGCGTCGTGGTCTTGGTCTTTTCGTCCGTCTCCTCGGTGAAGTGGACGGTTATCAGGGTGTGGAGGGAGTACGGGTGCGGTTGGTCCTCGGGGGAGGCGGGGCAGATAGGTTGGGATTTGGTTTTCTTTTTGATGTCGTGCAGGGTGTTTTTGCTGTTCGAGGAGGGGGTGACGGAGGGAGTCCAGAAGGAGGGGAGGGTTGGTTTTAAGGACTGCGATACGGTTAGTATGGAGTAAGGGGTAGTTGGTTTTTGGGGAGTGGAATCTGTACCTTCTCATCCTCGATAGCCCTCCGTGCCTTTGCCCTCTCTTCCTCGGCGATACGCTCAACCTCGTCTGGATCTAGCGAGAACTTCCGCTTATCTCCCCTCTTCTCCGCGCCATTCGTCTCCGGAGTGGGCGAATGGACTACAGGAGTATGCTCCTGTATCGACTGCGCGCGTGCGTTCCCTTTGGCAGCCTTGACATCAAGCCCGGCCTGCGTAAGCTCAAACTCCCGTATCGCGCGCTCCTGTGCCTCCGCGTCCTGCCGTGCCTTGGCTTCCAATTGTTCCCTCTCCTCCTGTTGCAGGGCCTTCTCCAGCCGCTTGATCTCCTGCTTCTGGGCCAGGATGTTGCTCAGCGCGCACTCGCGGCAGTAGAGGTCGCCGTGGAGGCAGGAGACCGGGTCGATCGCGTTCTCGAGGCAGAGACGGCAGTAGGCGAAGGGCAGGAAGGAGTCGCGGCTCAGGCGGGCCGAGTTGGAGCTCCAGGCGGACTTGGCGAGGGCGCGCTCGTGCGAGGTGAAGACGGCGCGGCTGGTGTTTCTCTTGCTGTGCGCCATTGTGGCGGCGGGGTTGATCCAGACAGGCGTCAGTCAGCTTGTCGCGCCTCGTTCAGGATCTCTAGTTGTCTCTTGAGTTCGGAAATATGTTGCTTCGATTGAGCCAGGACGTCGTCGCTTTCCCCTTCAGCGATCAAGGCGCGGCGTGCTGCGTCCCTCTTCTCCTGGAGGTCGGCCGGTGGTTCCAATCGGAGAGCAGTCAGAATGGGGTCTGTCTGCCTGGCTTGTGTCGATGTCGGTAAAATTCGTCGGGCAGTCGGGGAGAGGTTCGCCGGAAACAAGAACGCATAACGGTACGAACTCCTTGTCCTCGTTAAGCTCTCTGAGTCGATTGACCAGCCTGATGCGATAATTAAAGTCCGCAATGGTATCAGCCCGATTCTGTGCTATCTCGGCTGACAAAGCGGCCTCCCTGCGCTGTCTCTCGATTGCGTGAATATGCTGGACGAGCTTCGTTGATGGTTCCGGCGTTGAAACCCGTGGGATGCGGGGAGTCCTCGACGTCGTTGGCAGCGGACACCAATCGCCGAAGAAGGCGTTGACACAGGCGCTCGAGTTCGTCGCTTTCTAGGCTGCGGACAGCTTGTAGGATTTTCCTGGAATAATAGCTCCTCGTGAGGTTTGAGAATCATCATGACGGAGGTTCGGAAGAGAGAACGTGTTGACGTCTCCTAGCGTCTGGTTGTAGTGGGAACAACAGCTATGGGGTTCCGTCAAGCACTCTGGCTCTAGCGGAAAGAAATACAGGGATCCCGTGTCTTGGCGTGGAGCTCGCCCGTCCATAACCATCTCAAGAAAAGAAAAAAAAGTTGGACACGACGGAACATGTGCCTCAAATTCACATCCCCTCAACTGTGCGAATCTAATACATGTTCGACCTCCACCTCAGCGTGCGGGTTGCCATCCCTCCACTCCTTCAAAAGCTGCTGCGCTTTATTTCGAGTCACTCCTTTCTGTGGATTTCCATAGCATGCCCTGCCTGTTTGTATTGTTATAGCATGAGCGTTGTGCCAACAGGGGGCCAGCACGGAGGAGCAGCAGCAGGGCCCAGCCTGCCGTGGCGCATGGCCTCATCGCTGGTGCTGGGCGTGTCCAGCTGCATCTCCAAGACGTTCCTGTTTGGACTGAATAAGACCGAGGTCTATGGCCTGCAGAGGTTCCTCGAGATCCTGGATGATCGCGAAGACCCTGCCAAGAGGACGAAGGGGTTGATCACAGGTACAGCCCCCCTTTGCGCGTATGCCCTTACGTGATCATATGCCCTGGCTAACTCTAATAGTGTCCAACCATATCAGCGTGTATGTTCCCTGCTATGTCCCATTTCCATAAGAAGTATGTTTGATGTCCGGCTTCTGATGGCCATGCTAGACTCGACGACCCCGTCATGTGGAGTGTGCTGCCCCTGAAATACCCTTTCCGGCCATATAATGCACGCTGGGGTCTCGGTGCTCACGACATATGTTTCACCAACCGGTATGCTGCCTACCACCTCCTCTATGACCACGAGCCATTCTTCCTAACGCGTGTCCCAGCATTTTCGCCTCCTTCTTCACCTACGGCCAGGTCCTCCCAACGCACAGACTAAAGCACTCCACCAACGGCGGCCTCTTCCAGCCAACCTGGGCAGAAGCGATCCGCCTCCTCTCATCTCCATCATCCTCAGCCACCAGCACCAAAGCCGGACTCACCACCACCCCCTACCCAAAAACGTTCTCAACAACCGGCACGGATGTCGTCCCCTCCCCCTCCGTCCACCCCACCAACCGCCACGCCTGGGTGCACGTCTTCCCCGAGGGGGCGGTGCACCAGCACCCGGACCTCGAGACGCGCTACTTCCGCTGGGGCGTGTCGCGGCTGATCCTCGAGTCCGAGCCGTTGCCGGACGTGGTTCCCATGTTCATCGACGGCTTCCAGAAGGTCATGCCAGAGGACCGCGCGTTCCCGCGCTTCCTCCCCAGAATAGGGAAGCACATCCGGGTCGTGTTCGGGGAGAAGGTGGACGGGGAGGCCGTGTTTGGGGATCTGAGGCGGCGGTGGAGGGAGCTGGTCGCCGCCAGGACGAGGGATAGGTTGGGGAGGGTCGTTGAGGAAGGGGGGCCCAAGGAGGAGGAGGAGGCGGTGGTGGGGGAGTTGAGGGATGAGGAGTTACGGGAGGGCCGGGAGGCGAGGGAGATCAGGATCGAGGTCGCGAGGAGGGTGAGGGATGAGGTCATGAAGTTGAGGAGGCGGATGGGTTATCCTGAGGAGGACCCGAGGCTGGGGAACGCCGAGACGTGGGCGGAGGAGAAGGAGGGGAAGAGGTATAAGAGTGCGGTGGATGGGAGCTATATTAACCAGGACTGAGGATGTTGGTACGGTATGTGTTCGATTAGAGTTGTCCTTGCGGAGTGGCAGGCCGGATGAACGTCAGTCCGGGATCAACCTTAACCCTCAACTGTCAGTCGCCCTGCCTAACCAAGTACTTAATCCAAGAACTACAGCCGTCGTCGGTGTTCGCAGCATGACACCATGAGCATCTGTGTTACACCGGAGGCAAGGGCAAAGAAGATGGGAGTTGCTGCCGTGCGGACATGTCACTTTTGAGCTGCTCTATCGCTCTGCTGCTTACCTTGAAGTTGTTTGCACCCGAAGCAACGGTCACGAACTGCCCATCGGAAGACCAACCCCTGCTGAGCTCAAGAACCGCTAGGCACATCGCGCCCTCCCTCCTATTCAGAACCATGTCGTTAATGATCACCTCTTCCGATTCCGGTCTGTATTTGCGGGCTATATTGCGGCTGGAATAAATGTGTCTGTCTAGACATAGATTACGTGAGGCATCCTAACCTATAGGCTAACTATAACTGACACCGCAAGCAATCACGGTGTCCAATATGCCGGCCACCTTCCTTTGGACACTAGAACGAGCTCAGATATTTCGCACTACAACAAACTCAAATCCCAAAACTTCACACAGTTACGTGAACTTGTGTCGTCTACTGCCACGCTCAGCATACAAGAGCCGACTCGATATCCTTGGAAGGCTCCAATTTGCAGGTTGGAAGACGTGTGTGATGGTACCGAGTCTTGCTACTTTACTTACTGTTGTATTTACCAGTTAGACTCGAAAGCATGCTGAGATCTGTGGTCCCTCCACCTCAACGAGGTAGCCAACCTCGGAAGAGTCGAAATGAACCCCGGGCATCTCCTCTTCGTAGAAACGATCGAATCGCGGGTTCATCGCCTCTCTTAAGAGACGTTACGTCACCGTCCGGGTGGATCGTCTTCCAAGGGGTAAATGCGCTCCTGTCCCTTGCAGCTCTTGAGGACCATCATATGAGAGCGTTAAGTCTCGATACGACTTTTTCTGTGGGGGGTAGCCGAAGAGCATACCTCCTTTCTGGTAAAGATTGTGCATTGGTGCGGGATCCATCTTGTCAGAGGGGTATTAGTAGGGTCGAGTATCGTCGGTGTGAGATCGATGTGCGAGGTCGGGTGGGGCACGGTGGCATCTCTGGCGACGCCCGGGCCGCGGATGAAGAACGGGACGTTGACGTCTTCTTCGTAGCAGTTCGTCTTGCCCGGCTGGAGGCAGTGTCGGCCGATGTGGAAGCCGTTGTCGGAGGTGTATATGACGTAGGTGTCGTCCAGGAGGTTGTGGCTTTCGAGCCCGCTCATTATCGAGTTTATCATGTCGTCGACGGATGCTAGAGAGCGGAGACGGAGGCGGTAGAACTCGTCCCAGTAGTCGACGACCGTCTGGTTCTGTCTGGGTAGGGTTTGAGGTAGCTTACTTCCCAAGCCTAACCGGCCGTCCGGTCTTCCCAAACTAGTTGAGGTGAACATCAAGAAAAAGAGGGGGGACTTACCACAGGAGGATTGAAGCTCTCTGTCCGTGGTACCTTTGTGTCCGGATACAGGTGTTATGAGGCTCCGCTACCACGGGGGGTTCAGATTCGATCCCTGGGTTGGTGGCGTTGGGAAACCACACTTGCCCGTGCGGTCCAATCGGCATGCCGAACAACAAGAACCGTCGCGAACTTTCCGCAGCCTCGTCGAGGAATTCAACTGACTTCTCCGATACCAGATCGGTGCTGTATTCGCCCGGATAGAACTTCACCGGTCCCTTGTTCCGCCGGAAAGACGCATTGTTGAATATTTATATGTTTGGCTCAAGCAGAACTGTTCTGTTTGTCAGCATACTGGACTTCGAGGGATACCGCTTGGGTAATATTTACTTACAGTCTGTTCCATTAAATCCACCCGGGTAGGGCTTGTCGTAACTGTCTATGTTGTACGAGTTCACGAGCTTGCCCAGTAATGCGTATTGTATCCGGCCTCTTAGAGCCACACGGGGCGATAGTTGTCATTTCAAGCCCTCACTGACGAATTTCGGGTAACCGCCTTCTCTTTTGTTAGCTAGCACAGGTGGCTGACGGGCACGGGCCTGAGTAAAACGAACCAAATGGCGGCAAGACGTTCGTCACATTGGTGCTGTGGCTGTGCTTTCCAGTCCGGCATGACACTCGAGACGGACAGCACTGCGATTGTGTGCAAAAGTGCTTCTCGAATGCCGTTCCCTGCTCGATGAAATGCTTCTGAACGGCAGGCTGGTAGTTGAGCAAGCCCAGATGCTTGCCTTGGTCGTCGGACATGATGAGGACGAAGTTGGGCCGCTTTGTGCATGTCGGGCCCTTCGAGGCGACGACTCGAATCACCACCATCGCGACCACCGCGAGGTTTCGAAGGAGTCTCATTATGGTTAGCTGCTGTGTAAGTGCTTACTCGATTTCTGGAGAAAGACGTCGTGGCATCGAGAAACGAAGTATACAATACTTAGTGTTGACCTGGCATATATGTCTAAATAACCCTCTCAAGCGGCTGTTCCAAGCCTCGGAGAGAATGGGGTTACCCCACGAATTACCGGCACGAGGAGACGTCCAACAGACCAGTGTGTTGACTATCCCAGTCGTCGACATTGGGACCAATACTATGTCTACACGGCGCTAGGTAGTTAAGTAAGGTTTGCTTAAAAGAGGATCTCGAGAGTGAACACTGCTGCTGGTCGGGCTGCCAAGGCTGTGCTAACGAGGATGGTGTGCCCGTCAGGTCTGCTTCAGCATCAGAAGAGACTTACCTGACGTTATTGGTACCATGGATGATGGATGGGTTAATGGCTGGACTAGAGTCTAGAGGAATGCATGGCCAGACTGGCTTTCTTCTACGTCCGCGATAAACCTCCATCACGTTATTCTGTGCATTTGTGCATTTTCACAGGCTGTCCAAGACACTTGGGCGAGAAGCTTCTGCTTTTGTTTCTGCCTCCACCGTCACAGTGCTCTGAATGTTACTTCGACCAGGCCCTCGTGTGTTCCAAAAAAAGGCTAGCAGTGGGTAGGTGAAATCTTCTGCCCAAGAACATGTAAAAAGGGCCTTGTCACTCCCAGGGCTATGCCACTTGAAACAAAAGGCATGACTTGTACGCCGTTTTAGGTTCCTTGAAACACCGTCACTTGAGTTCTTTGTCAAACGCGCCGCACAGCCTGGGCCTTCCCGTCGGTTGTCACTGGCTGTTACCGGCGGTACCTTACGTAAGTGAACCCGACATTGGTCCACTCGTCGGGTGTAATCCATGTAAGGCGAAGGGGAAACCTGGGGCAAGCTTGTTCGAGCTAGATCCATATAGCTTAGCTGACAACTGCACTACGCTTATCGATAACCCAGCTGTCTGCACTGTCTGACCTTCAGGGTTTCCATCCCCAACATTCGACATCGACCTCATTTTTGGCATTAACACCTCGCACAATTCCGACTCCCACGAACACTGCCCATCCAGCCATCCATCTCAATTCCACCTCACCATGCCTCTGGGATGGTACCTAGCCCAGGGCCTGATACCCTTGGGTCCGAGCAGCAGCGACGACGAGGAGGGCCCATGCACGCTCCCCAACGGCAAGGTCGTCTGCGGACCGCACGGTCTGACCGTCTGCGGAAAGTGTTGCACCTCTTACAGCTGGATGGAGGACCCCGACGACGAAGACGACGAAGACGATGATGATGATCACGACGACCCGGCCTACGACAGCGACGACAGCGGCCCCATGGTTTGTCCCCACGGCCTGGTGGTCTGCGGGAAGTGTTGCGTCGACTACAGCTTCATGGACGACATCGAACGCGATGAGAAGCACGGCGAATCCGCGACACCCCTGAGGAAAGCCACCGGCCGCGTCTTTCCCTCCAAGTTCACCCCGCCCTCCGCTTCAATCAAGCCGGTAGAGTTGTTCACCGGCCGCGGCCGGGGGTTGTTCAAGAGGTATCCTAACGTTGCCTGCACACCTGACACCGGTAACATGCTCCTCCCACCTTTTCATCTAGCTGACTAGAACACAGGTACACCCTCCCCACCGATCCAGGCAAGTTCGTCGTGCACACCGACGGTTGCTGCCTGAACAACGGCCAGGCCGACCCCCGGGCCGCCTGGGCCGTCTGGCACGGCGACTTTGCCAACGGCGCGCCCACCATCGCCTCCGCACGCCTGGAGAAGAAGGGCCCCTTCGGCGACGACGCGGCGCAGACGAGCAACCGCGCCGAGCTCCGCGCCGTCATCGCCGCCCTGCGCTTCCAGCCCCCGGCCGCCGTGGCCGCCGCCGGCTTGCACACGATGGTCGTCGCCACGGACTCGGAGTACGCGGTCGAGGGGAGCACGAAGTGGGCCGGGAAGTGGATCAAGGACGGCTGGGTGAGGCGCGTGCGTGGGCCGCGCGGTGTGCGGTCGGAGGTTGTCAAGAACCGCGATCTGTGGGAGGCGCTCCTGGGTGAGGTCGAGCGGTGCGAGGAGGGTGGCGTGAGGGTCGAGTTCTGGCGGATCCCGAGGGAGTGGAATGCGAGGGCCGATGCGGAGGCGAAGGCAGCTGCTGCGCGCAATGAGGCGTCCGAGGGGTGGAATGAGGAGGATGACTGAAACTTTGCTGACGTGGTTTGACGAGGACCACTTGGCTGTTAATCGCGCCTTGTTGCTGTTTTCTTGATTTGATGGAACTTGGTGGCATGCATGGGGACGACTGCGTTCTTGGTTTTCCCGGAGCTCTGCAAGGTTGATGGCATACATAGCTTATCACTGAGCCCCGTGCCTGGCTGCACTAGATCACATATCACAGTACGATACACTATTCTGCACACGGTAATGTTGTCGTTGCGAGTCAAAGTGACTGTCACGTTTACATCTTTATTGATCAATCAGAGTCTGCATCTTTGACGTGTCGTGTCACTCAAACAGTGCCCAGATCATGACCTCTCAGGGTCCCAAACGGGTGCGTGACACAAGCCCCGTTTGCTAGCTGCAGATCCCTGCCGACAGTGTCGCGAAGTTGACTACCCAGTCCCTTCAACATGAAGTCGAAGCGAAAGGCGGCCTCACGCATGGTAGCACCCGTCGAGAAGGTCACCGTGTTGAGCGACAGGGCCAGGCCCGTCATCTCTAAGGCGGCGCGCTTGCAGGTGCGCTGCAGCGCCAAGGGGTGAGCGTGCGGCTTCGCCGACCGGAGCTTGCCCGAGTCGGGGTTGAAGATGTGGCCGCCGTCGACGGCGGCGTACTCCTCGTAGATCATGTCCCGCAGCTCGCGCGGCAGGTCCCAAAAGGAGAGCCGGGGTTCATCGACCGGTGAGGCCATGTCGAGTGGAGGTCCGGGTGCTGACGACATTGTGCGAGCTGTGTGGTGTGGTGATTGAAGTGACACACTGAAGTTGAAGGAAAGAAGAAGGGGGGAAGTCGGGAATGGCGGACACAGTGTGTTGTGAGTAAAGAAAGAAAAACCCCGGAAGGGGACCCCGGAAGGGGGAGATGGCCAGCTTCTAAATAAAGGATAATGGGTGTCATGGCTGGTGGTGGAAAAGCTTTGTGGGTTCCACCTCATTGTTCGGCTGCTGCCCGGTGAGTCACCGGAGTACCGGTTAAGATTTCAAGCAATGCGAACCTGGAACTCACTCCCGTCGTTCCACTGCTCTCCCGTCGGATAAGACTTGCACGTGGCTCGCGTGGAACGCCCATTTGAGTGGGGTTCTGTATGGTGGGGCAACTTAAGCTGCGAGGCGGGGACTCCCGTCGGCTTCCGTCCTTTTTCAACTCCATCTACTGCCTCACTACCGTAGGTACGAAGTACACGTGTACTATGGCCAAATAATAGTAGTGCACTGACTGGCCTCTCTTTAAAGCTGCATCTTATCAAACTCCCAACATTACTAGGTAAGGTCTCGTGCCCCACTGCCCTGTCAAGCACACCTCGACGCACCTAAACGTACTGTTACGTACAAAGTAAAATCCTCAAGAAGCAGCACACGTCACGCCGGCGCCGTCTTTTCTCTTGCAGCATGCAAAGGGAAATATACTTATTCGTGGATTCTTATCGGCAGGCCGCGACCATGACGGCTCAGCTTCGCACATGAAATAGCGGGCGCACATGATTCAGAGCCCGATCTGTTTGCCCTGGGGGAGCGGAGGGAGTTATGCATGCCTGAGCAGGCTTAGCTGGGGCAGCATGGCCTTCTACACGAGATACAAGCAACTTATCGAAAGTTGACCCTCGCGTATCTTAACCAGACCACCGCCGGGAAAGAAGAGGTTCTCCATCCCCGGATCTTGCAATCTCCCCACCGCCAACGACGACCGACAGACGCCGGTCACCGCCCGATCCCTTCTCCCTCGCTGCCTCGGCGGCCTCGATGGCCTCACCCTTTCCTCCTTTCACCATGTGTCATCATCACCTCATCCACGGGCTCTCAGTCACCAAAGTCCCGGTCCACGACTGCCCCAGCTCCGGCGGCACCACGTGTCCGAAGCTCGGACGGACGTAGTGCATCCACGGGTGACCCATCAACCGCCCGCGAACAGTTCCCACTGTATCAGCGGCGTCTGTTACATAGAGCGCCGTGCGTGGGTTGTCATCAGACCTCGTGCCCCGGAAGTTGATCCCCGTCTGCGTCGGTGTCGAACGCCGGCCATCATCTCCCGTCTTCACGGGGGCGTTGCACGTCGAACTGGATGTGGGTCGCGCAGCGCAGATGGGCACGCCCGCTAAATGCAGTACGGCCACGAGCACCATGACTGACAGGCAATTATTGGAGGAAGGAAGGGAGGTGTCACGCCACTAACACGTCCGGGCATCGCTGGGTGAGCAGTGCCGCCGCTGTCGTCAGCGCCACAAGGCGGTGCCGGTGGTGTTGCGTCCACCGGAACGGCGTATGCTACCTGTCGCGACCTTTGGTTGGGAAGGGAAAGAGCATAGTAGGACATCGTCGGGGGGTTCCGAGTAGGACGGCATCATTGCATCCAATGTGCTCCTTGGCTCAACGTGACAGATCTGGGGACGACAGACCAGAGAGGTGAGAAGGTCCTCGAAGTGTCTCGTGACGCTCTTTCGATATGCCACCGCGCCAGCCTTATCGCATTGGAACACACCACCTCGATGCGGGACCGGGGCGGAAGACGAGCGCGCCTATTTGTCCGTCTCCTTCCGTCGGCAACCCCTTCCGACGACAACTGCTCCAGGCTCCGTCCAGGGTCTTCGACAGCCTCCGTCATCCGCCCCCGGCTTTCGTCCTCCCTCTACCGCATCGCAGTCCGCACTTCGACGACGGTCGTCATGCTCGCTGCCAGTTCCCGGGGCGCACCACGGTCTTCGTCCCTTACGGGACCTGGTACGTCGCGGCGGCTGTGGTGGGCCCTCACGGTAGGCCTGTTCGCGACGTACGCATCGGACCGTCATGTCCACCCGCCCCCAGTCCGGTAGAGGGGGGCGTATGGGAGGGACAGAGGGGATCGGCCGCGGAGCGTGGGCGGGTTGGGTGTGATCGTTCGCGATGCGGGAAAATCCGAATGCGAGCCATCTAAATCTCTACCGCTGGAATGCGGGCCGTTGATGTGGAAAGATCAAAAGGAGGTGGAAGCTCAGACCGGAAGGATGCCGTAGCTTCGATGTGGAGGTGGTGGGGGAACGTGAGAGCGGGAGACAAGATGGGTGGCTGATTACATCGTGTATATCCAGGCTGCATATAACGATTTGACTGAATAAAGCGTGTTGACTTTCGAGAGCCATGACAACCGACCGGCCATATAGCTCCGTATCTATATGTAACACATAAGGAATACTCAACGCCGGTGGGGCTTACTCGAGAGACATGCGGAACGGACCGAGACGCAGGTTACCATAAACCTAGCTCGAGACTCCCGCTATCATCCGACAAGCCCACACAACAGAAGAACAAAAGACATGCAAGACGACCCAATCAGGACGTTGTATACCGTGACGAGGTTATAGGGTATACTAATAGCCCCGCTAACCGCGAGTCTAGGCTCACTAACTAAGGTAACCTAATGCCATGCCGGCGAGCAGCCGACTACTACTACACATATACCGTCGATCTTTATAAACAAATGTACATGTTATCTCAAGCGACGCACCTAATTGCTTGCCTGAAAAAGAAAAACAAGAGCCACCTTTGGTCCGCCGACCGCACAAAATAGCCCCCTCGCACCCGCCCATCTATTCCTCCTTGACGGCCGGCGCAGGAACGCCGGCAAGACCATCGACGATCTCGTTGCCGAGGGCGTAGATCATGTAGCACGGGAAGACGAGCCAGGCGCCACTATTGCCTTTAAGTTAGCTTTCCTTCCCCCGTCATGCATAACCTGCTTGTTGGGTAACAGTGAACACTACTTACTTGGGAATGATCCACAGCCAGATGAGCGCCACAAGGCTGTTGTGACCGATGTTGTCGAAGCCCGAAAAGTACTCGTTCAGCCCTGCGCGCGGGGTTTGTGGTTAGCCACCTTCTTTTGATCCCAGTTTTTCAATCCCCCCTCTTCTCACATTCTCCCCGTCTTTCCTATCCAAGTTTTGTTTCACCGGCCACTACCAGGTCCTCTTTTTCTCTCTTTCCCTCTCTCTCTCCCTTACCCATTCTCCCCCACGGACATATAGAAAGGGGAAAAAACAAAAAGAAACTCACAATAAAGCACCGTCTTGCTAAACGTCATGACGCACGCGCTCAACCCCACCACCACCGCCACCGCGGCCCTCCGACCTCCCACCCTTCCCGCTCTCACCTTTGCCGCTCCCGCCTTCCGGCCGCCGCCATCCGTCCCTCTCCCGCTGCCCCAGAACCAGAGCGTCAAGTAGACGGCGTAGAGCGCCGTCTCGACGAGGTTCAGGGTCCCCTGCGCGGCCGTGAAGCCCGTGCCGGCGTCGTACGCCTTCCAGCCGTAGACGTGGTCGACGCGGCCGTAGAGGTCGTAGGGCACCCAGAGCGGCCGGTGGAGGCGCCCGCCCGGCATCGTGTGCGGCCGCAGGAGGACGTAGGCCGTGTCCCACGCCACCAGGGGCAGGGACACGGCGAGCCAGAGGAGGGTCAGGCGGGTGGGGCGGTGGGAGAAGCCCCGGCGCGGGGAGGAGGTGGTGCTGGTGGTGGGGGACGAGGACAAGCGGGAGGTCGAGAGGGGGGATGAGATGTTGTCGGATTTGGGTTGGCGCGGGGCCGGGGAGGAGCGGGTTGAGACCATTGTGGGATTGTGGATTTCGTGTTTTCTTTTGGTTTGCGGGGGAGGGGGGGCCAAGAGTGGTGTTGACACAGGAAAATTAAGATTTGACGACGTGCGCTTGAATTGAATTCCGGGCGCGGAGTTGTTTTGTAGCTTGGTGCAGGCAGACGCAATGTGTTTCAAACAAATCTGGAGGTTGACTTGAGGCGGATTGAAGGATTGAAAGATTTGAGAAAGAGGAGAAGAAGAAGCAACGGGTCGGGTTTGTTTGAATGTTTTTAAATTGAGCCGGCGGCTTGTCATGTCGCATTCAACATCACGAAACTGCCGGAAACGCGTGCTTCCGGCGCTTAGACACAAACCCCATCTTTTTAGTCAATTTTCGGATCCGGAGTCCGGATCGGGGAACGGGTTTGACGCGTGACTGCGCCGACCAGTATACGACGTCGCTGCTGATTCTCATCCGTCGTATTTATTTCCGAGAATGGAAGCGCAGATGTCGCGCGATAGTACCGGATAGCAATTGATTTCGATAGGTGATAATTGTTTGGCGTCGTGCCTTGGGATTTGGAATACGCTTCTCAAAATGCGCTCCTTTATCTGCGTCACGCAATGGCGCAGCAGACCGCGCACAAATCGGCGGCGAGGCGTGAGATACGCGGCACGGCCCGTCAATCGCGTATGTTACTCTGCCGACGCGGCGCCGAGTTAGAACGGCAAGCCCGGCTCCCCTATCGTACGGTGACGAACAGACAGCTCATCATCCCCTATACAGCCGTCAACCCGCCGACGTCGGCAAAATGATCCCATTCTGGCACCTCCTCGTCGTCGTCGTCTTCATCCATCATCTCCAGTTTCCCTTCCGGCACAGCCCCAACAGCCACATCGACATCATCCTCGATCGCCCTCCACAGAGCCGGATCGTCGGGCAGCGACAGCCTCGCGCCTGCCTTCCTGATCTGCAAGGGCGCGGGTTGCGCATCCTCGCCAAAGACTACCAACACACTCTGGCGTTTGCTGCTCCGTTGCGGCACCGGGGGAGGCGAGGACACAGCGTCGTCGGGGGTGGAGTATACGCTACTTGATGTCGTGTGGTTCGATGCTACCGAACCTCGACGCTCGGTCGTTGTTGTTGTTGGTTTGTCGGCTTCTTCAGGGATGCTGGTGGCCACGCTGTCCCAGGATTCCTCGCTGCGCGGCGTGGTGACGGATGCGTTTGCGGTACTATCTGCGCTGGAGTTGGATGATGTGGAGGGAGAGCGATTCGCTAGGCCCGGTCGTGTACTGGAGTCGGGCGAGACGTGTTCGACCTGCACTTCGTTCGTGCCGTTGCCGTATCCGTGGACGACGATCTCGTGGTAGGCGACACTCCTGCGTGAGCCGGATGGTCTGATGGCTGGTGCCCTGCGACTTTCGCCTCTAAACGAACCGAGAGATCTCCTCAGGCTACCGGTACGGGACAGAGCTTTGGATAGGCTGCCGCGCCGTGGAGGGATTTGGTAGGGCGGCGTCGTACCGGACATGTTCTTGGACAGGACAAAGTCGGAGCGGTGTGCCAATGCGAAGTAGTTGATATCCGGCTTTATCTCCAAGCTCATCGGTGTGCTCGGCCCGGATGAAGGCAAGCCGGGCACCGGCGAGGTTGCGCTCATTTGCGATCCGGTCCGCAGTAAGCAACGTCGACCCTGTTCTGTCCACGGCGGCAGGTCTGTGGTTGATATTGCCAGGCTGTATCCTGCGCTATTCGTATCTCGAACCTCGAGCGGAGCTTCAGTGCAGCCGCGCAGTGTCTGGTAGACACCGTAAATGAGGATCCACCTAATCTTGCGCGCGTCGACCTGCGATAGCTTCTCAATCTTGTCGAACCTGATCCGCGAGGAGAGTGAGTCCTCTTCGAATCTCTTGTAGGCGGCGACTAGGCCGTTTCTGGCGATCTCTTGGCTGGCGCTGTTGGTCGCCTTGACAAGCGCGGCGTGCGACAGAAGTCGCTGGTCTGGACGGAGCTTGCTGTCGCCTTTGCTGAACCACGACGTTCTCTTGGATGACGCGGTAGGTGCGACCTCCGGTAGACGCGGTAGCGGATGCGGCAACGGCTTGTACTTGTGTCGGAGATCAAATGAGTGCACACTCTGCAGGGCGCATATACCCCCCTGTCCCGAGAGTGACGAGCTGTCTGACGTAGTATATGTCCAGTCCACGAGATACTCATAAAGAGCCTCAAAGTCGATACGCATCGCTCGGTAGATCTCCGGTTCCCACATGCATGTTCTCGTGTCGACTGGCGATGGAGGATAGTAACCGAGCCGGTGGGTGTAAAATGCCAGGAGGAACGACCTGAACCGTTCGAGATGTGCCCTTCCACCGGGGGTCAGACCAAGGTTGGATTCAGAAAGATCATCCTCCAGGAAATCCTTCAGTGACGTCGCGGCCCTGCTGAGCTTGCTTTCGACTCCCGCCTGCGCCCTTCGGAGCAGCTTTCTTGTGATCGAGCTGATGGCCTGCAAGATCCATGTTAGTCACTGGGTGAACAGGGGCCGTTTGGATTGACAAACCTGGTACTCGGGCAGCGTGTACAAACAATCGCCCATACCCCCGCAGTGAGCAAACGCGTTGACGTACAGGTCCCTGAGCTGGTAGTATTCGGCCAAATGAACCATGGCGAGTGCATGTATCGGCTGGTTGGCCAAGTCGAGATACCCCTCGTCCTCGCAGTAGCTCAAGATATCCTCCACGTTGTCCGTCCCGGGACTCCTGTATTCCTGCATGCTATACTTGAGCGCAATCAAGGCGCTCCCAAGGTGCTCGCCGACCAGCGATCTCCGGTAGATCCATGCGAACAGGTTGCGTACGGACAGGTAGAAGTTGAGTAGCTGTTTCCTATCCGCCATCGGCGGTGGGGAGATGTAGAGATCTACCCTCCCTTCCATGTCCGATCCATTGCAGGAATCGCGGGCCAGGTACGGGCTTCTGAGGCCAGGCACATTTCGGACAAGGTATCTGTTAAGCAAAGGGTGGCAGTTGGCTTCCAGGAGAGTGGATAGCGGAACTCTGAATGCTGGTCCTCGTCGTGACTGTCCCTTTCCGTAGAGATGCACGAAGCAATTGCCACTATCGAACCAAAGCTCGGGATCCTGAACATGATGTTAGCCACACCGACAATTTCCACGCCTTCCACCCATATTTTTTCGTGGTTAATGTAAGTTGAACTCACCATCCTCAAGCTATCCCAAGCCGCACATGCTTTCGCCCCTCCATCCCACCTCTTGATGTTAGCGCTGGGTGGAATTTTGCCGTCCATGAAGTGGCTCGTCTTCCTCGATTTCCAACCTCTTGAGCGATTCGATATGCCAGTATACACTGTATAATCTCCCGTCGATTTGACAGACTCGGAAAGAGACAAAGAAGGCTCGCAACAGTCCGTTGAGGTGGCCATCGTGGACTTTTGTTTGTTTGGCGCCTGCAGGCGACTGGACGCTATCGGTGGGGGGTGGGCTGGTCCAGAATGCCGGGGCTGACACACGATCCAATAGCGTGCTTCTGGAGCTTTAGCGACCTGCAGCACAAGTTCAATAGTTGAAATGCCACGCTACCCCAGAAAGCTACCCTTGCGAGTTCAATAGATATGGCGAACGAGCAACTCTAGATCTTCCCATGGCTAGGTGCCTGCCATGGTAACTGTCTGATCCATGAGCTCATTGAGGTTAGCATCCGATGCATCAGTTGAGACAAGACGGAAGGAAACTGCATGTCCACCTCCTTGGGGGGGGCCCAAGGTGGATACACCGGTACCATGCCTGTGTCGAGGGAGCATGATCAAACCTGGCGATCATCTTGCCCCGGATTCGAACAAAGACGTAACAGTCCAACGAAAAGCGGGCGCCGGCGTGAAGCCATGTCTCGGGAGAGCAGCACCCAATGTGGAATAGAAGCAGGGATCACCCTACGCCAGCCGTCGGCTGGGTCCTTATCGGGAGGACCCCTGTCTCACTTGAGAGCACAGACCAGCCACAGCTGGGCCAGACTGATCGACTGAGCCGGCGATGCAATGCAACCTCCCCTTCGGGTTGGAGCACCTCGCCTGGCTGGAGCTGAGCATCCTTTTCCAGAGCCAATGGGTGTTCCGGACCAGATAAACTTTCTGCAGCTCGATGGCAGCTGTATTCGAACCGCAGGAGTGTGGGGGAAGAGGAGGCCGCACGGCAAAGCGCGGTGGCGAATAAAGGGATGAGTTCGGGCCTGCTTCTAGCTCAGCGTTTGCTCCGCAAGATCAATGATCATCATGGCGTTTAGCTTCCAGGTTCGGCCACTAGAGTGGACATCACAGTTCTCTTTTCTGCCGCCCTGCCGTCGTCGTGCACCGTCAGTGCCGTAGCAAAGCAGATCGACTCCCGCAACCTATAGCTCTGCCTGCGTCTCTCGGCCATGATCGACGCCCCGGGAAATTTGTGGGTTGCCTTGGCTGCATCGTGCGGCCTTCAATTCGCTGCCGTGTTAAGCTCATGTCTCACAGGCGTGGGCCTGGGCGCCTTCGGAAGTTGATAAACGCAGGTTTGGGTGTGGCCAAGACCCGATGCTCCATAGGCTCTGGGACGAAGAAGGTTGCGACGGGGGAGGTCGCCCTCATGTGGTGGGCAAGTACGTTGAGCTTAGTGGCCGCATTCCGCAGAGCTGAAGCTCCAAAATGCCGTAAGAGACAACCCAGCTTCCGGCCAAGCTGTTTTGCCGTGACACCCTCCTCTCGGTGATCGCATCGTGCCGCAGTAGCGGCGTCAATGGTCCACCGCGCCCTCAGCCCGCTCGGGGGTTTCCAGGCGGGGAAAGCTCAGAGTTCATGATGTGTTTTTCTGTTGTCAAACGGCGGAGATCATGTTGTGCACCTTGGCGGCATAGATTGTGGCCATCATTGACCAGGTTGGAGATTCATACGCGATAATAGCAAAGCGCTGGGTGAGAGAAGATGGTTGTGGACGGATGATGGAGGAAAATAACAAGACGTGATGGGAATCCGACGTTATGGGGCCTGCTGAGTCATCGAGGACATCGAATCTCGTGCGAGAGATCATAAACTTTCAACGCTCACCTTCCGCTAACAACTCAGGAATGGCATACAACAACTCGAGTTTCTGTCTATTTCTCGTTCCAGGAAGGGGCGAATGGTTATATCCTATGACCTTACATGAGGGGGATTGGCCTACCGAGCTGACTATTGACTTGGTTTGCCCTCTCGGCCACTGTGCTGCTATCATCATGCCAACGTCGATGACCACATAGTTGCTGCAACGCCAGGCACTTAATCATCAAAGCCCTCCCACTCCTCCCCATCGTCCTGCATCTCGTTCTCCTCTCCGCTTTGTACATCGTCCTCATCCTGCTCCTCGCCGCCCCATTCCTCCTGCTCACCCCCGATCAGCAGCTCCCACGCCTCCCCAGTCCTGAGGTCATCCGTGAGCCCATAGTCATCGGTCAAGTCGACCATCTCCCCAAACAGGTCGATCCACCGCCCTCCCTCCTTAGCGCGCGCGTCCTTCTCCTCATAGAGCTGGTCGAGCTCATCCTCACCGAACGTGCCGAGGACGCTCATCAGATAGTCGCCCCAGCCATAGATGTTCTGCCCCACCACCTTGGGAATCTCTCCGACACTGTCCAGCAATGCGAAGATGGCCCGGATCGTGTCGATGGCGCTGAACTTGGTCTCGTAAGGCGAGTGCGCCTTCGTCTGCGCCGCGATGGCCTTGAGGGAGCCCTCGATATCGGACGCCACGTCGAATGCCGCCTCCCACTTCTGGCTCTCGCGCAGGCGCTCGTGGTTGACGTACATCTCGTCATGGGCGTTGTCGTAATGGTGCGAGAAGTCTAAGGGGCGCGGCGCGGGCTTAGCAACGGACTTGGACTTCTGGGGCTTGGGCTTGTCAGACTTGGACTTGCCGGCTTTGCTCTTCTGAGCCTTCGTCTTCTTGGATTTGGGACCCTGAAGTTCGGAGTTCTTGTCCTCGACCTTGCGCTTATTCGTCTTCTTGGGATTATCGGCCTTTGCCTTGCTGGTCTTGGAGTTACCAGGCTTGGCCTTGTCGGACTTGGCTCCGTTCTGCTTGACCTTGTCGACTTTGCGGTTGCCCTGCTTTGCCTTCGCTGCTTTGGCCTTGTCGGATGTGGCCTTCAGGTTCCGGGTCTTCTCTGGTTTGACATTCTCGCCGTCGGCCTTCTTGTTGGATCTGGCCTCGTCGCGGGCGAGCTCAGTGCGCCCGGCACTCCTGGTTTGGACGGGCATCTTGCTTCACTGCGATGAGTACGTTATACCGTTCGGGAGAAGCTGATCACAAACCTGAAAAGTGACGGAATGCCGCAATCTTGTCTTTGTCGACAAGTCGTGCGCGGAGTGTGTCCGGTGAGAAATGCAAACGCGAGCTGACGCGTCGGCCGTGTTGGAGCCCGCAAAATGTTCGCAGCACAGGTAGATCGCAGGTGAATTCACCCTTCACTTCGCAGTGATGAGCTGTGTTCTTGTTTCTGGACCCACCGCCTTCGCAGCTGGGGACGTACCTAGTGACATGCGGCTGTAAACGTCTTGAAGGTGAAAAAGTAACGGGAATATCATTAAGCTGACCAGCCGGGTATTGCAACGCGAAAACGGGTTCCCTGCATGCACACTTGCCGAACCTTACATCGACGGAGTTCAAAAGTTGAGCTTTGTCCCGTGTTGAACCTATAACGTCCCCCGGAGACGGGCAGTTGGGGCGGGGGGTTCGTGCTTTGATGCGGGAGGTTGACGTGCTGACTATCCAGTCCTTGTCGTAGAGAATGATGATGATTTGACGATGTGGTTGGATTTAACAGAGAGACTGGCTGAGCGTCGTCGGTGTGTTGCTCCATCCACTACAAGCAACGAAGCTATATCAGATAATGGGCTCGGGTGTCTTATTGTGTAGGATGGCATGATGCTAGCTAAGGTACAGGGGCGCGATGCGTGGAGCAGTCGTTGAACCGAACCGCAGTTGGTATGTTCTTGTGGTACCTTAGTTATAAGTGTTTCTGGAAGCTTGGTTGAATTCAAAGCGATCATGCACACAGTCTGTGTAATAGAGTCTCAGCAGGGGCAGCGAGAATAGAGAGCAGAGATATTATTACCCGAATAAATCTCCCTGTCGGGTGATTCGTAGGCGTCGTGGGCGTCGCGGGCGACACATCGCAAGAAAGAGGTGAGATTGGTGATATGTACATTACATGTTCGAACATCGACGCGCGGATCCTAGTGGGAGTAAACCTCCTCAATCCACCTGTCGCCCAGCGCCTCCCTGATATCCGGAACCCCAACGATGGCACCCAAGTTCGCTGCGAAATCGTCAGCCGACTCCCTCGACGCGCAGACGAAGACGCCGGCCTCTTGCTCGACGATCTTGCGCCTGATCAACTGCCTTGGCATGCTCTCGAACATCCGGTTCTGTATCCGCATACCTGGCGACTCCCAGCTGCAAAGCTTGAGATCTACTAATTCTGGCGTTGCCCATTCCCAAGGGCTGTCAGACACGATATCCTTATCCGCGTCTCGGCATGCTACGATGACCGTGACATTCCTGGCATTCTCCCCTGCCTTGAGCCCAGCCGCGGAAAGCAGTGCCATACGAGCCTGAAGCATACACTGGAGAGGAGCCACGCCAGAACCCGTGCAGAAGGCGATCAGTGGCCGGTGCTCGCGACAGAGGTGCTCCCCCGGGCCTGGACGCACGGTGATGTAGAGCGGCGATCCGGGCCTGGCGCTGGAAAGAAACCGGTCGGTAAACAGGCCACCGGGATGAATCCTCACCACCAAGTCGAGTCGGGTCTCGCTGGACCCCATCATTCGCTTGTAGCTGCTGGATGACGCGACAGAAAATGTCCCGGGCTTCCTAATGGGAAGTGCGGAGCAGAATGTGACGAGGTTCTCTGGGGTAAGAAGTTTACTCTTCCAGGGACCCTTGAGCATGGCGGATTGGAGGGATACTCGAGAACTTTGCTTCAAGAGAGCCTGGATAATCTCCTCGGAGAGCTGCAACCTAACACCTGCGAGCCATCGGGTGTGTGTGAAGGGCTTGTCGAGGTCCACAAGTAAAAGAACCTCCCTGGATATCACGCCCTTTGTGTACGGAGTATCCACCGGCTCCTTGCCGGTAAGCTCAAGAATGTATAACAAACTCTCAAGCACAATGTCGGTAACCGGAACGTGGATATTGACATGGCTCATATCTGCGTAGCCAGCTCCGTCAATGCCAAGTTCAACACGTTTTAAGGTTCTATTCTCTGTTGGCGTGGAGCTGATACACCTCGCAAGTCTCAGACCTTGCATGCTGGTGTGGAACTGCTTCAATATGTTCTGACCTTCTAGAAGGTCGTGAACTTCTGGTGGATTCTCCTCCTGCAAGTCTAGTGCGAATCGAATCGAGTTCACAAAGCTGTCGAATTGAACCAGTGGAATTTCCTCGACGGCCGAGTCTCCATGGTAAAATGGAATCAACCGAAGCAGGTTCCCGCGTTGGATGATCCTATCGATCTTGAGAGCGGCACCATTGTAGTCCCGTCCATAGGTCGAGTTGCCGTTTCCAAAGATTGCATACCTCGGTAGCCTATCGTAGGGATCCGCTGCCTGCAAACGTGATGCACCTGAGTATTCGCGAACAAAGCTTGCGCCGTTTGCAGGTATCTGTCCTCGGCCACTGCTGCTGGCAATGATGAGAATACAATCGCTGTTCTCGACTGCCGTTCGAAGGTCATTTAGAGGAGCTGGTTCAGTAACTCTCCATGCTATCTCGGCCGACTTGGAGAGTGATTCGAGGCGCAGCTTGAGCCTCTGAGCGAGCCGGAACGCGGTGGTCCCCGACGAGCAGTAGTATATCCGCAGTTGGTGCCGCGTTGATCCTTGCTCTTGCACACCTTGTGTGAGTACCGGTGCCCTGTTAGAACCTTCGTTTTGCGTCTCAGACGCGGACGCGCTCGCATCCGCCTCAAATCCCCAGGCTGACTGTCTCCGCTTCCATGACTTGACCGGATCCTCGGCATGCCGACATACCATCGGTTTGGGTTGATAGTTGGGTGCTCCTCCCCGATGCCACAGAGGAACGATGCTGCCCTGTGGAGGAGAAAGCCAATAAGGATCCGCAGCAAGTCGGAAGCCTTTCTCGGCAAGATGCTGTTTGTCGAATTCGCAATACATGTTGCTGGCGGTGAGTGTGTCGATCATGCGGACTTTGGCCTGACGATAACTCCAGTTGACCGCACAAGTGAGCTCGCTCTGAGCGATCTGTAGCTTGGCCAGCTTTTCGTAAGCTGGCAGGTCGTCGAGTGCCTGACCCTTGTCCAATAGTTCTAGTGCTTTCACCACACTGGGCAGGACGTTATAACCTCCATGTTCGTCGGCAAGGTTGCGCACTGCGACCTCAGCGTCCATCCAGTAGCCTGTGAATGGAGCGGCTGTGTATTGCACGCCTCCAATGTCGAATCCCAGACGGGACAGAGCAGCGGCACAAGTCCACCTCAGACCGAGTTTTTGAAACGGCAAAGCATACTGTTCGCGGGGATGGATGATTTCCACACTTAGAAACAAGTCCTCCGGGATCGGTTGGATGTATGGGCTGTTGTCCTCCGCCATAGTGACGATAGGAAGAAGGTCCCAGCGTGTCCTCAGCCTCGGCGGCTTCCATCCCAACTGAATGATGGCTTCAGTGAGAGCGACTGTGGATGCATTGCCTATAATAGTCCCGTCGGGTTGACGATACTATCAGGAGCATGTTAGCCATCTGCCGTTATAGCTCTCGGACGCATTCACTTACACCAGCGTAGCTCAGCAGGTTGTCATTCCAGATCATCGGACCAGTCTTGCCTGCTTGACGCGGAGGAAATATGAAGGCAGTCACAGTAATATCGCCTTGATTATGAGCGCCAACCAGCCCCTCCACCAGGGCCTCCGCCATCTCCTTGCTTTTCTTGATGTGCCGGAAATCGACCACCCTTTAAAAGGTTAGCAAGTTGCTCGAAGAAGTGAGACGAGGCTAGACATACTTGATGCTCTCATATTCACTCCGCATGATGCACCTCTTGGAGTGCTTCCAGCAGAGCTTCACGCCATGCTCTATCTCCCGGAAGGTCTGCTCCCAGATGGCCCCGACCGACTCGAACCGCACTAAGCGGCGCCCTGAACGTTCAACCACCGTCTTGGAGGTAGACTTAATCCCACTCTTTGCATCCTCGATCCTCCTGGCAAGAGCGCCGTCAGATGTGATTACCCCGTCGCGCCGGAGCTGGTTGAGGAAGTCGATGGCATCAAGCGTGAGCTCCGCAGAGCTTCGGTCCTGACCGACTCTAGGCTCGGTGGTGTGGATCATGCGACCGCTCTGGCAGAATTCTTCAGTGCAGCTTGTGGTTGCTAGCCTGGGATAGTACTTGTTGATGCGGTCGAGTTCATCTTGGGCGGCAGGCGGCCGGTCCCGAGGAGGGAAGGGGCAAGACATGGCTGATGCTCTCCCAGCGGAGAATGATATTAGAGATGGGGTTTAGGAGAATTTAGTATAGGGTATCCATGACTGACCAGCAACAATGAGAACCCAGGGTCACGAACGGAAACGCTGAAGCTGAAGTTAAAAGACTGAGGAGAGAAGAAGTTGGTTGGGGGACAGATTGGATCAGGAATCTACCTATTTAAGCCCAGAAAGTCTGTGACTGTTCTTGAACTTAGTGGTGGGACGTGAAGTAGTCGCTTGAGGAAAGAGCAGACTTGAGGAAGACACTGCAGCGGCAGCCGGCGAAGGTAAGGGGGTAAGGAAGGCACGTCCTGAAGTGAACCCGACGGAGGTGAACAGCCTGAGGTGAACTTACACGCCGGGAGCCGCTTCGACTTCACTTTTCGATTCCCGTTCACGGCATCAAGCACCAAACGCGGCACCCTCCAGGAAACACGCTTCCATTCGCCTAAATACCTAGCCACCAACTAACTACCTCCCCCTAAGCACCAAACTGCTCCTCATAGTTGGTCATACAAAACCTGTACCTAACATCGCTCTTCTTCATCTTTTGCATGATCTCCTTCAACCCCTCCTCACTAATAGGCTTCTCCTCCACCCAAGTCTTGATCCCCTTATCAGCAGCAAGCTGCAACATCTCCAGCGTCTCCCGCCTGCTGCCCAGGTGGCTCGTGCCGATAAAGCACCCATTCGCCAGGAACGTCTGGTTCCTCACCTTCACCCCCTCGCCTTCAGGCAGGCCCACAGACACAAACTTGCCGTGGACGTCCAGCAGGCTCAGGTAGGCGTCCAGGTCGAACCCCTCCATGCTGTTGGCGCAGTTGATAATGAGGTCGAACGTCATCTCGTGCGGCTTGTTCCAGTCCTTATCCTGCGTGGCGAGGAAGCCGTCGGCGCCCATGGCCTTGGCGTCGGCTTCTTTGCTGTGGGAGCGCGAGATGGCCCACACCTCGGCCCCTAGGGCCTTGGCGAAGAGCACGCCGAAGTGCCCGATGCCGCCGAGTCCGACGATGCCCACCTTCTTGCCCGGCCCGCAGCCGTTGCGGACTAGTGGGGAGTAGGCGGTCAGCCCGGCGCAGAGCATGGGTGCCGCGACGGTGGATTCGAGGGCGTCGGGAATGGGGAAGACCCTAGTCGAAAAATGGCTCGGTTAGAATTCGCCCGAGGGGGAAAAAAATGTTGAGCTAACAAACGGGTGGGTTTAGGCGCTGGATAGCAGGGGTGGGGGGGCAACGAACCAGTGCTCGTGTGTCCGCACATGCGAGGAGTAGCCTCCCTGCGAGACAACGCCCGAGTCGGGCCAGACGGCGCCATACGTGTCGAGCTGGTGCTTGCAGTACGTCTCGTTCTCGTTCTTGCACTGCCGGCACTCGAGGCAGGCGTAGCTCTGGGCACCGACACCGACGCGCTGGCCCTCCTTGATGAGGGTCACCTTGGGTCCGACGCGGATGGCCTTTCCAACGATCTCTGTATTTCGGTGATTATGTCAGAGAATAATCTTACAGATATAACCGGGGCAAAACATGATAGGTAAGCTCGTACCATGGCCGACGGCGAGGGGGAAGTGCTGCTCGCCCCATCCTCCGCTGAGGGTGTGGACGTCACTGCCGCAGACACCGCAGCATTCTATCTTGACGTCGACGTCGTAGTCGCCGAAGGGCTTGGGCTGGAACTCGTTCTTGTGGAATTCCAGCCATGTGTCGGGTCCGTTGACCTGGAAACCGGTGAACTTCTCCGGATAAGGCATCTTGGTTGCTTGGAGTGCGTGAAAGACCGAGGTGAAGATGGCACGTGGGAGCTGAACAAGACGGGAGATCAAGGGGGATAGCAGATAGGATCTAACACGCGGAGGAATGGTAGAAGGATCTCGATCATGGGCGCCTCAAGGGCATATATATAGGAGGGGCAGCATCGTGGGTGAATACCGGCCGGGACTCACCCCGCCCTTCTTATTTCCTGTCCCCAAAACCTTTTCTCCTGACTAGGTGGACTATCTGCGGTATTGATGCATGCCCGGGTCGTAAGTGGATGGTGGTAAGACCGTAGAAGGACCTCGTTTTATCCGGGCTCAGTGAAACTTGGGGGTCTCCTACCCACATGGCGACCGTTGAAGGAGGTTCGTCATATGTAATGGGGTCTCCTTCACGCGCTCGCCTCCAATTACCCCGCGCGCCAACCCCACCATAACTTGAGCTCTGTGTCTTGGTGTCAGGGGTAGAAGATCCGATGACGGTGCCGGATTTCCCACCAATCAAAGGCCAAGAAGATGTTGGAGATATCGAAAGTCGAATGCTGAAGAGGTCATGGGATGAGATACTCTGAATGCAGGTCGGGCTCGGGGACCGAAAGCTTATTCAACGCTGGTAGGAATAATGGTGTGTTGTGGAGCGCCTGAGAGTCCTAACCCAGAGGTCGTCGTCGGCAGGGTCGGCAAGCCCATGTGTGGAGGGCGGAGGTCCGACTTGACCTTCGGCGGCAGCTCCGGCACCCTGAAGGATAAAACCCGGGAATAAACCGCCAAACCGAGTTCTCCCCGAGAGAGCAAGCCAAGCAACGGAGGTCAGCAGTCGGACCCTTTATATAGGGGTGCAGCCTCGGACCTCGTACCTTCGCCGATACCATCAGCTCATTTCCAAGCGATGTTCGTCTCGATAGGACGATGACCTGCCACTGCGACATAGTGACCAGAGCATTGGCCACAAAATGTTGGAGACCAGGACGAAGCTGCTGGAGATGCCAATGCCGGTACTCGGTGCATGTAAGATGAGCGATTGCTGGTAATGTGGCCTCCAAAATATCCAATCGCTGGTGTCGCGTCCGTGGCGAAGTTGATCGTCCGCTCACTCGTTCTTCTTCGTCACCGTCCTCCCCCTGCCGAGGCCGATATTCGCCAGGAAAGCCAGCCTCATGGTAGTTCCGAGATAGACAAACGGTATATTGCCGTATGCCATGGGGTTCCACTTGAGGATGCTCCAGTAGATATCAGGTCCAAGTCCACGAACGGTGTAGAGGTGCCCAATATCGGCAACAAGCAGGCCGAAGAGCACAGTCTTCCAGACGCGGACGTCGGACGTGGACCTCAGAACCAGAGCCTCGTTGACAGCGAAGAAGACGTAGAGGTTGGCTAGCTGAGACAGGGCAATGCTGGTGCCCAGTGGGATAGGGACTGGCGCAGAGACAGCGTGGGTGAGGCTGAGGTAGTCATCCTGGCGGAAGTGAGCGTAGTACGCGCCTATGAGGGCAAAGATGGGCTCGATGATGAGGAAGAAGAGGCGGTAGATGATGGGGAGAGAGTAGGCTGCGGCACGTTTGACTGGTGCTGTTGCTTGGGGAGCCCTGTTCGTGGTCTTGGTGTCCGCCATTGGGTCTATGACGACTTGCACGGGATGTAATGCAAGGAGATGATGGAGAAGATCCGGTAGCGTAAAAGCGCAAGTGATGACGGGACTGACACCACCTTTATCTGCAACGACGGGAGATATCGAAGTGTTGACTTTGTCCCTCAAGGTTCTCACAGGCTTTTAGGAAGTGGCGCTAGTCCAGTTTTGGTTTTGGCGGCATCGAAGTCACATGATCCACGAGAAGCACAAATCGCTGGTTCCACTTCCAAAATTCGAGGGCTAACGAGCCCCAGTTTAGTAACCCTCCCCGCCCAATCAGTCGTAACACCTACTTTTTCAATCTGGTGTCTCGCCCGAGAGAAAATTAGTTGACCGTGAGACCTTCGAATCCCTTCCCTTCTCTCCAGTCCGACGACCCAAAAGACAAACCGCCCAACATGTCTGCTCCTCAGCTCAACAAGATCGCGGCTAACAGCCCGTCGCGCGCCAACCCGTCCGAGCTGGAGACCAGCATCGCGACCGCTCTCTACGAGCTCGAGAGCAACACCGCCGATCTCAAGGCCGCCCTCAGGCCTCTGCAGATTGTGTCTGCCCGTGAGGTGAGAATTTGAAAACATGCCCTACCAACTCATGAGAACAATCCAATCCCAGGGACTCGCGCTATTCTTCGACTGTTCCTGTTTCACCGAGTGCGAAAAAAAAACGAATGAACACCATCCAATTCGAATAAAATGCACAAACGGTATTCGGCGACGCTGTTGGCATGTTTGCGAGAAGGGAGAATAAAATCAAAACATCGAACCCCCTCCAATATGGCATTGGCATGAACCGCACCATTGCTACTCGCCAGATTGGTGGGAAGACGAAAGAAAGATTTCTATATCACTATCAAGAACATTACAACCGCGTTGTGGAATAGGACGGGAAGCGGTCCAAGGATTGTTCTTGTTGTTTCAGTACACATAAACATTCCTGGAGCTCGCATGCTGACTTTGGATCTTGAACTAGATCGAGGTTGGCCACGGCAAGAAGGCGATTGTCATCTTTGTCCCCGTCCCTTCCCTGCAGGGCTTCCACCGCGTCCAGCAGCGGTGAGTTTTACTCCTCCCCACCGTCCTTCCCACACCCACCTCTTACTGACATGCCATGCAACAGCCTCACCCGTGAGCTGGAGAAGAAGTTCTCGGACCGCCACGTCCTGATCCTCGCCTCGCGCCGCATCCTCCCCCGCCCCAAGCGCTCCGCCCGCTCGCGCAACACCCAGACCCAGAAGCGCCCCCGCTCGCGCACCCTCACCGCCGTCCACGACGCCATCCTGACCGACCTCGTCTTCCCCGTCGAGATCGTTGGCAAGCGCCTCCGCACCAAGGAGGACGGCTCCAAGACCCTCAAGGTCATCCTCGACGAGAAGGAGCGCGGCGGCGTCGACTACCGCCTTGACACCTACTCCGAGGTCTACCGCCGCCTCACCGGCCGCGGCGTCGTCTTCGAGTTCCCCCAGTCCGGCCACTCCGACCTTTAAAAGATTCGGGAAGTTTGATTGGAGGTGTGCTCATGTCGGGGTTATGAACAAACCGGGAGTTTTATGATGAAACTAGGGCCTCTTGCGCTTTTCTGATCTTTGGGTCTGCCTTGATTGCATTCGTGAAAAGGGAAAAAGGGACGGCGTCTAGATAGCTTGTGCATCCCATAATGCAAGCTTATTCGGCATAATGATACACAGTATCTGCCCGATTGCGTCGCTCTATGCCTTGTGACCGTGAGATGATATGGAACGATATGCACATGTTTGACGAGCTCTGGCTTGACGACATACAATGTCCTCGTTGACCGGGGTTACTGCTCTGGTCTGGCATAGTGCGTGCCGCTGTCTCGTCACAAATTTCTGGGCGCTTCCATTTATGTGATGCTACATCATCAAGGGGTATCAATAATAGCAATTCATCCCATCTCCCATCACGACTCCCCCTTCAACACTTCCTTGTCCATCCCCCTCACTTCCGACTGATCCTCCCCAACCCAAGCACACACCAATAAGCCAGCTCCCTCCGCTCCTTCACTTCCTTACCCCCTCCCACCGCACTCCCGACCTCCCCGGTCCCCTCGGCCTCCCACTCAACCCTAACAAACATAGGAACTTCCAACACGTCCTCATCCTCCTTCAACTCCTCTTCTGGCTTTCCCTCCTTCCCTCCTACCCCTGCCAGCCCTGCCTCCCTCAACACAGCCGGAACGACCTCAACAACGATACTAACCCAATTCCGTCCCCTCTCCCAGATCTTCCCCGCCTCGGCCTGTGCCTGCCCCGCGCCGGCGCCGGCGGAGGAAGACTTACCGACCAGCCGCTGCTCGTCCGCGCGGCGGCTGCCACTACGGGCCGCAGCCTCGCCCCCCTGGCGGAGGGCCTCGTCCCAGACGTCCGTGTTGGCGTCTATCTCGAACTGGGGGCAGAGGATGGTGATCCTCGAGGCGAAGCGGCCCGGCGTGGCGGCGGGCGTGGCGAGGGTTACTTTTACGGGATCGAAGATGGGGTTCGTGAAGGTTAGGAGGTATTGGGCTGGTTTTAGGGGTTGGAGGGGGAGGGTGGAAGAGGGTTGGGTAGCGGCAGAGGAGAGGGTTGGGGGGGTGGTGGAAGGGTGCAGGGGACGGATGGATATGGCGGGGATGTAGCTCCCTGCTACTAGACGGATGCGGAACCGCGTGGAGGCGACCTTTGGTTCGGGCTTGGAGATGATGTGCCTGCATACGGGACAGCGTTTGGAGCGTTTCGTCCGGAGGAGGACGGGGATGGGCCGCAGGGAGGAGACGAGGCGCGACCGGCCGTGCAGGGGCGGTTCGGACAGGTTGGTAAGGCGGGCTGCTTGTTGGGCGCTGCGCTGCTCGAGGTTGGCCGTGTCGGAGAGGTGGGAGTGCCGGAGCGCTGAGATGGTGGCGGACTCGTCTAGGTTTGCGGGCTGGAGGCCTTCGTCTGGGCCGGCTGCTTCGCGGAAGTGAGACTTGGTGCGGCGGGCGGAGGAGGAGATCTTTTTGGTGGGATCGAGAGAGGAGGAGGAGGTGTAGAGGTTCATCAGGCGGGTTAGGGAGGAGGGCGAGGATATGCCCATGTCGGTTAGGGAGATACCGCCCGGCCCGGCGGAGGAGTGGGACTCGTTGATCTGGTTTGTGTAGAAGGCGCGGAGATTCTCGAAGTGTGCTTCTATGTCGAGCGGCCCGGAGGTGGCGGGAGGGCTACCGGTGGAGGAGGGTTCTGAGGAGACCGAGGCGGCCTCTGATATAGTCGCTTCTTTGCGGCGGTCTTTGCGCTCTTTGGCTGTTATTCGGGGGTGCCCGCCGTTGTGGACCTTTTGGAGCTGGGAGTAGATGCTGTTGGGCTTGTCGAACTTGATGCCGATCTCGGTGCTGCTCCAGTGGCAGTAGGAGCAGGCTAGGATGTAGGGGCCTGAGGGGGCTGATGCGTTGTCCGCGGCTAGGAGGCTTGGGTCTGGTGGCGTTTCGAGACTGGTGACTGTCAAGGGGCCGATGCAGATGGGGCATTGGAAGCAGCTGCGGGTGCACCTGGACGGGGTGCAGTTAGTATATACCACCACAAATCAATGGTTAATATAGCATACCTGTTGCCCTCGCTCTTGAGGTTACTGCTCGGGACCTCGAACAGGCAGCTCGGGCAGTAGTAGGTCACTATCTCCTCCGCGACACACCGCGGACATCGTATCTGATGGCAGTCCTCGCAGTACATCAGGTACTCGAGGGGGTACAAGCTGTAGTTGGACCGCGGGGCACGCGGGTCGAAGGTGCGGTCGTCATCTTCGGTGTCGCTGCTGGCGCCCGACGGGGAGGATGGAGCTTCCCCTCCGGCATGCGACGAGTCGGAGCAGGGGCACTGGATGAACGTGTACGGCGTCAGAGAAGGGGGCGCCATGACTGCTGTGTATTTCTTTCAAGGCATGTCTTGGGGTGCTGTGCTGCGGATGCAATGAGAGATCAGCGTCGCAGCAACAGGCAGCGTTGGTACTTTCTTGAACAGGCATGTGAAGTTGGAAAAGATGCGGGAGAGCTGCGGGAGAGGTGTCCGCGCCAATTGACGTTGCTCAGGGGTCTGGCTAACGAGGTGGGGGTGCGGGCCGCTAGCGTCCTTGGCCTTGAGCATTTCCTTGGCATGAACATCTCCTCCGCTTGACATCAACGCCGTCTTCAACAATATTTTATACCACCTATGTCTACCTAACGGCCTATCCTCGTCCTAAGCGAGAAGCTACCTTGAAGGGTACTGAAAATGCATATATGCTTAATGCCGCATACATTCTCCCCTTTATGTTAATCATTCTGTCATCTGGAGCTTTCCACCATTTCCCACATCATTCGATGTCATGAAGATCATCATGATAGCCTCAAGTGTCGACATGTAAAAGGACGAACACGGGCCAGACTCGCAGACGATCTCATGACTTCCAATAGCCCTCATAATTCACCCCGATATGTATCAGTTCGATTCCAGCTCAATATCCCTCCCACCAGGAGCAAAGTTTCCCCGCCGAAACGGATCCCTCCAAGACGTCCACAACCCATTAACCTTCTGATGCTCAACGGCAAATAGCAGGACAAGGACTACAAACCCGCCATAGCGGTTGAGAGGCACGTCAATGAGAACCCAGCACACCCCACCAGACGGGCATTCATTGTTGAAGCTCCCAAGCCTGAACGCCGTCTCGCACGTGCCCCACGCGCGGATAAGGGCGTTCATAGTCGCCGCCGCGATAAGGAGGCGGACGAGCTAGGACACCGTGTCAGACGAGGATATGACTACCTAGCTAGCTGGTACTGGAACGAAGAAGTTCGGTCGCTCACCTTCCGGAACAGCTTCAGATCTGCCCTCTTCGCCTCCCTGCACGCCAGGCAAGCAAGCCACAGCGTCGCCACGGCTCCGCAGAACAGGATGGGCGTGGTGACGGCCTCGGGCTGGCCGAACTTGGAGGACCTGTCTGTCTGACTGAAGTGGTCGGGGTAGTAGTCACGCATGAAGTCGACATGCTCCGGAGCCGTGCCTTGGAGGGCGAGGAAGGCGATAACCTCGACAGCCACAGCCGTGGCTGCCAGCCCGGCCATCACATATTAGAACCACTTACGCTTTATGCCGGTGGCTGCCTGGTATATCCCAGTCCCCACACCGGAGAGCAAGAGGAGAATGAAACTGTTGTTGATCGTATTGAACAGGCTGCTGAAGATGTACAGCCGCGTCGAGCCTTCTCCTACCGAGTAGTCCCACGAGTCACGCCCCGCGCCGTCGGAGGCTTCGGCTACGTAGCCCATGGCATCGAAGAAGTTGGCTCTTTGGGCGGTGAGGGCAACATCAGCTGCTTGCACTGCGGCTGAGTAGCCGAGAGGAGGCCTTACTTACAGGACAAAAGACCATATCGCCAAATGAAGCCACAGCATGTTCCTCTGTTCTGCATCGCGCGGGACAGAAAAACGGCATGGCACTGTCCTCGCGGCGATGATGCCCAGCCCCGTCGTCAATACGACGATGATGCTTTCCAGACCGGTGCGGGCGACGAGCCCTACTATATCTAGCATGTTGAGGTATGTCGACTCGGTTCTGGTGGAGTGAAGACTCATGGCGGGAGAATGGGAGCATGGCCGCCGTCCTGGCGACAGGTTAGAGGCGTTGTATTTGTATGGAAGACGGGAGTGCACGCGTGCGAGGTGGTACGACAACCAACTGTGCCGATTCCTGTTTCGCAAGTGCGACGGTTGGTGACATGGAAACCCCCTAGGACCGAAAAGTCGACAAGTCCGTTAATCTTGGTCGATGTTCATGCTGTTCGCATCTACAGAGTACATGGGCCAGTCGATACTGAGGTCTGATATTCATTGTGCGGCAACGTGGCATTGAACTTCTTTCGGCTATGCTGGCAAGGTAAGATATCTGGCTTGCAGGACGTGTTGAGATGAGGGTTCGACTGGTAGCACATCATCGTCAGAGAGTTCCTCCGTGCTCTAGCGGACAGTGTACTCTTGCCAAACGGTGTGGGATACCGCCAGCCCTTGTGTCTCGTCGATGATGGCTGGCCACGACCACGGCTGCTACCCTATAGCGGTTAGCTTTGCGCCCGTTCTTCGCAACCAGCCCACGGCTACGTGTTACTTCAATGACGACATTGAGTGCGAAGCTCGTTCCGCCCTGTACGGGTGGTGTTCCTGCTCGCCTCGGCGACGCTTTCCTATACCTCACTGCTTCGAGGCCATCACCACTCTGGACGCCTTCCAGCGCGCCGATTTCCTTCGCTAGTTTAGATTGGTATGTTGAGGCTATGAGTTGGGCTGATGGAACTCCGGTCGTCCTGCAGAGGCACCCTTGGTATACGTCTCCGTTCCTAGGTGGGATACGATATCCACTCGTCGATAGCAACACTGTGATCTTTAGGGTTGTTGCGAGCACACATAGATGGCTCAGGGGATCGGACGCTTTTGGATGCTATCACATGGGCGGATATCTCTGAGGATCTAGAGCAAAGTGCGAGCGGCGACCGAATATGGAACGAAAAGAGGGCAGCGTCGGTATGAACGATCTCTTAACCTCCCTCGATACAAACAACCTCGTGCTTCTTTTCGGAGTCTCAGGGACCACCGGCAGAGGGCTGCTAGCCTCCACTCGTCGGCCCCCAAGTCCTGCTTGGCTTGAAAACTTTTAGCCAGATTCCTGAACGTTGAGGTATGACCCGAACATCAAATGCCTCGTCGAGCATTGCTCGATGGTGGACTTGGCTGCTTCGCCCAGACTCGAGATGTGAGTGCTCCGTCTCGGATCCAGTGCATTTGCTGACTCCTAAGCGGGCAGCAGTTACTGAGACCAGCTTGCAACCCACTTGCCGTCATATTCCAGATCCGACTATGCGCTTAGTCGGACTGGTCGTTACTACGTTCAATGTCTGCAGCGCGGTTGAGCTCAGCCACACTATAATATATCTCGCTTGGGAGAGATCATCCTTCAAGCGCAGGCAGCCAGAGACTGAAACTTGGCGATCTCTACTGAGGGTTTGTTGGTCTCAGCATGATTGAATCCTTCTCCTTAGGACCCTGAGCTGGAGGCCTCTGAGCGAGGCCGATGCGGTTGAAGTCTACACGGGGATACATAGTACCGGCTCAAGATCAGGATAACCGGCCGTAGCTCGGTGTGATCAGGAGAAAGGTTGATCTGGCGTCACAGCTGGAGGTGGAAACACCAACAAAAGCTGCTTCCTCGTAAAGTGCAATACCGGGACGCATCGTGCGAACATGCGGCCGAGGGAAGATCATCGGCCTCGAAGTCCAGTAGCAACGGCGATCATTGTTTTGGGAAGCGCTCGCGCCATTCGGCGGAATCAACGAAACTCGGTCGATGCTCGAATGTTTATACCCCTTCCTGGGACTGACTCTTGGCCTGCTGTACACCCGTCGAGTCAAAGTTGACGCCCAAGTAGGACATAATCGCTGTCGGGCGATATATTGTAAGTCCAGAGGTAAGCGACAGCAAGTCGATCACTCCATTTTCCAACATACCTAACCCAAACAACAGCGATGACCGCCACAATATACGAGGACTTGGCCACGGCCGTCCATGGACCCCAAACATGCACAGCCTGCGTGCTGGGCATTGCCAGATAGGAAACTGCCCGTTCAATTGACGTCAAAACATTGCATCAAACAACCTAGCTCTATGCTTCGGAGTTAATCCCACGGCACAGTCCAATTGAACCTCGACAGCCAAGAGGTGATGTCCAACCTTCTGACCTGACGTTACGGTCTCAGACGACGGACAGCGGCAAGTCAACAGAAAATGGGAATGGGTTCTTTTTCTGCACAGCCTCACAGTGCATGCACATCTCGCCATTGTTGTACCCCAGCAACCACTCCTCAACGGGACACAGACAGGTATATAATGCATATGTTGACTTCACCGTTTCGTTTCACCTCGAGACACGCTTCAAGACTTCAAGTTAAGGTAGTCGCAACAAACTGAAACTAAACAAGACGAAACATGCGACTCAACAATCTCGCCGTGTACAAAGCGCACCTGGTGCTGGAAGTCATCTTCAGCGTCGCCATCATAGCCCTCGCCGTCCTGACATTCATCTCCCGCCGGCGGCAACATGGTCATGAGCGTCGCAAGGGCGTGAAGTGGCTCTACTTTGCCATGGTCTTCTATGCCATGTAAGTCCCACTCCTTCTCAATTCCACCCCTCCTCCCCCAAAATCTAACTCACCGGGACCTCTAGCGCCTTCATCTTCGGCGCGGCCGAATTCGGCCTAGCCATCAACCGCTTGACGCACCGCACCACGTCCCGCGACAACGTCCTCCGGGCCTACACCCAGGCCCGCGTGACCGCCTTCGCCTTCCTCTTCTGCCGGCTCGGCGACTGCGCCGCGCTGTGCTGCATCGCCGGCGTCACGGCCGGCATCTCCCGGGCCGCGGGTGCCGCCAAACGCTCCTCGCCCAAGATCATCTACCTCGCCACCGTGGCCCTGTCCTTCGCCGTGGCGGGTCTCTCGCTCGCCTACTTCGGGGGCCAGCAGTGGGTCGTCACCCAGGCGCTCAGGACAATCCGCGACTGGGTCCCCAATGACGAAGAGTACGAGCACCTCCAGCACGTGCAGACTGCGTTCACGAGGGTGTCTGCCGCGCTGAGGATCTTGGTGCTGGTCGTCGCCGTGCTGCTGGCCGGGTGGACGGTGGCGGTCGCTGCCGTTTCGGGGAGGAAGGTCGGTGTCGTTCGCGTCAGGGATACGGTAAGTTTCTACCTTTTCCCTCCCTCGTACCTACCTTATCTTGCTCAGAAGAGGAGAGAAAGAGTCTTTACTGACAATGGCTGTTACTTGCTAGGCACTGGGTTTCCTCGTCGCCGCGGCAGTGGTGAACGTCGTCATCCACGCGTGGGAGATGGTCTCCGTCTCCTGGGCGCTGGGTTTGCAGGGGCCGAACACGCCGTGGTACCAGGTCGTGGAAATTGTGCTGGATCGGTTCTTCACTGTTGTTGTGCTGGGGCTGCTGTATGGTGTCGCGAAGAGGCCGGCGCCGACGACGGATCAGGGGACCGGGGGCAAGCAGGAGGTTTATGTCGCGCATGTCGCGCAGCCGTAGACGGTGCGGCAGTGGGATGCGTGACTGCGGTAGCGCACATTGCTCTAGGAGCGTGGTAGATGATCATGGAGTATGGTAACAGCGGTATTGAATGTGTTGGGCATGGGCTCTCGGATATGCAGAGGATATATACCCGCTGGCGAGGAGCGATAGATGATTATGATCTGTCTGCCTTAGCTATACTTAAGACCTCCAATTGTGAGTACTTGCTGCGCTGCTTCTTGCGTACCTTTCCCTTGTATCCAGTGTTCGGTACAAGACGCTCGCTACATTATACCTAGGGAGTGATGAGTTTCGTGCGCGAGGACTGTGGTGACAGTGAGCGATAAGATGGCAAGTCAAAATGGCCGCAACACCGGTAGGCACATGAACTCGGGGGGGAGCAGGAGTAACCGTATTTAGACTAGCATATCTCCTTTCTTTTCGATAGGCCCTCTACCATGCATGGGGGAACCTTAAACTTCAACGGCTTCTCATTTCCGCAATCCGCATCCTTGTGTCAACGACATCAACCTCATCTCAGCTTCCTGTGTGCACCCGCACTGGCCTGCTCCATTGTCACATCTTATACGAACTTATTTGAACATACAGCGCCGAAAACAGAGTTGTGAATGTCTCACGGCTTTCTCCTCGGCCCGGGGGAGGTAACACTCCCCGACGGCCGGGTTGTCTGCTGTGCGCATCGTCTGACAATACGCGGGCGGTGCTGCGTGGACTGTAGTCTCACCCACGCGAATATCGCAACCTCTACGACCCCTACGACAGCCATGACAGAGACGATGACCCCTGCCGTTACCAAACCGTGGGGTACGCGCAGCTAGGGACTCCGGAACCGGCTGCCAGTCTGTAGAGCAACATGTCGTTCATGGGATTTGGAGCAGGTGTTCCGAACAACCAGCCCGGCACCCGCTCGAACGTCCACCCTTACAGCCGACTAGCTACCCGTCCGCATGCTCCTGTTTCTGGCCCACATTGCGCGAATTCTCGGAATGCAGCCCCGCGTGTCATTGAAGCCGAACCGAGATTCGATAGCATGGGCAGAAAAGTAAGTAGAGGTACCGGCCGGGTGATTCCTGTCAAAAATTCCAACCGCCGTCGGCTTCGGTAACCCCCGCGGAGTTGTTTTGCGGAAGAATGCCATTCATGCGCGTGAAGAGGTACGTCAACACATAACTCTCACAGGGTGTTATGCGGATGGGGGTTCGCTGACTCGTCTCTCAGGCATACATACACTCAGGAACGACACTGGCACAGGAATCATCTACACCAATGGGCGCCTGTCTCGACAACGGCCAGCCGAACCCACAAGCCGGATGGGCATTCCGGCACGGTTCCGGCCCGACGGCGGACAACGTCACCGCCTCTGACCGCCTCGAGAAGAAAGGGACCCTTTGGCGACGACGCTCCGCAGACGAGCAACCGCGCGGAGCTGCGGGCCGTTATCGCGGCGCTGCGCTTCCGACACTGGCCCCGGCGAAAGGGTTCCGCACCATGGTCATCATCGCTACGGACTCTCGAGTATGCCGTCGAGGGCGCGACCAACTGGGCCAGGGCCTTGACCCTGAATGGCTGGAAGAGGCGCAACCGGCACGGGTCGCTGGTTCGAGGTCGAAGAACCGAGACCCGTGGGAGGCGCTCCCTCGGCGAGGTGGAGCGGTTCGAGAGATGCGGCATGGCTGTCAAGTTCTGGAGAATCCCGCGAGAGTGGAGCACCGTTGCCGACCGGGCTGCAAAGGAGGCTGCTTGCAGGCGCAGATGTGCCGGCTCAGTGGCGGGACACCATGGGATTCTGCTTCTGATTCGTTGCGGCGAGGCGACCAACTGCTCTGGCGCTTCCACGGATGGACCTGGAGGGTGTAGAATCAATGGTGTTGGCTTATTCCTGTGATCTGATGGTCGACATGGCTTCCTTGACGTATTTCGTGCTACGGAAGGATGGGTCGATGGCTGGACTAGATGGATAGAAGATTAGCTGGGCCTTCTTCCATTCTGAGAGCATATTCCATCAGGTACCTTCTACATTATACGACATGTCGGACAAACCCGGTCTACGGAATAGACCTCAGAGCAGAAATGCGATGACAAGCTTAGAGCACACCGAAAATGACATGACCTTGTTCAGTTCGAAGGTACTGAGCAATGGCGCTTGCTATAACGTTCTCGCCTGAGCAAAAACAATAAGGATAGAAATGAGTAGAATCATCGCGATCTAGTAACGATCTTCCTCTAACGAAGACGCAGAAGTGAAACCATAAATGCCACAAAAAAAATCAATCTCCCGGTACTCCGTCTCCCAGGCGCCTCATGATATCATAACCCTCTAACGACCCCGACCTCTTCTTCTATCATCCCCATCTAATCCTCCTCCTCACCCTTAAGCTTCTGGACAATAGTCTTGTACCCAGCCTTCTCCCCATCCGTCTCATCCCCATCATCCCTCTTCTTCCCCTTCCTCGTGCACTCGACCTCGCTATCCCCCTCATAACCCCCGTCCTCCTTGACCACCCTCCTCCCCCTCTGCCCACCGGCATTAGCCTGCGCATTATCCAGATCGACCTCTCCCTTCTCCCCCATCCCCCCTTCCTCGAGCTGCCCGCCCTCCATGACGACGCGCAGCTGCAGGTCCTCGTCCTTGGAGTACACCCGCAGCCCGACGACGGCGATGGCGTTCCACGGGTCCGGGTCCTTCTCGTCGTCCGTGTCGTCGAGGTACTCGATCTTGTATTGAGGGGTGGTGGCGGAGCCCGCCACGCGCGGCTTGTGTGTCATGTCGTCGCCGGAGTAGAGCTCCTCCCAGTCCGAGATGGGGGAGGCCGAGGACTCGCCGTCGCTGGTGGCGTAGGTCTTGGTCTTCTTTGGGGGGGTGGGGGTGGGCTTGGCCGACTCGGCCGGGGTTGTTGTGGTTGGTGCTGGGGCGGCCGGAGGGGCACCGGAGACCGCGGGAGGGACGTCGACTTTCTTGTCGTCCTTGCTATCGGTGGCCGGGACGGAGGCGTCGCTCTTGGGTGTGAGCTGGGGACTGCCAGAGCTGGTGGAGCTGCCGGCGTCAGCCGGCTCGGGTGCCTTGGCCTTGTCGTCTGTGGTGGTGGTGGCAGCCTTGTCTTCGGGCTTCTCGTCGACGGCGGCGGTGTGTGCCTGGACTTCGGTCTTCTCGACCAAGGGCGTAGTCATGGGAGTCGCAACAGGTGTCCAGTCGGGCGTGACATCGCCTGGGGATTTTACGACGTGCTCAGGTCCGGCCTCATCGGCTGTCTCAAATTCGTCGTTCGTCTCCTCGGTGACCGTTGCGGCATCCGTGTCGGTCTGGGCACCGGCGTCGACAGACTCAGACTTGGGCTTGTTTTCGGCTGGCTTCTCGGCCTCCCTGTCGCCATTGTCCTCTGCCCCCTTCTTGTCGGCATCCTCCTTCTCGCTCTTCTCCTTAGATTCCTTCTCAGCAGCTTCCTTCTCGGCCTTCTCCTTGGCTTCCAGCTCGGCCTTTGCTTTAGCCTCGTTCTCAGCCTCGATCTTAGCAGCTGCCTCCTCCTTCAACCGCTTCGCCTCCTTCTTGGCATCAATCTTGTCGTTGTTCTTACGGCCCTGCTTCTTCGTAATGTCCCGATTGAGGTGCCTCTTCTCCCACAGCTTATGGCGCTCGTTCTGCCGCGCCACGCTAGCCTTCTTCTGGTCCGCCTTCTTGCGCAGCGCACGAACAGCCTCCAGATGAGCGGTGGCCTTGCTGTGAGCGAGATCGTAGGCGTAGCCGACCTGGACGAGCTTCTCGTTCTCCTCGCGTTTCTTGACCTCGCGCTTAACGACGTCTTCGATGCTCGGGGCGGCCGAGTTGCGCTCGCCGACGACCTGGATGAACACACTGTACTCGCCGGGCAGCATGCTGGGCAGCTCGATCGAGACGGAGCGGTCCATCAGGTAGTTGCCGTGGGAGCGGACGATGTAGTCCTCCGCGCCGGGGCGGTCGACCTCGTGGACGCGGAAGTGCAGCCGGAAGGAGTACTGCCCGTGCAGGCCCTTGTAGTAGCGGTCGTCGAGCTGGGCGAGGACGAGGACGACGGGAGACTCGCGCGTGAGCTTGATGTGGAATTTCTCGTTGAACTGCGGCTTCCAGGGGACGTCGACGCCGATCCAGCGCTGGCACATGCGCCACTCCGGATCGCGGAAGAGGCGGGTGCGGTCGAAGTGCAGGTACTTGCGAAGCATGTCTTCGTAGGAAATCCAGAAGACGCTGTCGCCGCCAAAGTTGTGGCCGAGCTCTTCCTGCACCTCGGTAGTCCATTCCTTGGAGCCATCGGACCAGGCACCTTCCCAGATGCCCTTCCTGGTCTTACCCCACGGATTGCGCAACTGGACCAGTCTCGTGCCGCTCTTGAGCGTCTTGGCTTTCATGACGATGTAGGCATGGCCTTCGGAGATGCCGTCCCGGTCACCGTAGCCACCGTCCAGAAGACCTGTACTGCAGCCAAAGAGGAACTCTTCGTTGACTTTGCTGAGCTCGTTGTCCCAGAACCCGTCGACGTCGAGGATGTCCGAAGATAGCAGCTCGGTGGTCACACCGCCGGATAGGTCTTCCAATCCTTCACCGATCCACCCCCCAGAAAGAGATGCGAAGTCGCCATGGGCTTTCGCATACGCCTTCTCGATGAGTGGCACCCAGGTCTCGTTCTGGTCTTTGCACTGGGCAAAGAACAGGGCCTTCGAGCCGGTCTGGTAGGTCTTGCGGTACACACGCTCGACATCCTCACGGTCGATCTGCTGCAACAGGTCACGCTGCATGCTCGGCGAGTCCCAGCATGGCGACTTGAGATACAGCTTGTCATCGATGATAGAGTAGATCCACTCGCCGTCTGTGTCACTGTAAGTTAATGATCCAGAATTCACAATGCAATGGCGCACTTACCCCTGAAGAACACAAAACCATAGATGCCAATCTTGGTGTCATACTCGACACATATCCGCTTGATGCCTTCCTCGACATTCGCCAGTCCAGAGAAACTGGCCATGAGCCAGCAGTCGCCAAGACTGCCCTGCTTGACGTCGGACCCGCTTATCTTGTCCATGAACTTGGGCGTCTCGAAGATCTCGTGCACGCGCTTAACAGCCTTGGGCACAGTTGCGCTCGGGTTGAGCATGGTGGTCGCACTCAGATCGAACTTTGTGCGCCCGAGACTGTTCAAGCAATGGCCCTTTTCCATCTTAAGGTCCCAATCCTGTGGTTTCGCATCGTGTTAGTCTGATGTTCACGGTGAAATGCGATTTGGATCTCGGATTTGGCCGCCGTTGTGATGCAGGGTCCAATCCACTATTTCGGGATGGGTATAAGGGACAAGGAAAAGCACCCGGATGGACAATGCGACAACACAGGGAAACCTAGTTGAAAACTTACCAGGTCGAAGCCAGGGTCACGATATCGCATATTGACTCTGCGACATTCCTGGATAATCTTCCTCACTTTCCGGCGACATTCTTCCGCAGCTCTCTCGTAGCCGGTGCTGAGCAGCTCGTTTGCGCGCTCAGAGACCACTGGTGGTGGGACGGGATCGAACGGGAGTATTGCCAGGGCCTTGGTGAACTTCTTCTTGCTGAAGCGCTTCCAGACCCGGTTGATGGTGAGCTGGGGCGGGAGCTTCCGCTTCTTCACCTTTGTCTTGTCATTGCTGTTTGCCGGGGCCGGAGGTGCCTGCAGGTTCCGTTTCCGGCGGTAGTCGCTGTCCGAATCGGACGATGATGAGTAGCCGTGCATGACGGGCAATATGTATTGTGTGATGCTTCCGTTGGAAGCCTGGTTCGCGATGCCAGCGCGTTCTAAGGGTGTGTTGCGCTATCGGCCGTCTAAAGAAGACGTTGATGTATGTTGAGTGCAGTTGGGTATCTTTTCGCAGTGGTGTAAGACAAGGGGCCAGCCTGGATGTATGTAAAATATCTCTTGGTGTCTAAGAGGATGAAAGAGCGATATCAGTAACGGAACTGGAAAAAATCGGACGAAGGTGGGAGGGCCATGACTGTGTTATTATAGTAAGCCTCACCGAATGTTCGCCTTGGGCCCCAGCTAACTCAGCTCCCCCTGAATCACGGTGAGAATGAGTGGCGGCCAGGCGGGCCTAGGGAAATGTTGGTATGGTCGTTGTACAGGAGTTCTAGATGCGGGATCGGCTCACCAGGGACCCCTGTCGGCAAAGATAAGAATGATAAGGACCCCTAAATTGATTCACACCAAGCCACGCGACACGAATCGCGACTCGTGGATCCTCGGGATTCTCCAATCAAAAGGATCCTGGGATCGTCACTGTAAGAACAAAGCGGACGGGAAGAGAGGTCGATTGCATTCCTGTTGTAGATCTGGAGCGCATCCTCTCCCTCTTGGATCAGACAATGAGCGGGATCCATGGACGATATATACTCGGAGTCCATGAGTTGAGGCATCCCGGCGGCGGTAAGCAGTGTAGGCAGCCTCGCGCCCGGAACAGCTGGAACAAGGGTTCGTTCGGCGGGCTGGCCGCTGACCAGACACGGCCAGCAGGAGACAGCGCATACGGAGTGCGCATCACGCAGCATGGTGTTGCAGCATGGTCGCTAACATCCCCGGCGCATGCCATGCAGGGAGGCAGGAAGCCGGGTGCCGTTGCAGACATTACCATGCCGAAAGAGGAAGAGGTGGGAGGGATGGAGGACCACTCAGTTGTCGGTGAGGCGTCCGGGGCAGTGTGTGTGGGCAGTGTTTACCAGAGTCGTCGTCCAATATTGGCCCCTTTTCCCCATGATTGGGTGTTCGTGGCATTGTTTTGTCATGCAGGAGGCTCCGGGTTGGTTGAGATGCCCATGTCTTCCCCATAGCCGATATGCGCGCTGGGCACAGGTGAGGCGGAGGAGTTGCTGGTCGCGGCATCAGATTGGGGGGCAACCCCACTGAGTAAGGGCCAGTCCGTGATCAGAACGGTGACATGGTGGGGTGGTGAACATTGGGGACATTGGTGGCCGGTGGGAAGACCAGACCAGGCCCCTCCGCTGTTCGTGCTTGGCAGTGCTGGCTGCTTGCCCATGGGTCGGTCGCCGAAATCCAGATCCCACGGTTGTCTCCTCTGTTGTGTATGTTCTTTACCCCATGATGGCAGCGCTGCGGAATCTTGCACGGCAGCAGTAGGTGGCTTTGGTGCGACAGGCAATTCGAGATGTCCAGACTTGTTGTTCAGTCGTGGTAAGATTCATGTTGGGGACACGAAAATGCGGGATCCGGCTTCTACCACAGTACATCCATCAAGTGGGGCTCCCAACCTGGAAGAGAGATGCAAGGCAGTTTGCAATTGCGGAAAATAAAAGACGCCGTTGCTCTTCCAAATAAAACGAACGGATGGAAGTCCTGTCATTGCCATCATCTCGTTCCTGCCAATTCCTCATCCCTCCGATGGTCCGACTACTCTTGCCATCTTGAAGGCCGACTTCAGACTTTTGTTGGAGATCAGTCAGCAAATGAAGCTGACTCGATATTGGGGTGAGTGGGTCTGAGTGGGTCTGAGTGGAGCCACCACGAGTCGCAACGTCCGCCTCAAAGCTTCACTTTCTGTTCAGCTGGGAAGCACGACATCAGCTTTGTGACTCACTTCAGTGTGCTGCCTTTTCTTCTGCCTCTTTTCGCCCGCACGTTCTTGCACTCTAACAATCTTCCAGCTTGTTGCCTGTTGCCTCCCTATGTGGATTCGGGGATTTGGAAGCGAAGATTGAGTGCCGATCTCGTCACCTCGGTTGGGTTCTAGGTGCAGAGCGGTCCTACCGGCAAAGGATGGCCTGCAGGACCCGTTGCAGAATGCCAGACCATGCCAGCCATGCGTACGTCTGGAGAGTAGGTTTCCCCAAGGTATTCAACGATTGACAGGAGTTGTCTGTCCGAAATGTCGGTGAGCGCCAGAATGCCTTGACAGTTGGTCTTCGAGCAAAGGTGGGGGTTGGGAGGGGAAATCAGGGGAAAGAGCGCTGATCAGGGTCCTGCCACCGCTCTGGACTTTCAGGGTCTTCCCACCCTCACACACTCTCCCCATCCCTCGGCTCTCTGCCGCGATTTCGGTCCTTGTTCAACACCAACTTCTATCGAGGTGACACCACGTGGAATCTGTTGAATGCATTTGACGTATCACGTGGTTTTATGTTGCTTATGCTTCTTCGGCGAGACAAGGAACATGCCGTGCAATGCAGCGCTGCCATTCTGACACTCGCTAAATGTGCGGCCCGCAATATCAATATTGTGACATCTCAACCTTTCTTAACCAGCACACTGCAACCAAGCTTCCTTCTATTACAGAGGAGAAGTCCAGTCGAGATGCCGGTAAGTCAGAGCTCCACACCACCACTGCGGTAACACGACATCATACTGACGAACCGCAGTTCCTCGTCGGCATTCCGTCGTTTGCGTCTTTTCTCTCTGTGAAGGGCTCCGAAAATGGAGCAACACCTAGGCATACCATCGACACAGTGCACAACAGTTGACCACTAACCGAACCACGACCGAGCACCCTCCGGCCTTCTTTCATGGCCAAGACAGAGGAACCCAGTGTTTAAGCTTCGGATGTCCCCACTGGTTTCGCCCCGCTCCTGTGCATTGGTCGTCGGTCCCTCTCCCGACGACACGGGTTACTTGACTCGGGCGAATGCGGCCCCACCTCTCAATATTTCACTTGGACCCGACAGCATCTGGCTCCGGAGTTCGGAGACAGGTCCGTGTCTTGACTGTCAAGCTTGAGGAACCGAGGAACCCTGTGTTACGTCCGAAATCCTCGAGTGCATAGTGTGCATACCGATCTTTGGCTGCGTAGGGAGGCTATGCATGCTGACTAATCGTTGCTGCGCTGGTTGGGCAGTCCCTGAGGCTCTCTGCTGCCTAACCGGTCTCCTTCGCGCAGGGCGAATTGATGGTCCTTCCAGCTTGGAATAAATGTGCCGATTACATTTTACACACGCTCAAGTTGCTGTACCAGGTACAACCCTGAATAGACGAGATGTCGTTCGGTTCAGATGCACCGATTACACAATCACACGAACTCGTGCAAGACAGAAACAGCAAGAATCGAATACTCCTGAAGGACGACCTGTGGCTCAACGGTATCTATCTCCAGGAAACATACAACGATCTCCGTCGAGCAGATGGCCAGTACCGCAACGCCAATCTATGTACGAGGTGCGAGAAGTGGAACTTGCAACTGTCCAGTGCCAGCATTCTAAGTCGTGGCTACGATGACCACCTCCACGTCAATTCAAACCGGGATTTCTGGTTACCAGAACCCGAATTCTCTGGCAACAACTTTATGAAGCCGTTCGAGCCTGGCAACGGGAAGCTATTCTTCCTGGACCTGCTCGATGAAACATGTCCCTTGTGTATCTTTGCGGTCAATGCTGCCCAATATGGATCGCGGTCACGGGGTACGCGGCCCCGGCCATGGAACGAAAGTCTAGATTCGCTCTGGTTCAGGGTTCAAGGACCGCTTCCAGGCTTCCACAATGGTCGCTACCCTGTTGCCCTTCTCACTGCATCAAAGGACAGTCAGGCAGTCGCTGGGTCGTTGTATGGCTGCTACGGCATCCGAGTGGCAGCGAAAGTTGTCGACTTTTCTACTATCGGAAGCTGGATATCGGGGTGCTGCAATGAACACGACTGTGGAAAGACCAAGCAATGGCCAAATCCACTTGGCTTCCGTCTGGTCGACTGCCGGACAATGAAGACCGTGTCCGGCGATCAGGTTGGAGAGACCGACTTCGTAACCCTGAGCTATGTCTGGGGCAAGCCACAGGATGACGGAAAGGCATCGAAGTCATTCAGCGAGTGGTTGCTGGATTGCAATCTACCAAAAGACGTCCCCAGAGTTGTCACTGACGCAATGAAAGTGGTTACGGGGCTCGGGTATCGATATCTTTGGGTGGACCGCTACTGCATTCCACAAAGCAAGCATGACAAGGACTCGATACTGGCTTTTGAGGAGAATATCTCGGCTATGGGTGCCATCTACTCTGCCTCTACGTTTACCATCATCGGGGCCGCAGGAAATGGGCCGGAAGATGGTCTGGCTGGCCTTTCGCTTCGTCGGATACCTCAGCCAGCCATCACCCTCAGCGGCCGTCAAATTGTCGGCATCACTACCCCCGCTAAGGCCATCCTCGAGTCGGTCTGGAACACGAGAGGCTGGACCTTCCAAGAAGCAATGCTATCAACCAGATGCCTCGTCTTCACGGAACACCAAATATACTTCCAGTGTCATAAAGCACAGTACGTCGAGAGTTTACGCGGTGCCGTCCCTTTCGACATCGAGATTCTCACAGAGGCTGTCTTCCCGCCGCTTTCCAATCGTCTATCCTCGTCAGAAGATGGATCGGACTTTAGTAGCGATGGTACACCAGAGCCCATAACAACATGGCTTCCGGGCAACATGGTCAAGGCTTTCGCCTACATCGCAAAATACGCACCGAGGATGTTCACCTACCCTCACGATGCTTATGACGCGTTTCGTGGCATTGTTCACCTGTTCAAAGCCCAGCATCCCCCGTTGTGTTTCTTTCTTGGACTTCCCATAATCACGCCATTGCCCCCTTCCATGGTGGAAGCTGACCACTCCAACTCCAGCGACTCGGGAGAAGGCGATAGCCAGTCCCCCGAACGAAAGGACATCCAAGAACCTGAAAGCGAGTTGAAAGAACTGGCGCTAGCATTGTCGTGGCTTCCTTCGGATAGTATCGGCGGCTGGACTCCTACCAAGGTCTATCTCAGCGGGAAGGCCCCGAAGAGCATGACCCGCCGCCCGCAATTCCCTAGCTGGACGTGGTTAGGGTGGAAGAACTTCCCACGCAACTTCGAGTATCATGTTTTCCACGAAAAGACTGGAAGGGGTTACAGCGGCTACATGACGAACAGAACATACCATCTCGACGCCGCATCTGTCCACTTCGCAGGCGAACAGCCGACCCCATGGGGTCCCGGATGGCGGGATATCTGCGACAACGCCGAGACCATGAAAATCGACAGCATGACTGTCACCGGCTGGCTCCTGGAGCTGTCCATCGACGTCAACCGGTGGGTACGTGAAGGCCGCCCGATCTCATGGTACATTCCCTCGGCCTTGAGACCGCAGGACTGGGAGACCGATCCAGAGGAGGCTTCCCGAGAGTCGCTCCTGGATATCTTCGCCGGCAGAGGAGAGGACTGGGACCGTGCCTTCGGCAAGGAGACAACCCATCGGTTTACAGCCCTTCTTCTGACATCAATCCAGTCTCACTACGTACCATGGGGGGTCGCGCGCACCCCGTGTGCCCTTTTCGGTCTACTGCTTCTGGATGAATTGCCGGATCCGAACACATACGAGAGGTTCGACTTCATCACCATGCCTGCTCCTCACAACTTTGAGCCGGTTGACGAGGATACCGCATGCATTGGACCATTGTCGCTGCATCACACCACGATCAGGCTGAAGTAGACTCTACCGAAGAAGTTGCAATTTTAGATGCTGCAAAACATCTCTCGATCTACCATCTAAGTGCCCCACCCCTTCTCCTCATCCTCCAACAACCCCTTCCTAACCTCAACCCTCTGGTACCAAAACCACACGCCCAGCGTCACCGCCGTCACAACCCCACAGCAAAGGACAAACACCCACCACCAGCCCGACGTGACCCCCGTCCCGCCGTCCTCCTACCCTCCATCCCACAGTTGGAAGTCAAACACCGTAGTCGAGAAAATAGCCGAAACGAACGTAGCCGGCAAGAAAACCATGGTCAGATACGACACCGTCTTCATCGAAATACTATCCCTCTGCGTCGCCACCGCAACATTCTTGCTCGACCTCGAGATCCCCATCGACAGGCTGAACGACTCCTGCTGCAGCAAATTACTGTAAAACCCGAACTGGCTCTCCAGCATCTTCGCCACGTACCCCAGCAGCTCGGCGTGGATTCCGGCCCTGTGCACGACGGACTGGACTTCTTCCCTCGGTAAGGGGCATACTGTTATGTCTGCTGTCGCTGCTTCCACGCGGTCGACGAGTTCGAGGCACGCCTTGCCGATCTGGACCAACTTCCCGCAGTTCTTCAACAGCCAGTTCGTCGAGGTCGTACGCGCCGTAGATGCCCGAGCTGTTGGTCGCGTAGTCGCTGGGCTTGATGTTCTAGGATTGCAGCCAGGCGTCGTCCACGACGCGCAGGGAGCGGGCGATCGCCAACATGCGGCGGTTGTGCGCCTGAGCGTGCTCGTCGACATACCGCTCGCACTGTTCCAGCAGGAGACCGAAGAGGCGGAGCGGTCGGTCGGCGAGCTCATCGGCGTGGTTGGTGAGGAGATCTAGGATGGAAGTTGAAGGCATGATGTCCCGCGAAGCTACGAATGCTTTGAGGGTCAAGTTTTCAAGGTCGAATCGCCCGAAGAAGATGAGGAAGTTCGAGTGTCCCGGCCCTCAGCGGAAGCACACATCCACCGCCTCCAACCCTCCGGTAGCCTGCTTCTCGAGAGGATATGCGAAGCAAGGCAGCGCCCCCGGCTTCACGACCTGCCGCAGGAATGCGGCCGGGATACCCCATGCTTCGCACACCGACTCGACGTAGCCCCGCGAGGCTCGGAAACCGGCGCAGTCGCCCCCGCGGGATTCGAGGACTTGGATCTGCGTTTCTTTGGGGTGTCTGATGACACGGCCTCTAGTGGCTGTTCTTTCGCGCCTCGCTTGTCTAGCACGAAGTACCGGAGCTGGTTTGGGGGTTCTGTGGGAGAGAACTACAGGCCGCCGAGATGGTAGCCGCCTGGCTTTGCCTTGTTCACGTCAAAAGGAGCCATGATGTTAGTACTGGTAGGATTGAACGCGAAGTACAACTCACGTACGTTGTATGCTATCGCTAGCTGACTCGAGATCTGCGTGATGAATTTTCACGACAGTCGATGCCAAGGAACTGGCGCTCGATTATTGGTATGGCGAGTACTCAGGTGATCATGTACGCCGCGTGCTCACCGGCCCGAGAGTGCATTCTTCTCGGCCGATACGGGCCCTGAGGATTGCGATGGGACCGAAAGGATGCCGGGCGTAGGGGAGATCGCGATATCTCGTTTGTCTCAGTTGGCGCCCCAGCCCAGTGTAGCATGCATCTCAGCCGTGGCGTAAGGTCACCTATTTACTTATCGGTATCGAATTTAGCTGCATAAATTGTCTCATTGTCAGACAAAGGTATGACTACTACTAGCCTTCATGAGATGCCACACACCCCCTCGGTCACGAGCGCGTCAGGTGAGGACTCGGTCGGCTATTATAGATCATCAAGCGTCTGTTTGTTCTTATTTGCGTTGCCAGTAACACCAGAAACCCTCAGAGGTCGACCGAAACCAAGGGCAACGGAGGAATGACCTCGGTCGTCCTAGGAAATACGCGACCGGGAGCCAATATCTGCACAGAACCATCATGGACACCTTCCGAATTGTCGAGGCATATGTGCTAGCCATGGTCAAGTTTCTCACCAACAAACTTGTGTTCTCTTCAGGGGCTCCTGTTAAGGAATCAACGAAGTAGCGCCTGGATATCCGCGTGCACCTGATCCACTAACCACAGCTTTTCTGATGAGCTCTTTCTGATTTGCACCACATCAGGACTACGACAGAGACGCGCAAGTCCGAAGGACTTTCTAGTTGGCTTCGTGTGCTGCAATCGTAGACGTCGTCGTCATCTTGGCGCACTGTGTTCCCGAATAGGAAGTCCTTAGCCCACAGCCGGACAATCTCATTGGTCAGATCGGTGTTATTGCAGTGTGGAGAACCCGCTCTCGCAATGGAACCTCCACGCCAGTGTCAACTAGATAAATTCTTGAGTTCAATGATAACATACAGTTCTTCATATTTGTCTCCCCTGGTGATCTTAAGCGCTGTCAAATACTGGACCATATACAGAGACTCGGCTCTTAGTCGGGAAAACACATCGAGATATCCAGGATACGCGCGCCCCTCAACATACCGCCATGATGGACAGCAACACGACGTCCCTGATTCTGCCGGAGGTCGGCTTTGGCCCATCAGCTGAAGGAAGATTCGACTTCACCCTCACATTCGAGGGTGCGATCTTATCCATCCTGCCTTCAGCTCTGTTCCTTATCTTGGCACCGCAGCGCCTGTTCTGGCTGTTGAGACAGCCTTACAAGGTGACGAAGAGCAGGCAGTCCGTTATCAAGCTTGTAAGTGATTCTTTTGACAATTTCCAAACATTAGTTCAGGCAGTCTAATTCTTATCAACTCTTTCAGAGCGTTATTGGTGTCTACACGGTCTTGCAGTTTGCAATTCTGCTCTACTGGGCAGTAGGACCGGTGCGTCTCGCAATACAGACGGCAGCCGGTGCCGTCGTCTTCGTGAGCGGCTTCGTGCTGTTATTCGTGTCTCACGCTGAGCACACACGCTCGTTGAATCCATCGACTCTTATCACCGCCTATTTGTTGCTCACGCTACTGTTTGACTGTGCAATGGCCAGGACGTTATGGCTTCTTCAGGATACAGGCGTCCTTGCCAGGCTCGTTACAACAGCGGTTGTGATTAAAGTCATTGCACTTTCAGTCGAGGTTTGGGAGAAGGGGTCTATCCTGCTCAATAGATATCGCCATCTGTCTCCGGAAGTCACCAGTGGTATCCTCAGTCATGCTGTCTTCTGGTGGCTTAACCCCCTGATGAGGACCGGGTTTGGACGTTTCTTGACTGAGCAGGATATGGAAGTTCACCTCTCACAATTTTCGCCGCTCATCTAACTCAAGTGCAGGTATCCCATACACGACAGTATGGCAGCGAGAAAACTGCTCACTGAAGCACAAACTTTATGGGGATCAGGTCAGACTTCTCCGGTGGTTATTGAGAGATTTCGAGAGACTGTATACTGATGAGCTGTGTAGTTAACACGTCCGGAGAACTTGCACTCGCTATTGCAACATTGCGCGCCAACAAATACGTCTTCACCTCCGGTGTCATCGCTCGTCTCTGTGTGATCGCTTTTAAATACACGCTGCCTTTCCTTATCAAGGCAACCACTTCGTTCAGCGAGGACGTGTCTCAGACGGACGCAGTTGGCTGGGGATTGACTGGCGCCTGGTTCCTAGTCTTGGTTGGACGTGGGGTACGTGTTTCAGTCTCCTCTAACCGAAGCCGTCGTTTAACTAGACACTGCTAGATCTCCAACGCGTTCTACTATCAGATGACATATAGGTAAGTCCTCCCAAACCGGAACCAACCATAGCTGACCGGGTGCAGGTTTGTCACCTCCGTCAGGGGCAGTCTCTGCAGCTTGATATACTGCAAGACACTCGACCTCAGCGTGACCGCTCTAGACGAATCAGGTAACAGAAACATCTTGGCTTGAGGTGTCATCAACTAACGACCTGATACAGTTGCGGTGACACTCATGTCCACCGACACGGAAAACATCTGTCAGACATCGGCTTTATTGCACGAGGTATGGGCCTCTCCAATAGAATGCGCAGTTGCTTTGTACCTGTTACAAATGCAACTTGGGTTGGCAGCTCTGGCTCCAGTCATTGTGACAATAAGTCAGTTAAGCCCGAAAGATTAACGACCCAGCCGCTTGCTAACACACCGTAAGTTGCTACTATCACCATCATGCAACTTGCCAAGTACATCGGACAAGCACAGAAACGATGGGTACGAGGCATCCAGACACGGGTCGACGTGACAGCATCGGTCCTCGGTTCTATGAAGGTCAGCGCCCGTGTTACCTTTCCGTCATTGATTGCACTGACTCACTCTTGTAGGAAGTCAAGATGCTTGGCTTCTCTGATGTCGTGGCCAAGATCGTGCAAGATCTTCGAGTGGAAGAGCTGAAACTTTCCAAGCGATACCGGAAGTTGATATGCTTGCGAGTATTCATCGGTATATCTTAAGAGACCCGCAGAGGAAATCGAAGCTGACCGAAGCAAATAGGGAGTACTACGCAGACTATCTCCCCTCTCGCCACTTTCGTTACGTTCGTCATCATGGCAAAGACGACTGGCCAGCCCTTGAATACCGCATCGGCCTACACGTCGCTCTCCCTAATATATCTCTTGACTGATCCCATAGTCACACTAATCCGTGCGATCCCTTTGATCAGTGCGGCTTTGGCATGCTTCGCGCGCATACAGAACTTTCTGTCATCTGACAGCCGCGAGGACCTACGACTGCCGCTGAGCGAACAGGTAGCAACCTCCAATGACGCCAACGAAAGCAGCTTCACACCTCCGGAGAATTCTATTGCCACTGAGTTGCGTAACCTCACTGTTGAACCGGCGCTTCAACCGGGAGATCCACTTCTGGTTATGTCCCATGCCAGCTTTGGCTGGGCCCACGGCAAGCCCGGCGTACTAAAGGACGTTTGCCTGTCCGTTCTGAAGTCTCAATTTACCTTGATCATCGGCAATGTGGGCGCGGGCAAGAGTACGCTGATGAAAGCAATGCTTGGCGAGATACGGCCGCTCGAAGGCTCCATCCGCTCTGGTATTCGCGACGTCGCCTATGTCAGCCAAGACCCATGGATTCAGAACCTGACGATACGCGAGAACATCTTGGGCGTTTCAAGATACGAAAATGAGTGGTACCACAGGGTTGTCCACGTCTGCGGCCTGGAGCAAGACATTGCCGAGTTGCCTGGCAAGGATTCAACAAAAGCCGGCAGTTCGGGCGTCTCGTTGAGTGGCGGCCAGAAACAGCGACTTGCACTTGCCCGTGCGGTCTATTCGAGAGAAGAAGTTGTGTTCTTGGACGATGTCTTTGCTGGACAAGACGCCGCGACGGAACAACATATCTACCAATGCCTCTTCGCTGAGGAGGGGCTGTTTCGTGAGATGGGTACAACCGTGGTTTGCATTACTAGCACACGTGAGTTTACTGTTTACCGCCAGTGGGTTGGGCCCATACCATGATTCTATTGTCCTGACTTACTTCTAGTGGGGAGTCTGGCTTACGCGGACCACATCATCGCATTGGGCGAGAATGGCCAAATCTTGCATCGGGGAACTTTACAAGAGCTCCTGTCCGACACGACCTACCTCCGTGGACTGGACCTTAAACACCATAGTCCGGTTCCCGCAACCAAAGAGGCAACAATGGTAGCAAATCGACCGACTACCGAGAGTGACTTTCGTGCCTCCAACAATACTCAGGCATCGCCTGGCAAAGTCCTCGGCGAACTTGCTACGTACGGATACTATTTCAGCTCCATGCCCGCATGGTATACACTGCTATGTGTTGGCTTCATCGCCCTCTATGGAGGAAGTTACAAAATGACCGAGCTCCTGCTCAGCTTCTGGACGGGGCACGTCGAGGCCGATCAGTCGACGAACAACTTCTATCTCTGGTTCTATGGAATGCTCACCAGCTTTGCGCTGCTGGGCATTACGTGTGCGGCGTACTTCTTCCTCATCGCCATGGTACCTTTGAGCTCAGAGGTTCTCCACGCTCGCCTCCTGGCCGCCATCATTGCGGCCCCGCTGTCTTTCTTTTCCAGGACTGACGTCGGCGTCACGACGAACCGGTTTAGTCAGGACATGTCGGTCATCGATACGGAACTGCCGTTCGCACTGATTGATCTTGGCCTTAATATATCCGTCCTGGCGATGGGTACTGTACTGATGTGTGTCTTTTCGGGATACTTTGCGGCGCTGGTACCCCCAGTTATTGCCTTCTGCTGGCGTGAGTTAACCTACCCCTGTTACCATAACCGAGACACTAACAGAGTGGCAGTCCTGCAGAAATTCTACCTCAGAACATCCCGCCAGATTCGTCTCCTCGACCTCGAAGCTAAGTCGCCCCTCTTTACCCAATTCTTGGACCTTCTTCAGGGGCTGACCAGCGTGAGAGCGTTTGCCTGGCAAGACCAGTTTCGAGAGAACTATCTGGACCTCCTGGACGCATCGCAGCGTCCGTACTATTTGCTCTTCTGCATCCAACGCTGGCTGGGGGTTGTTCTCGACCTAATGGTCGCCATCCTAGCAGCTATCCTCATGGTCTTGGTCGTCAAGCTCCGGTCGCAATTCGCCCCGCAGTTTGTGGCGCTGGCTGTGCTCAACGTCATGACTTTCAGTCAGTTGTTGACGCACGTCATACAGGACTGGACTCAGCTGGAGACATCCTTCGGTGCCGTCGCACGGGTGAAGAGCTTCTGCGGGGAGACGGAGAACGAGAACTTGCCCCCGGAAGTATCCCCTGTCCCGGAAGGCTGGCCAACCCGCGGCCATGTCGAGATCAAGAACTTGACGGCGTCATATTCGACCGGCGGAGAACCGGCCATACATGGTGTCAGTCTCGACATCCCGGCCGGCTCGAAGGTCGGTATCTGCGGCCGAAGCGGGAGCGGCAAGAGTTCGCTACTAGCAACCTTCCTCCGGCTGCTCGAAATCACGCCCGAATCTCGCATCGCTTTCGACGGCATCGACATTAGCACCATCCCCCGCCAGACCGTTCGCACAGCCGTGGCCGTCGTCCCGCAGCACCCTTTCTTCTTCAAGAACAGGACAATCCGGCAGAACCTCGTCCCGCAAACAGACGACCAGACAGAAGACGAGCGGATCATGTCCGTCCTCTACCGCCTCAAAATGGGCGACGTAGTCGTCGACAGACTCGGCGGTCTCGACAGCCCACTGGAAGCGGATCAGCTTTCGCAGGGCCAGCGACAGCTCCTCAGCCTCGCCAGGGCGATGCTAGCCGGCAACAAAAAGATCATCCTCCTCGACGAGGCGAACAGCGGCGTTGATGAGCGGACGGAGAGGCTGATCAGGCAGGTCGTCCGCGAGGAGTTCGCGGGCCGCACGGTTATTGCCGTCGTTCATCGTCTTGGGGCAGTGGCGGACTTCGATCGCGTTGCTGTCATGGGTGGTGGTGGGCGGCTGCTGGAGTGGGATAGTCCAGAAGCTCTATTGGCGAGGGACAGTGAGTTCAGGAGGCTGTGGGAGCTTGGTTCGAATTGAGTGGCTGTTTCCATGAGCGGAAGTGTGCTTGGGGGTGGAACGTGGATAATGTTTTGTTCGGCTGTCAGGACAATCAGGGTTAGGGTCGTAAATATTTGTTCCGGCCTCGATACAGTGCAGTCGATGTCACGTGTCACGGGTCGCCGCTAGCTGCGGTCTCCTTTCCGCGGAACTGAATGGCGAAGATTTCCATCCCAACTCCTTATCAACAACTCTCCGCTTCTCTCTAGAAGCCCCGAATGAGCCAAAGTTTACTGCGGCACTTTTGTTTCGCAGTTGGCCTACATACGGCATGTAGGGAACACAGAAAAAGGTGCGCCAAGAGTGTCGCAACACGTCAGCGATCTACTGGAAACGGGAGCAACCGAAGAGAAGCTTCCATGTCATTGGATGCAGCTGTGACTGCTTTGGGCATGTCTAAGGGAGTTGACTCGTCCATTCTGCAGACTTATCGAAAGACTTGCGAAGGTTTAAAGGTTTGAGGTTGACTCCAAAGCCATGCCAGCCTGGTTCCGACACTGTGGCTCGAGGTCCCGTTGTCCGATGCAGTTCGCTGTAGCTCGGAGCCGACTGCAATACCAGCCAGCGTGCGGTGCTCCAATCAGCATGGAGGTCTGGCTCTGCTCGTGGGCGAGCTGAGTGGAGAGTGAGATAAGGCACTGCATGCATCAGGCTCGGAGGATGAGTGACATACTCCAGTCACTGCATAAGGTTCATCTCAGCTCTTGGGATAGCTTCAAACTCTTCCTAATCAATGTCGCCAAATTTCGGCTAGGTTGAACTTTCGCTGCGGCATGAGGTGACTTGGGACGGTCGTGTCACAGCCCTTCAAAACCCCCGCCTTCTCCAAATCTTCCGCATTTCCATTTCCTCTTTCCTCAACTTTCGAATGATGGACTGCAATCATTGTCGACCGATCCCGTCAAGATCCTGAAGAGACCTCCTAGGAAGAACACCCCGCCCTGTATTCACACTGGTGCATTCCATCCTTCCATCGAATCCAGTTCGAGACCTAGTCCAGGTGGCCCTGCTCGCCCCCCCCAATATCAGCAGCCGCGTCACAAATGACACCGCCTTCGACAACAACACATTAGGATCCAAAACAGACCACATTGCTCGAAATATGGAAGCGCTGCGCTTAGCCTGGGATTGGACTGAGACTACGCAACGCCCACCGCCACTCAAGAGCGCCAACCCCCTCACGTACCCTCAATCAGACGCTCCGTTCAGCTATGGCCTCTTCAACAACCCAACTTCGGAGTACCGCGGCTGTCCTCTGTGGGCGTGGAATTCGAAACTGGACAAGGAGACCATGAAACGCCAGATTGGCTCTCTCCAGGAGATGGGCTTTGGCGGCTTCCACATGCATGTCCGCACAGGTCTGGATACCGAGTACATGGGCGAGGAGTTCATGGACGTCGTGAAGACCTGTGTGGACGTTGCCGAAGAGAAGAAGATGCTGGCTTGCCTGTAAGTTCCTCTTTGTCAACATTCTGACCGTGATACTGATGACTATTTGTAGATATGACGATGATCGCTGGCCATCTGGAGTAGCAGGCGGTAAGGTCATCGAGGGCAATCCCAAACACAAGGGTAAACACCTGCTATTCACCAAGACACCGTACGGGCATGGCCGTGTAGGCAATTGCACACCGAGCAGTGCTGCCGCTTGCAGGAGCGAAAATGGGACGCTCGTCGCGCGCTACGGTATCCTGCTGAACGAGGACGGCACGTTAAGCCGTAGTCGTGTCCTGGGCCGCAAGGACAAACCCACTGGTGCCGAAACGCTCTGGTACGCATACGAGGAGACTAATCCACCGTCGCCGTGGTTCAACGGCCAGACCTACGTCGACACCCTGAGTAAAGCTGCCATCAAAGACTTCATCAACATCACTCACGAGAAATATAAAGAATATGTGGGAGACAAGTTCGGCACCACGGTCCCATGCATCTTCACCGACGAGCCACAGTTTGCTACCAAAACGCGGTTGAACGACCCATTCGATGGGACTGACCAGTTTCTACCATGGACGGACGATCTCCTGAAGAGTCTCCGCGACGTTCATGAGAAGGAACAAACCTACCTGGAACTGCTCGCATGTCTGCCAGAGCTGTTCTGGAACAAGCCGGATGGCGAATTTTCCTTGTTTCGGTACCGCTTCCACAATCACGTGTGCGAAACGTTCGTTTCCGCCTTCATGGATCAGCTGGGCAAGTGGTGCATGCAAAATAACATCCTCCTCAATGGTCACATGATGGAGGAGCCTACACTCGAATCGCAGACCCACTCGCTCGGCGAAGCCATGCGCTGTTACCGCTCTCAGACGCTCCCTGGTATCGACCTGCTGAGCGACATGGTCGAGTACAATACGGCAAAGCAAGCGAGTAGCGTCGCGCGCCAGAGCGGGCGCAGGGGTTGCATGAGCGAGCTCTACGGCTGCACTCACTGGGACTTTACCTTTGAAGGGCACAAGGGACAGGGCGACTGGCAAGCTGCCCTCGGCATCACCTTCCGCGTCCCGCATCTCGCCTGGGCAAGCATGGCCGGCGAAGCGAAGAGGGATTACCCGGCCAGCCTCAACTACCAGAGCCCCTGGTTCCGCGAGTACGGTTATATCGAGGACCACTTCGCTAGAGTCGGAGTGGCCATGACCCGGGGACGGCCCGTCACCCGCGTCGCGGTCATCCATCCCATCGAGAGCTACTGGCTGGTGTACGGACCCGGAAATGACCCTGGAGGCGAGATGGCGAAGCGCAATCAGTGGTTTGAGGAGCTAACTGGTTGGCTGCTTCACGGCTTGATCGATTTCGACTTCATTTCCGAAGCCTTGCTGCCCAAGCAGTTTCGTGGGTTCAACCAAGGCTGTGTCGGGCCCAGCCTCCAGGTTGGCGAGTGCGCTTATGATGCCGTGGTTATGCCTAACTTGTTGACGATCCGGTCCACGACACTCCGAATTCTTCAGGAGTTCAATGGCCAGGGTGGCGAGGTGATCATTGCTGGGGACCCCCCAAAACTTAGAGATGCAGAGCACAAGATGCGGTGGAGGTATGGAATTTTCAGTCACGTTCCGTGGAACCGAGAGATGATCCTTACTGCGCTTGCGCCATTTCGGGAGCTGGAGGTCAATGTTGCTGGGTCCGGGGAACAAGGAGAGACTTTGCTCTACCAGCAGCGTGCGGACACGCTGCTGTACCAGATGCGTCAAGACGGTGTCGAACGGTTCGTGTTCATCTGCAACACCAACAGAACCTCGGCAGTCGATACGGAGATAACACTGACCGGGGACTGGACGGTCGAGCACCTTGACACTCTCACGGGGGAGCATACCCGTCTCGATGTCCGCAGATATGCCAGAAAGGTCAGGCTGGAAATGTGCTATGATAATCATTTCGGACGATACACCAGCTTCAGGCACAAGTTCGAGGGTTGCGCGAGCGTCTTACTGCATCTCAGACCCTCGCATTGCGAAAAGCCGGGGCGTGTGTTGGTCGCGCCACAATTGACCGACGGAGAGGTAGTCCCTCTGAAGCTCCGGGGCATGAAGCTAGTGGAGCATGGCACAAAGCAATCCGGGCTCAATGTTCTCATGCTCGACTATGCGAAGTATCTTCTCGACGACGCTTCAGCGGAATGGTCACATGTGCAGGAGATACTTGCCCTGAACAACGAGATTCTACAACGGCTAGGCCTGCCAACGAAAGGAATGGCGTGGAGACAGCCTTGGACTTTGTCTCCTGCAGATCGCGCACCGAGGGGACGCATCTTTCTGGAGTTCCGATTCGGGTCGGACTTTGATGTCTCAACCGAAGCCTATGTTGCTCTCGAACTTCCAGAAGGGGAGCTCCTCGTCTCCCTCAACGGAGTTGTCCTCGTCGGTAGGGGAATACAGCAAGTGAACGGGGTCCCTCTATCAGCGGACGACCTGTCGAAAGAGAGAGGCGACTGGTTTGTCGATGAGGCCATCACCACAGTTCCGGTTCCCTCGAATACCATCCAGTCCGGCGAGAACGTTCTCACGATCATGTGTTATGTTGGAGTCCTGACTCCCATAGAACGGGTGTACATCCTGGGGGACTTCAAAGTCCGTCGTGCGCACAAACCTGACCAAGACCCCGTGAAAGCCATGATCAGTTCCTATGCCAACGACCCCCACAAGAGCTGGGGCGACATATCAGAACAAGGCTTCCCATTCTACCCCGGGAACATCACCTACAAGTGTACCTTTACACTTGACGCCCGGGCACAAACCACGCTCCGAGTTCCCAAGTTCTCCAGCCCTGTTCTCACTGTCATATGGGGCAAGTCTGGACACAAGAGGAAGGGACATATCGCTCTCCAACCCCGGAAGTTGGACCTCGGCATCCTGGACGCCGGTACGCACGACCTGTACATCACCGCGTATGGAAACAGGTACAACTCCTTCGGCCACATACACACATGGATATCAAACTGCTGGCCCGATGCGTGGAGAACGCAAGGCTGGGCGTGGACGGACGATTACCTTGTGAAGCCGATCGGGGTCCTGGAGTGTCCTACCGTATTGCTAACCTCCGCGCCAGAGATAGCCTCCGCACCGGAGATCGCCTCCCAGCGGGAGGTCGATTGGGGCTATGTCCTTCGTCCTAACCGGACGCAATCGAGAAGTACGGCTTGGCCGTGGAACGAGGATGGTGCTCGGTTTGGAAGCATTGGGGAGAGCTGGGTTGTTCCTCAAGAAGGTGCAAGTGCCGGAAGCTCGGGTTCCTGGATTCGGGTTCCTGAGTCAACTCGGTCCGCACAGGGTTCAGAATTTGCTATTTCTGTCCCGGCGCCTGAACAGTTGGCCAGCGACTGCCCTCCCATGGGGGATAAGACCTTTGCACGCTCGATAAGTCAGTCGTCCTGGGCCAGCGTTCGTGGACCAGCTCCGTCACGGCGTCTTGGACAAGTCCCGTCGCGCGAGGAGTCTGTCACTCAAGGTTGCGTGAGGAGAGTTTCTGACAGGTCGTCCAAGCCCAGTGATCGTAGACCGTCTCCGCCACGGAGTCTCGGACGTGTCCCGTCGTATGCGAAGTCTGTCAGCCTCAAAGTGACTCGGGGGTCCGTGACGCCTGTTATAGATGCATTGGAGACCGTTGCTGGTTGCTGCGAACGGGTTGCCGAAGCAAGTCCTGAGAGCTCGAAAAATACGCGCCCTGGAACCCCGGCGTCGGGAATCGAACCTTTGCCACCGCCTCGGTTAGAGACGCCTCTGCCATCAACCGAGGAACTTCAGCACGCAGGGGCTCCGCACGATCCCTCCAGCCAAGAAGAAATGGATTCCTTTCTTTCGTTGCACTTGCAGGTGGCTTCAGCGCGTACAGAGCTGGGCCAACTTTGGACAGAGCTGCGTATCCCCGAAGACAAGAGACTCAAGTTCGAACCAGCATATAGCGACGTGATCAACGAGGATGTGCTTTGGGAGCTCATGGAGGAAATTGAAAAGCTCAAGTACCTGATGGCCAAGTGTCGCGGGCCCCGTAACGATAAGGAGCGCCAAATGGCTCCAACCCAGGATGCATCCGGAGAGAATCCGGAATATCAGACAGACCTCCCACCTTGAACCGAGTGCTTTTGACTCCAAGGGAACACCGGGTAGCCAAGCACGGATAAAGGGACAGCAAACGACCTGGATAAGATCGCCACGTCAACTGCCGTCCATATTGGCGATTAATTAAATTCAACGGCTAGTTGAAAGGACCCGTCGACCATCGGCTCTACGATCGATAATTCATCAATTCCACCAACGCGTCTCCTCATCCTCGTCCCCTTCAACTTTCTCCAACCCCGGCAGCCAGCTCCAACCGACACCTGGTCGTTGCCCACGATGTTGTCCTCACTCCTTGCAGCCACCATCTTCCTCCTCCTCGGAGCCGTCGTATCTGCCTCGCGCTCGGTGGGCAACTGCACCACCTTCCCCAGCTGGACGGTTTCCGACTTCAAGAGCACGACGAACGACAGCGTCGGCGCCGGCGGCAGCGCCTCCTTCAAGCTTGCCAACAACCTCACCGGCGCCGTCGACTAGCTCACTTGCAGCCTGCAGGTGAACTACCGGTGTATCCTCGCCGGCACGCCGAGCGACAAGAACCTGACTGTCAATGTCGCCATACGCGCGGGGAGCCTGACGCTGTTGCTGGATGAGAGTGTGGAGTGTCCTGGGCGCGCGACGTGAGTTACCCCAATTCCTTACAGGCTCATGAACATACGAGAGGGAAGCTCCAGTACTGACTAAGGTGACTTACAGCCCGCTACATGTCATTGGAAATGGGGACTTGGATCTGAATTGCACTTGGGAGGAGAATATTGGAGGGACGGTTACCTGCGAGTTGCTGGAGGAGAATAATACGATTCAGGGGGCGGCGGTTGAGATAGCGACTGGGAGGCGGTCGCGGGTTCGGAGACATTGATTGTTTGCTCAACTTCTAGAGGTGGCAAGTCGGTTTCTCATGTAGAGGTTTCTTTTCTGATTTGGAAGGGAGTGTTGACGATGGACAACCGGTAAGGAGACCGGACAACAACTCGAGTTAATCATCACAACGTTCCAGATCTATCCTGATTTTGCCTTCCAAACTGTGATTGTTTGTTTCTGCATTACACAGCCAACGTGCCCTAGCCACATCGCGGGCCTGAAACGTATCAGTCAACGGGAGACGCGAACTCGAGAGCACAAGATTGAAGAGCTACCCTATAACTGAAGCTGACGACTTGGAAGTCTTCCCTGTGCCGCTGCCTCGCATAATACACACCAGCATGTTGTCATCAAAAATACCGTTTTCTGTAATGATCCTTAAACCCGGTTGATTGAAGAAATACTCGAAAGCAAAGCGAGGCTTCACCCATCTCTATTTAGACGCTCTATAATCCTCCAGTATCATCTCCGCCCCCTTCTCAGCAATAGCATACACAGTAGCCTGCAAATGCCCACTAATCTGCAACGGCATGATACTGGCATCAACAACCCTCAACCCCTTGACGCCATACACACGTAGCCTATCATCCACCACGCCGGAATCATCCCCCAAGCTGCCGCCCATCCGACACGTCCCGACGGGATGCCAGTCCGTAATGGTCGTGTCGACAACCCACTCCCTCAACGCCTCGAATCCCCGGACCTCCTCGGGCGGAAAGGTGCGGCAGCGCACGATATCCGCCAGCGGCCTGGTCTTGGAGATAGTGTCCGCGAACATGGCGCAGTGCGTCATGACGTCCAGGTCGATCTCCCCGTGGGGGCCCTCGTAGTACTTCGGGTCGATGACGGGTTTATCCAACGGCCCCGGGGACGAGGAACCGTCCGCGGCGTTGTTGGGGATGTGGATGCTGCCTCTGGTGAAGGGGTACTGCAGCATCTGGAGGCATGTGGCGTACTTCTTGCCGTCGGAAAGGGAGGGGGTGAAGGCTGGGTTCCAGTTGCCTAGGTCGAACATGTACTCTATCTGGCCTAGGTTGGCGGAGGGGGAGAAGCGGCTGGTGAGGATGGACTTTTCGGGGGAGGCATAGTTGGTTAGGGACTCGGCGCGCGAGATGATGGAGTCGAGGGAGTCATTGGGGATGACGTGGGAAAAGGGGACGTAGGCGACTGAGTTGGCGAGGACGGTCAGGGGGCCGGTCTTGGTGGCGTCGTATAGTTCCTGTGCTGCTTTGGCGGCGGCTTGGTCGTGCTTGAGGTCGTCTGGGTTGGCGAGGGATGGGTCGACTTCGAAGATGGTTGCTAGCACTGCGTTGTAGAGTTAATATCCGGAAACAGACGAGCAGGCTTCCGGAGCAGGAGGTGTACGACGTGTTCCTGCACTCCTGTGTGACTTACTGATATGCTCCTGCAGGTGTTCTCCCACATTAGAGTTCGCAACCTTCGCCTGAATTCCGGCGTCTGCCAGCACCCCGGGACTACCAATCCCAGATAGTTCCAGGAGCTGGGGCGACTGCACGCTGCCGGCTGAGAGGATGACTTCCCGATTGGCTGACACGGTGTAGTCCTCGCCATTGTGCTGGAACCGTACTCCTGTGGCCGCCCATTGGCCGCCGTGCTCGCTTAGGACAACCTCTTTGACCAATGCTTCGGTTAGAACGACGAGGTTGATGCGGGATGTGTTAGGTAAGTAGTACCCCGTTACCGAGTAGGATCTGGTCAACGAGACGGGGTCCACCGAGCCCATGTTCGTCCACACGCCGACATTCGAGCCGGCCAGATGCGCCTCGTTGGTTTCAACCCCGAGAGAGTTCAATGTGGCGTGCCACAGGACGTGCGATGCTGAGTAGTCCGTGGCATAGCTAATCTGCAAAGGGCCCGAGGTGCCGAGAGTGTTGACATCGTAGAGGAGCTTGTTCTCATGCCTGACCTTGTCACTCTTGGGTTCGTGGAAGGTCTCTGATCTCTTGAAAGAAGGGCTGTAAAACACGATAACTCAGTTCCAGCCACACTACAATGGAGTTATGCAAGAGAAGTGTGACTGATAGCGACTGCATGATGTGTGTGGTGGACAGGTCTGCGATGGAGCTGGAGACACTGCAGATTCGACCAGCAAACCCCGACTGACAATGCATGATCCCTGGATCGTGGCAGCGTGGGAGGGAAGAGACGCAGTCAGACAATAGCGTGCAGTTCCGGCTTCGATCCGGACTGTACACAAATAGGAGAGTGGTCCGACAAGTGAGGAATAGAAAAAGCAACGAAAGAGGTGACAACTGACAGCAAGCCATCCCAACCCCATCCTTTATTGCCAAGTCGCTGCCACGCATCAAAGTCGTCTCGGCTGGGCCTATTCCAGGTCATGAAATTCAAGGCGCTAGTCCCGCCCAGAATCTTTCCGCGCGGCCATGGGACTCGCCGCCCTGCTATACCGGGCTGGGGGACTGTCTCGAATTGCCAGTCGTACTTGGCACCGAGGGTAGCACCGTAGAGGCCGGGTATCTCAATTTCCGGGTCGCCTACGACGACTGGTCCGGCCTCGAGCACACCAACGGTGAGTGACGGGTCTTCCGAGAGACGGGCGGCAACCACCAGCCCTGCTGTTCCACCACCGATGACGAGGTAGTCATATTTGCGGCTTGCAAAGTTGACGGCTGATATGTGCGGGATGGCGACTGAGGGTGGTGTCTGTGCCATGGTATTGGAAGTGCGGGAGCAGCCTCAGTGGTGGTTGTGTGGGAGACAATGAGGATTGGTACCCCTGACGCCGCCAGCTGAACGGCGACTGGCTAGATACTGAAACGGTTGAAAAGTAATAGCGGAATGCAATGAGGCCGACTGAAAGGCCTGAGGGTACAGTGTTGGGAAATCCCGTTTATTAAACGAGGGAGCCAAAGGACCAATGGACAATATATCTCAATCCAGGCAATCTCCAACAACGCACTTCGTTCAGAGTTGTTGCCCGACTCGCATATCGGCACTCTCTCACCCATGATGTGGCCTCATCCCAACTGGATGGTCTCTCTTTCACGTGGAGCCATCGTCGCATGCATTCGCAACTCCTGCCCGTTGCTTCCAGGTTGTTGACGAGAGGAGGTCGCTGTTAGTGCGGCCATTTATCGCATCGAGTTGAGTTGGGATAATCCACCTTCCCCCACGGGATGTCCTTGTCAAGGCATCCATGCGCAATATCGCAATATCGTCCAAACAAGGCCCTTCACAGCGGTAAGTGGGGATTGCAAGGGTCAGTCCGGACCGCTTTCACTATTCCGGCCGTCTCGCTTACTTGCATACATGCAAGGTCGGGCAAGTGATATGCAGCTACACATCAAAAACGTCCCGTCCATGGCGCCCAGATTGTGTGATGCGCCAATATCAAGCCAATGTCGGGCGATCTCGTGGGTGTCAGACTCCACTTTCAGCTCGGTATGCCTCGAGTCTTCGTCAAAGGGGTCATTGTGTTTTGCCCAACGTAACCAGGGCACAGGGCACCAGGACAGGCATTGTTCAGGTACTCGAGGACTGCGCAGCTCGTAGCCGACGACAACGTGCCCATGTTTCATTATCAGTTGTCGAGTGACAATCCACGGGGGACATCCTACACATGCGTGTGCTGCATTTCTTTTTCTTGCATCATTTTTCAATGAAACTCTGCGCCATGCCAGGGCAGTGACAATCCTTGCCTCGTTCTTCATCTCCAGATCTGATCGTCCCGGTAAACTCAAAAGGAGAAGATCAATACCTATTACAGAGAGATGTCCCTACTTTATGATATGACTACCCGTGGTTGAACTGACAAGGACTTGGCTGATCCTTCGCTTCTCCGCCCTCAACACCAAGAGTCTTGTCCATTGCTTACTTCGACATATCGGCAGCTGCAACAAAGACACCAAGTCCGCTGCCCGCCATGGGGACCTTCGTCGAGAACATCAAGGTGGAGGCATGGACTCTTTTCACGATTGGAATACTGCTCATTGTAGCGCGTATGTATGTTATTGTCTCGATTATCGACGCCTTGGTGGGAAAAGCACAGTTATTGACTCGAAGCGAATGGCAGGTTCTCGAGACGAATAAAATTGGGCTCATGGAGGCTGCAAATCGAGGACTACCTAATGATGTTCGCCGGAATCAACTTCACCGGAGTCATCGTGTCAGTTATCGAAGTCGCAAAGAATGGCAGTAACTACATGTCCCTGGAGACGGCTCTGTCACTGGACGAAGAGGGTGTCAAAGCAGCCGTCTACGGCAGCAAGATGACCATGGTCCTCGAGATCTTCACCTTGACATGCTTGTGGACGATTAAAGCGTGTCTGTTGTTCCTGTATTACAGACTAACGTGAGTTCTGACACAAGCTGTTCTCCGTTCTCGCCTGCCCCTTATTCATACTAACAATTGCTTCCTGGCCAGGGAGGCATTTCGCAAACAACAGCTGGCCGTCAAAATCATTGGTGGTTATTGTGCCATCGGCTACATCATTGTCATGGGGCTGTACTTGGGTTACTGGTGTACCCCTATTTACGAGTATTGGGCGGTCCCAGTGAGGATTGGTACGTTGCGTCTCGCATTTCTGTTTCGACGTGAATTTGCTAACAGAAATATAGACCAGTGCGCGACGTATTATCATCACTTGATCCACGCAACCGCTTGGAACATCTCGTCCGATCTTATGCTGCTTTGTGTCCCGATTCCCGTCATCTGGAAATCACAACTACCCATGAAACGCAAGATCATTCTCTGTGCAGTGCTAGGCCTCGGTATCCTAAACGTCATCATCGCTATCCTGAACCGCTACTACAACTTCAGCAACCCGAACAGTGTCGCCTATGTCTATTTTTACGTCGCCGAAGTTGCCACGGCGGTCTTTGTCGGAAACGTACCGCTTTGCTGGCCCCTGTTCCGACGCATCGTCCAAGGCAGTGCTTGGAGCCGAGACCAGTCCGCAGGCATTTCGGACCCGAATCAACCGCGAACAAAGACAGGGCGTGTCACCGGAAGCAACAGGTTCAGCAAGAAGCGGCCGTCTGGGAACTCCTCTATCTGGAGCATCACAAGGACCGGCAACACACAGTGGGACAAGATGGACGACGTTGAGGGCATTGATGGGAGCAAGGAGCACGTGTACAGGAACGAGCTAGGCGTTGTGGTTGAGGATCAAAGCAGCATCATGGAGCTGACGCCGGGATGGCACCACGAAGCGAACCACACTTCCGTTCAGGCTTCCAGGACGAGGAGCTCCGGCAGCGACTCTACGGACGACAACAGGCACAAGAAGGAGGTCAACATCGTCAGAACGGTCGAGATCACTTCGGCTTCGGAGAGGAGGCAGAACTCCCGTGGACACGAAGGACAGCCTCACGCCATGTAAAAAGCTCGCGATGTTATCTAAAGGAGTTGTACAACAGGCTTTTGCTAGACCGGAAGAGAAGGTTTGGACACTATACTGGCGTGCTTGGATCGAGGTTATGATACACAACTAGATAAAATCATGTATGCTACGAAGGTATGCCATGGGCTCTGTTCTGCCTGCACAGTCTGGTGTCGCAGGATGTCAAGGATGGTTGCCCTGTTTCTCTGGCAGGTCTTCTCCGGACTTTGTGGAAGGGAACGCCACAACATGAACTACGCAGTCTTTTAGAGTTTGAAATCCTGCACCTGTTCAGCTTTCAGATGAGGCCATGCAGGCCAACGCCCTTAGAAGCTCACTAAAGAGGATTAGATACCGCCGATCCTAGCCAATAGTCCCGTGGAATACGTGCCATTCTGTGGTAAAAACGAGCGCCCCGGGTAAAGCTCGCTTAGACCTCACACCCCGATAGAAGCTTATCCTGCGGATCCACAGTAGGTCCTTTCTCGCGGCCGCCAAGCTTAAATCTTCTGCGGGAGCCACGGGTCGATCCAATGGGAAGCTCCGCAGCCCTTGGCCCCTTGGCCAGCTCAGCCAAGCGGATGTCAAGAGAGCTTGCCGCGGACAAGCATCCAGTGCCAGGATTTCCAGGGTTGTCCTGGTCCCTGTTCGTCTTGGATTTTTGTGGGAGGCACGGAAGGATCTCCTCGTTCCACTTCTTCCACTTTGCTCACCCTTCAACCCCCGGGAAATCGAACGACACAGTCGACACAAGCACAATAGGCTCTTCCTGCCAAGACCCGAGGGCAGATCAACTGTTACAACACCTCGTAAAGGAGGAAATGATCAGTCAACTTGCACCGATGTCCGACGACAGGATGGACTGCTATCCCCGAGCACCCCACAGAGAGATCTGGGCATCATCAACGGACCAAATCGCGGGTGTAAGTCGAAGGCCTCCCCGATCAATACCAAGACTCTGTCAACAAAGGCATTGGCCAGTGCCATGTCCCAATTCCGCCCGTGGTACGAACTGTGGCTTGGGATCTCGCCATATCACGACAGGACACACAGTACCAGATCTGGCAGAGCTCCATCGGACTCGACAGTCCTTTCAAGCTCGTGGAGCGTGGGGACGGTCGAGACACAAATTTTCGACCTGTTGCATGCATGGCCCGTCCAATATGCAGGGTTCCTGTCTACCTACCAGGGTACACTCAAATGCTTTTCAATCGCTTCCAATTCTGATACGTAACCCTAAACGGGTGTGCTCTCCTCATTCACCTGGGGTCTGCATGGACGTGCATTATCAGGACTCTGTTAAGCCACCGTTATCCAGCCATATCCCGTCCCGGTTCGCCTCCTTGTGTTGACCTTCTCGTTCGGATTTCTTTGACATCCCCTGAACGGTGCATTCTTCTCTTCCTCCCAGTTCTGGAAGCCCTCCAGTTTCTTCTCTTTCCATATTGTGTCTACTTCACTGCATGATAAGTGGTGATATAGTGTCTGTGCTACAGGCCTGCTGCTACCACACGGCACGATATTGACGGTGTCACCGTGATACGACCTGCATCCCCAATCTGCAGCTGTGTTTCAGCCTGCTGTGTCCCTTTTGTCTTTGACCTCGTTTCCTTCCTTCCACTCCTCCTTCCCAACCTCTCCCGCCCAAATCCGCCTCGGGGAGAGATAACCGTCAGACCTTAACCATGGCTTCGGTACCGGCAGACGTCGAGAAGACGGCCGCAGTCCCGCCTACCACTACCAATGAGCTCGTCCCGCCTCCGAGCTCCGCCTCGGACGTCAGCCAGAAGCACGGGGCCACCACCGACGCCATCCACGTCCACGATGTGAGCGACGTGCGCATCCCGGCCCCGAATAAGCTTCGCCAGTTCAACGACTGGATCGAGGGCCTCTCCGGCTTCGAGGCCCGCGGCATCACGCGCGTCCAGCCTGAGGAGCGTAACCCGCCCTCCCTCTGGGACGATATCTCCGTCGGCCTGCTCTGGTTCTCGGCCAACATCTCCATGAACAACTTGGCCGTCGGACTGTTCGGACCGTATGTCTTCGGCCTTGGATTCCTCGACAGTGCCATGTGCGCCGTCTTCGGCTCTCTGCTTGGAGCGCTATCGACTGCGTACATGAGTATGTGGGGACCGCAGAGCGGTAACCGCACCATGGTGAGTCTTTTCCATGCGTGAAGGGTTCTTGTGGAGGTGGTGGAACCGTGGATGGCTGAAACGTGGTGCGGATGCTGATCGTAATATTCTACCCGCAGGTTGTGTTGCGTTACTTCATGGGTTACTGGCCGGCTAAGATCCCGACGGCACTCAACATTATTCTCATGGTACGGTCTATCCTGTGTAACAGTGATATGGAAAAACTTAGGCTGACCGACCTCTAGCTCGGCTACTGCACCATCGATGCCATCATTGGAGGGCAGATGCTCTCCGCTGTCAATGGCGGTGGCATGTCCATCGTTGTTGGTATCATCGTCGTTCAGATTATTAGCTGGGTCGTGGCTGTCTTTGGCATGAAGTTCTTTCATCACTACGAGAGGTACCGTTGCCAACCTCCTCCTTGGGGAGCTCAGTCACTAACAATTAATCACGTAGATTCGCCTGGATCCCCCAGGTCCTCGTGCTCTTCGTCCTCATCGGCTGCGCCGGCTCCTCCTTCGACACCACCGTCCAATCCGTAGGCGAGAAGTCCGTCATCGCCGCAAACCGCCTCTCCTTCTTCTCCCTCTGCCTCTACGTCCCCAACTCGTGGGGTGCCGCCGCCTCCGACTTCTACGTCTACTACCCCGAGAAATCCTCCAAGCTCAAGATCTTCACCATGACCCTCGTCGGCCTGTGGCTGTCCTTCTGCCTCGTCTTCCTCCTCGGCATCGGCCTCGCCACGGGTCTGGCGCACAACACCGAGTGGGCCGACGCCAACGCCGTCTCCACCGGCGCCCTCCTGGTCGCCAGCTACGGGCCCCTAGGCAGGTTCGGCAAGTTCTGCGCCGTCATCCTCGCCCTGGGCGTCATCTCCAACTCCATACCCGGCACCTACTCCGCCGCCCTGGGCTGCCAGGTCATGGGCCGCTACGGCAAGGCCGTGCCCCGCTGGGTGTGGTCCTGCGTGCTCATCCTCATCGAGCTCGTCCTCGCCCTGGCCGGGCGCAACACCTTGTTCACCATCATCAGCAACTTCGTCGCGCTGATGGGCTACTGGGTCGAGTTCATGGTCTTCATCGTGCTCATGGAGCACCTCTGGTTCCGCCGCGGCCGGCCCGCCCTCGACTGGTCCCGCTGGGAGGACAAGAGCTACCTCCCCATCGGCTACGCCGCCCTCGCCAGCTTCTTGGTCGGGTGGGCCGGTGCTATTCTCGGCATGTACCAGGTCTGGTATACCGGCCCGCTGGCTGAGAAGAGCGGTCCCGCGGATGTGGGTGTCTGGGTTGGTACGGGCTTCTGCATTGTTACGTATTTCCCGTTGAGGTACTTGGAGTTGAAGAAGATTGGGAGGTAAGTGATTGTCTGTGAAGGGAATTTTCGGTGCGGTGGATATACCCCCTGAGGTTGTCGTACATTCGTTCTTGGGTGTTCATAGAGTTTGGTGGCTACTAAAATTGGTTGGGTGTATATTCTATAACCGCTTTGGCGTTTCACTACATTTTATTCTTCCCCGTCGTCGATTATGAAGTTCAGGACACGATATGATTAGGTTTTCAATCGAAATCTCAACAACTTGCGTAAAACATCTTGTGAAGCCATGTGTCTCGTAATGACAAGCTCTTCGGCGATCTCATTGTTTCTCAGGATGAACTTCCATGTCCTTGCCATGTCAGGTGCTCCCCCTTACCTAGCTAGTCACAACCCATTCTCCCGTCACGCTCCTCCCTCTCAGTGCTTACACGAATGCCAGCAATGCGTGTGACCATCACCAGGAGTATTCGGATACTCGTGAGGAGCGAGCCCGTAGTTGCACGGGTGATCACGGCCGCCGTAACAGACTCCCGGTTGCTGTGCCACATGTCCACCACCGCCGTTGTTGTGAGAAGCTGCGGAAGAACCCATCGCAGCACCTGCACAGGCAGTGTGCAGATCCGCCCCACGACCGTACCGGCGATCGTATCCTCCACCGCGACCGTAGTCGCCGTACCCGCTGTAGGCGTCCCGTCCGTATCCGCGGTCATAACCTCCATAGCCACCATAGTAATCATCTCCGTAACGTCCAGCCATTGCAGTAACTGATCAAGATATCGTATTGTGGCGCTGAGATGTGAAGATAACGTCTTGTAGTAGAAGTGTCGATCCGAAATCGTAGGATGAGCTTCGTAGTGTTAAAGGGTTCAATGTAGATTGTTGCATTGTTTGATGGTGGAAATTAGTAATAATAGGAGATATGTCGGCCGGAAGACTGGGTTCGCAGTATATTTATAGGCGTGGATATGGTATTCACTGCCACCTGACGGTGACGCCGTAGAGTGAAGTCAGTGGCTCGAAGAAGTTCACTGGTAGCGGATTCAGCCGTCTTGACTGGTGAATACCGACTGATGTGCCTGTGGTGGTGATGCAGGATTTCTAGAGATCCCCGCGTCCTCGTTCCTACCGCAGTGTTGTCAACGCAAATTGCTAAAGCAGAACAACATGAAGTTAGACCTCATGTCCGAGGAATAACATATAATCGGATCTGTCGCAAGGGATCATTCACCACTGTAGATGACATCGCCTAGACAGCTCTCGTTCCTCCATACAGTTTGATGAACTGGTGAAAGTCCGCCAGATCGTACGTCGAAACGCGCCGCAGATAGACCGAATCCGCCCCCTGTCCGGCGACTCCGGTCTCGAGTATCCTGCGGGAAAGCCATGCGATCTCCGGTGCGTATCTCACAAGCCCCAGCCACGGTCGCTGGTCGGCGGGAACACGATCTATAGCGTTGCTCCATAGTGACCGCCATCGATCCAAGGCGCGAAGCAGCGCATTTGCGACAGTGTCGGGGAGGGGCATGGCGCGGCAGTTGAAGATCATGGGCTGCAGGCCTTTTCGCGAAGATAATCAGTTAGCAAACTCGGACGACTTAACGGACTCAAGGCGTTGTCGAAACGTTACCGAAAATAGCTGCGTGTAGGTGCCGGGCCTTCAAGCCCTGGTAGGTGGTCGCTGTCCCATCCGTGAGCTCATCCTCGGCGAGAAGCCCTGATAATATGTTCTTCAGAGTGAAGTCATCTGGAAGAATCCCGTCGTTCACTCCCTGTATGTCGAAGTCGCTCAAATTCTCCTTGTCCCAAAGCTCGTCGCTGCATGGCAGACGACAGGCTACTTCCGAGAGTGTCATGGCTGGCGGGTTGTTGAAGAACATAGTGAATAGGCAGTCGGTTAGGAACGTCCATGTAACCAGCCTGATGCAGGACTCTCGGTAGACGAAGCTATCCGCCTTTGTCGACAACTCGTGTTGTTGGTCAGCCACAAAACCCAAAGTCCTCAGGAATGCCACCAGCATTGGATGCCGCTTGGCCATAACCCGCTGACGCACAGCAGCATCGTTGATTTCGATGTTGAGATAGTTAACCAAGTACGCAGCTTGAAGGATCTCCAATGTCTCCTGAGAACTCCTAGATCCAACAGCGGAGGCGGCACACTTCTGGAGCTTGGTAAAGATGTACTTCTCCGCTAGCACATGGAGTCGTCTCGAGAACCGAATGTCGCGTTTCGCCTCGTGCCAGTGCGAGTATGCGGCCCCAGTCAGGAGCATGGCCAGGAGAAGTGGCAGTGTGGTCTTCCCTGGGTCTAGTGTCGGCCAGTGGATGAGGGGAGAATGGTAATGGCGACGGCGGAAGAACGACGACATGAACATCTGGCAACCTGCGCTGGCGAAGAATGTTTGCAGCAAGAACCGATCGTTTCCACTGCCGAGCTGTGGTCGAGCATCCATAAAGTGCAGCAGTTCCGACAGCAAGAGCTGGACTCGAGCTGCGAATTCGTCGTCAAGAGTCAGGGACGCAGGGACCGCGCCGCCCCAGTAGTGGTCGTACAAAGTGTTGTCGTACTCCGGTGGTTCCAGATCCTGGTTCAGGAGGCCTGTGAACAGAAGCCTCGGGTCGATGGTGAAGGCAGCCAGGACATTATCTGTCAACGGCAACCTCTCCCAGGCGGTCGGGGTTTCCACGTCTTTTTCGGGCTCATTGGCTAGTATCTCGTTGACGGAATTGACGGAAGGGTCCGTGCAGTTGAGCAAGAACGGGACCATTGACCGGCTCTCTTGGGGAGGGCTAATGGCAGAGCTGTCGGCAGAGCCCTCTTCTGCCGGGGCGACTAGGACGGCCGGCCGGTGCGAAGGGTACACGCAAAATCGGCCATAGACACAGGACAGTCCGCGGGCCGAACAGCGGCCACAGGGACTCTTGGAGTCGCATGACACCTTGATCCGAAAACACACATCGCAAGCCTTTGTTCTCCGGCCCCGTTTCGCAACGGGTGGAAGAGGTTGATCCCCTCTCGCACGGCAGGTTCTTGAATGTCGCGTGCTGGCATCGACTCTGAGGAAGGACTTGCCACAGAACGGACACTTATTGTGCTGATCCCGAGTGGTCGTTCCAAAAGGAAGCCGACAGATGTTGCACTGTTCCTTGGACGTTGGAGTCATGTCGTTAGGAGGTGAGACTTGAGGTCAGACAATGGTGGAGAAATGATGTTGAGTGTTTTATCCGACGCTGGAACGGCGATGCGGATTCCATTTTCGGCCAAGTGTGTGCTTTTCCCGGTATCCACTTCACAGCGGACCAATCACATGTAAAGCAGAGGAGTGGTGGTTGAGAAGTGTGATATTGCCTTCTTGATGGTTCTCTTCCTCTTAATTCTTTCAACTCTGGGTTCAGTTTTCGTCTCCTTGACACTTCTTCAGCTCTGAATTGGTGAAAATGGGGTTCGAAAGGGCGACAAAGTGTAAGTGACTGCCATAGACCTACCCTGCCACTGTCCTAAATGAGAACTAACATATGTTGGAACCTGGACAGCTATCCCCCTCCGTCTTCTTATCAGAGCACAACGACGGACATTTCCCCATCGCTCCCTACTCTACGTACCTCCAGCTACACAAAGGCAGCAATCGAACCATGCAGCCCACAGCCAGCCATCAACCGCTCGAGCCTTGTCCTCTGAGCTCAAGCCGACCAGCGTCGTGGAACATGTCCTGTACGCCCTTCAATAATACCCATGCCTCCTTACTCTTACCGAACCCGCTAACATATCTCTACTCCGCACCAGGACAACCATCGACGACCTAATCGGCTGGGCACGCAACGGCTCCATGTGGCCCCTAACATTCGCCCTCGCCTGCTGCGGCATCGAGATGATGCACACATCGATGCCGCGGTACGACCAAGACCGCCTGGGCATCATCTTCCGCGCCTCGCCCCGCCAAGCCGACGTCATGATCGTAGCGGGCACGGTTACGAACAAAATGGCGCCCGCGGTCCGACAATGTTACGATCAGATGCCCGACCCGAAGTGGGTTATCAGCATGGGCAGCTGCGCCAACGGTGGAGGGTACTACCACTACAGCTACAGCGTGTTGAGGGGAGTTGATAGGATCCTGCCTGTTGACGTGTATGTGCCCGGATGCCCGCCGACGGCTGAGGCGCTGCTGTATGGCATTTTTCAGTTGCAGAAGAAGGTTAGGAAGACGAAGATTACTAGGAATTGGTACCGGAAGTAGACAGAATGGGATCAGGAGAACACATAGAAGAGTTGTGGCATTGTTTGGTGGTGGCCGGCAGGTCTTCTGGAATGTTTCAAGTCATCTATTATCAGCTACGTTGCGATACATGTATAGTCAAAAGGTCAGGTTGGGGTTCAGGGGGAAACTTGTATTTAGTAACCCCTATTCATCCCGCAATTCCAGCAGGGGTATTGTAAGAACTCCACAGGGAGCATGTTTCCGACACCAGGCTGGCAGTTTCCATCTCCATTGCATCCAAACTCCCGGGTGAAGCTCCAGCTCTTGAAGAGACCAGCGTAGCTGTTCGGGCGGTTGTACATCTTGCAGCTGTAGAAATAGGGTATGAAGTAGCACATCTTGTATGGCAGCATAGGCTAATGTAATATGAAGCTCAAGCGCCGAAGCTGAAAGGTGGTTGAGGTTGTTGTGAAGTCAGTGTCAGTTTCTTCTGATAGCTCTAGAATGTGCATGTATTATGACCATCAAGATCCCCATTCCGGGCGAGGTTTCCGCGATCCACGTCCGGTTTTAATAGATGTTGAGATACCAAGCAGTGAATTGTTCGCTAACATGTCTACAGCAAGCCGAATCAATTTTAGTAGCATAGCTATCATCACCGTTGGGCGTTGAATCACCTGCAATAGTCAAGTGGTTGACTCGGATGATTGTCAGTAGTGAGTTCTGAGAATCTGGACATTTAACTCCTGAGACATGACCAAGGCACACTACCTCGAACCTATCACTTGGTGGAAATACTCCCGGGAAACGATATACAGACCATATTGGTACGCCTCACCAGATAAGTTCAAAACATCGGCGGAGGTACTAGCTTAACATCAGCGGACTGTCTTAAGTGTAGGCAGAGAGCATCGTATTTCCTCAAATGAGCGTTATCATTAAAAAAGTATACTATCTTGAGTTCCTTAATATAGTGTCAATCTCCCTGTCCGTTGACTGAAGTTACATCCTCCAACCACGCCCCGCGTCTAGTGATCATAAAACACGAGCGCCCTAACCTCGATACTCTCCCTATCCCCCTTATCCTCCTCATCAGGGTTAACAAACGCAGTATGCGGCACCCTCCTCGCCCGCCCATCATTCAACGTGTCATAGCACTTAATCAGCGTCACCTCATCGGGGCGCTGGGCATACTTGAAGTACCACCTATGGTTAGGGTTGGGCTTCACACTTAACGTCTCGCCGTTGCGGTTGGGGTAGATCAGCGGGACGGGGACGAGGTCCTCCTCCGGAACGGAGTGCGAGTCCGCCACGGCGAGGGGGTCCTTATAGATCGTCTTGATGGGCCGCCACACATTGATGATCTGAAACCGCTTCTTGTGCAGCTCGGCGGCTTCCTCTGGCAGGTGGTGGTCGACGCGGCTCTCGGAGGCGCGGTAGGACTGGTCTATGTGCACGCGCCGGACGGGACCGCGCAGGGCTGGGGTTGTGTCTGTTGGTTTGGCGGGCGGCTGGCGGCGGATGGTGTGGTCCAAGATGAAGGTGCGGACGGCGCCGGTACTACCGGGGATGAGTCAGCTGACGTGTAATGTGGGAATATGTGGGAGTTGGAAGGGATGGGGAGGGGGACGTACGCGTCCTTGAGGAGCTGGTCGATCTCGGGGTAGTACTCTGCCTTGATCTTGTCGTCGTCGAGGAAGTCTTTCTCTTTGCTCTCGTGGTGGTAGATCTGGAAGCCGTGGCTGTCGAGGGTGTACTTGCTCTCCTCGCCACTGATGTCCTTGACGACTACGTGCAGTGGCTCTGTCGGCCTGTCGTATGTCTCGGGTTTGCTGCGACATGTTAGTTACCATTAAACGACGGGAGAGAAGGCGGCCACGTACCCAGCGTACGTGGGTGCCGGCGGTGCCCCGGTATCTTTGTAGTAGTTCAACGTGGTAGCGACATCGTGGTTGGTCTGCTGTGTCGCCTCGACAGGACGAGGTTCAACGAAGGTGCCTGGTCCGGTAGCTGGAGAGTGTTGAACTGCTGCGGTAGCCATGGTGTCTTCCTTGATGTTAGATGGTTCAGGCACGAGACGTTGGGAGAGATTGGGAAACGACAAGGGAGAAAAGCAGCAGATCAAAAAATGATGACGCCCGGCATGCCGGCATCTAAGCTTTATATCTCGACGCCGACAACGCGTATTACCAACATGCGTGCGGGGTGAGATGTATCAATCCCGCATCCTCCATACTGTTTGGTCGATTCGGGAGCACGCAATGGATTTCCAAGAGCATGCCATGACTCCAATTTGTCAGCCTATTGCGATCGCGTGTTGCACGCCGTCCCACGTAAGATTTCGCGATATCAGTAGCAATGGCGCTTGACATACAGTAACCAGAGTAAATGGTTTGTACTTGATGCTAAGTAATGACGATGCAGATTACGATTTGCTGAACGCCTGTGTGCCCCTTCGGCCATCCCGGAAAGAGTCACTTGATCTCGGCATCATGACAACAAAGGATCGCGGCCAACGTAACAAGTCCGCAGAATCTGTCAAGATCTACCTTGATGTCAGCATGTCGATGTCAATGTGGCGACGGCGTTGCAGCGAGGTGTGCTTCTGTGTCGATGCTTGTCGCATATCCTGCCGTATTCCTAACAATGTGTGCGGATAGCTTGCCGTGTGCGGATAGCTTGCCGGATACGCGCTGTAATGTCTTTTCCAGAATCCTGATCTGCCACAGAAAATCAGAGCCTCAGTATCTCTCTCCTATAACTGCATCGTCTTGAGCCACTGTGTATCGGTCGAGCCACGGAAGACCGACGACTCGATCCCTGGCCCTGAAGGCACAACATGGCGGCACAAGGTCCGCGGCCAGCATTCTGGTGACTCCAGTTTCCGGTACGTCCAGCTGAAGGGATCCGTCGCAGTCATCCGTCGTCACCGTTCGGTATGCGGGCGCTTATATCAGGCGCCGGTTCGTGTTGGCCAATCCACCCACAAGGTGATGGCCGGGCGAGTTATGGCCCAGAATGGGGACGACTTGTTTCAACCTTCGGTGGTTGCCAACCTGGCCTCTGATCGTGGTTGAGTGCGGGAGCTATATTTGGGTAGGTTCGACAGCCTGCCAGTGTCGAAGCCAAGCCCCCGACTGCGGAGCTACGCCGTCCCGACAGTATGGACATACCGAGCAGTCCACGGACGCCGGGAACACAAATTCGGACGGCGGTTTCGAGATATGGATGGGTTTGTGGGCTGGCCGAACGGTCAGGCCGAGCCATGAAAAGGAGATGGTCTCGTAACGGCGGCCCCAAGGGCGGCACGGGTATCAAACATTTTGGCGTCGACACCGCGGGCACCAGTCGCCAGTCGCGCATCGCAACAGTTGGCCGATTTTCCCAGATGGAGCAACCTCTAAATATCACACGTTCGTCCTGGAAGACGCAGGCCGCCCCATTCGGACACTTGTCTCGAAGGTAGATGGTCCAAAATGTGGGTCCACGCTTTGGTACTGTTTTGGTATTAGCGGTAAGAAATGCATCGCTTGGGTGGGTGGCGGGGGTAAAGGGTAGACTTCCGGCCGGTCTCACCCAGCCGGTCTCACGCGTGGTATGCCAAGTTCGATTAGTCGGCTTAATGAAGCCATCGTGATGTTGGCGTCAATGACATGCACAATGATGTCTGGCGGAGAAGACGACGGACGAAGGCGATCCCGCACTTGCAGGCTCAGCCACTGCCACAGCGGCAAGCTGTGGTCTTAACAGAATCCAGTGAGAATTGCTGTGTAAAGTGTTATGACAAGCCTCCGTAATTGTTGTCAAGATTGCGGCTGAGCTCTAGCGTCTTGGCCCTGGCCCGTGTGCTCTCCCGTGGTGGTCAAAGCTTTTGATCGCTCTGTCCCGGCGGGATCCCCCGAGCCCGTGAACAAAAGTGGACTCGTTCCAGGCAGCCGCCAGCAGATCCCAAATCTGCCTTGCAGGGCTGAATTCCTTCCCCCTGACGCAATCTCCCATTCCCCAGACGCGTCTTTTGCGCTGCTCACTGGAGACAATAGCCGCGGTCACTGATGGCTTCAATTTGCTTCGTGTTACACAACCTCTTCCTCGATTCTGTAGAGTTCGACGATAATCGCCCCTGAGGCTGTTTTCGCGCGGTTTGCAAATTCGATGGAGGGAGAGGCGTGTCCGCAACGAGAGCCGACGTGAGATGCTGACCATGGCATAGCAGGTGCTTCTATATCGGGCACAATAACGAAGAACAGGTCTCAAGAACGCGTCACGGGATTCATCATATCTTCAATTCCTCGCTGAGGATGGCCAGTCACATACGGCTTATTGATGGAAAAAGCACAGAAGTCTCGATTCAGGTTACGACTGTATGCCAGCAGGAGCTGAATGACACGTAAGCAGCCTCCTCGACAGTACTCACCTCGGTGTGTTACCTTATCTTGAGCCACAGACGTTCGTCAGTAGTTCGGTCAGACTATTCGCGGCTCGCCGTGTGATCAACAGACTGCGATGACTCTTCGTCTCCGCACTCGGTAGTGGATGCCGGAGATACACTGAACCAGCCAGCGCAATTTGAGAAATGGTCTCACCCGGGTCCCAGGCCTAGGCATCACTGTGGCAATTGTCAGGCGCTTTTATGGTCATGTATGGGTGGGCGGACGGTGAAGGCATCAATCTGCCCTGCACCGCGAAACAAGCCAATTCACCTTGGATCCTCCTAACAATTCCGCATTGTCGAGCGGGGTTGTGGTCGACACAACCCGCATGAACAATCTTTGAACAAACGGGCAGCCTGGTACCTGGCAATCTGCCCTTCAGTCAGTCAAAGAATTTGATGGCAACATGACAGGAGTGGTTTGAAACGTCATTGACATTCAAGCCTGCCAATGTGGCCGCTGTGGCGGCTGCGCTTGTTGAAACCGCTCCTTTGGGGCAATTCAGGGGTGAAACAAGACCTGTGCCGGAAGACCTACCCTGATACCAACCGCGCCGCTGGCTACAGAGCACACAAGAGCAATGCGCAGCTCGCACAACTTCTTTCATGCTACTTGGGCACTGAAATGCAGTTGGCAGAATACGAATCGACGAGTTACCTTGCGGTTGGAGGTCTGCATAGGTGGCTTACACAGCCTTCATGCACCAAATCCACAAAGTGTTCCCCAGTCTGCGAACTACTGCAGCAATTTTTCGCTGCCCTTGCAGAAAACCACCACGCCATTCTCTGATCTCGCAGGCAGCCAACATTCCCCCACTGGTCAGCGACCAAGCCGACTTGCGCCGTCCAACGGGACGGCTTTTGGCTCGATGCGAGACATCATCATCGGAAGCACCCAGTGGCTGCCGGCACTGTGTCCTAGAAGTCCAGGACGCGAACTAGAAAGCTCCAAGACCCAGTTACACCGTTGGATGCCTTGGGAGTTCTCCAGTGTGAGTCAATCGCTGAGGAACAAAGAGGGGAACTGCACGGCGGACAAGTAACGGCTCCTAACGACACCCCCCTTGCCGAACCCACGGGCAGCGATTGACCACTGCTGTGGAGCGTTGGCCACAGGAGCTTCAACGTCTTCTGCTTCTTTCATTGCAGTGGTGTTTCGTTTCGCGCCTCAATGGCCATATTGGCGGTCGCATTCTCTTTGACACCGTCCATTCCTCTTCACTGGCCGGAACGTCAATTCCGTTGCTGATGAAAGCCCAAACTGCAACCGGATATGGTCCGGCCAGTTCCTAATTCTCCCCCTTGCTCTCTTTGCTGTTGGGTCTTATGCTTTGTCTGGGTCCAAATTGCTGGGCTTGTTGGCCGAGTTGAGTTCCCCTGTCAACAAGGAGCTCACAGTCCACAAATTCCAGTTTCAATATGGCAAGGAATTTGATGCTGCCTGTTGTGTCTCCCTCAGGCATTAGCTCAAGCTCTCGTTGCACACACGTCGCGGCTGTTAGGAGGGGCATGTTCCTTGCGCGCGCGCGCGTGGGCATCGCACCGACGCTGCGGTGAGATCACTGGATCAACAAGCTTCGCCGGCCTTGCAGCCCCCTGGCTCCCTCTTCCTACCCCTCCATCCACTCCCCACAGCCTCAACAACCTAGCCGCAAAGGGGTCATTTGCACTCCTCGTGCAGCTCAGCCTCGCAAGCGAGCAGCTTTATTGGCTCCACACCGCTCCATGGCGGCCTCGATACCTAGGACTTTCCTACTTCCCACACCCCCCTCTGCCTCGGAACAGAAGATGTGTCACCGGTCACCAGCTGCCCTCGGTGGGGACTTTGAGGCAGACTGGCAAGCCTTCTGTGCAACCTGGAGGGGGTGTGCAAGGAACAGATCGCTGCAGTAGTTCTGCAAGCTGCCCGACTTGCAGGGGTGGTGTGTGCACGGTGCGTTCCCTGACCCCGGACTCGCTCCCTCCCACGGCGGGCAGGGGTGGTGAGCTCTTAGCGGCCCTCACCTTCACTGATGTTTATTTAAAAACCGACCGCCTCCTTCATGGTCTTAACAACTCAAACCACCACCCTCAATTCGCTTTCTTTGTCAACCACCATCACAAGAAATAGTTCCGAGTCCGAGTCCGACCAACATCCCACTGGTCAGATCCATTGCTAGCATTGGTCTATCTATTCCTCCCGCCGGTTTACATATTTCTTGACCGTCCTCCTGTCTTCATGTCCTCATGTCGTTGACTCGATCAGAGAGCTATTCAAAAGATTGCTTCGTCTCTGACACGGCCGACTGACATCGACGTGCCCTGGACCTCACCACTCGTGACGATTAACAACACCATCTATAACTGCAACAAATCTCTGGCAACTCCATACTGTGATACAACAGGCATCTCATCTGAAGCCTCACATCACCAGGACAAACACCCAGTAGCGCCTCTCTACAAGAACTCATACACAAATACGTTCAATCCCGCAACGATGTGCCGCAAGACCATCTACTACAACACCTACGGCGACGGCAGCGAGGACGTGACAGAGCGCGTCGACACCTGCCGTCCGGGCAAGATGTGCGCCTACCCAGAGCGCAAGGAATACCAGCGCCAGTTCCGCTTCACCAAGCTGGGCGGAACCTCCTCGCCGGAGACCCCCGTCAGCCTTGCCGACCGCCGGCCCACCCCCTATGCCACGGACTTCCTCGAGCTGCCGCCCACCCCTCGCTCCAAGTCACCCTCCCCCTCCCGGAAGCGCGAGTCAGGCGTCTACATCAACGGCGAGAAGATAGCCAACATCCACGCCCCGCGCAAGTCCGAGAAGCGCCGGAACCACGTCGTCGTGCACGCCCCGGAACCGCCCTCCCCCATCCGGCCCGCCGCCATCAAGCGCCACTCCACCATGCCAGCCGACTACGTCGTCATCGAGAACGAGGCAGCAGGCCGCGGCCGGCACGGTGGTCGCCACAGCAGCACCACCCGCCGCAACTCCTCCCGCGACATCCCCGTTGGCTTCGCGGGCATCCTGGACGACATGGGCAGCCGCCACTCCTCCCCCTCCCGCCGCTCCGCGTCCCCACGCCCGCTGCACTACCGCGAGCACGCCCGCACCGCCAGGGGTTTCGAGTACGTCGACTCGGAGCGCGCCGAGCGCCGCAAGTCCCGCCGGTCGTCGTCCTACCACCACTACCCCACCACCAGCAGCAGCAGCCGGCCGGTGGAGGACGTCTACCTCTCCCCCGCCGCCTCGCCCCCCACCCCGACCCGCAAGGAGGTGCACTTCACCACCACCGGGGTTGATCCCGCGAGGGAGAGCGCCATCAGGCGGCAGAACGAGCGGATCGCGCGGCGGCCGAAGCTGCACCAGGAGGTCAAGGGGATCCTGAAGAAGGATTCTTCGGGTATTCACCCACAAGTGGTGGTGCCGGACAACGAGTACGACGAGCTGAGGCGGGCGGTAGGGCAGATGGATATCCAGAAGGTCCCCGATGTGAGGCGGGAGTACAGCGACCCGCAGTACTGGGATCGGCTGAGGGGCAGGTTCGAGGAGCCCAGGGAGAGGAGGAGGAAGAGTCGGGTTCTGTACCCTGGGGAGACGGTTTATAAGTACATGTGAGGGGAAGGATTTCTTTACTGTTTGGATAATTGGACCGGAGTTTTTTGGAACTGGATCTTGACGGGTTAGATGGTGGTGGTGACTTTAGGGGGTGGACTTGGAGTTTGGGATATCTGTCTACGGCTAGAATAGCACATGCGCTTCATAGAACATCTACGATATATCATCCTTCCCGCCCATTTCACGTTACCAAAACTCTTGTATCTGCATTGTGACGTTCCTCGTCGCCTCTTGCCTTCTCCCCTTCCGAGCGAACCCCCTTCCTACTCCGCGGCTGCCTTGAATTGCTACCCCCTCCGCGATGAGGAAAATTGCAGTGAAGCCCCACCAAAACACACACTCACATCAACCTTAGCTCTACATAGCGGTTTCCCTTCACACTATAAGGTGTACTCGATCATCACCAGCATATCTTCGCCTATATGTTACGATTACGCCTCAAAATTCACTTATCACTTCGCATGTATCATGACATAGTAACATCAGTCGTGCAAGCCACAAGAAGCAGTGGCGCCGGGCACTCGCTACAAGCCCTTCCTTCAACAATGGATGGTAAATATGTAAACAGACAACCACATCATCCGTTCTCATTATCAGCCACATCACGCACCAAATCAGGCAACCCGAGTGCAGCCACAACACACCCACATCTCCAAGGCTGCAACATCCAAGCGGGAGTCGTGCATCCCATGACCGCTCGGCAGTGGTGAGGTCGGGTGTGTGGGGCGCATACCGGGTGGCCGCCGTGGCCGGGGTGGGGCCGATGTCGGACTCCCGTCGGTAGTCTCCCAGTGTGTGACTGTTCGGAGTGGATTCTCTTACTTGTCTCGGCGTGATGTTTGTTATGGAAAAGTGAACCACGGGTCAGATATGTGGTAAGATGCAGACGTGTCGGAAACCACTTTTGGCGGTTGCAGCGCGATGTTTCTCATAGTACCGGGACGGGCAGGCAACGGGTGATGTGTTGGTTGTCGGGGAGTTGGCGGTTTGTAAGTCGGGGAGGGTGTGTTGACTCACCCTTGTTGGAGGGTAGATGTAGTAGTAGTTGGTTGTAATGTGACTTTGTGGTTGGTACAGTACTTAGCTCTGTGTGCGAGCAAGGGCTACCAGAGGTGAGCCAATGTGAGTGTTGGAATCTTCCGTTGCCAACCTCTTAGTCTTTTGTCAGCCAGAACCCAGAGCAGTGCAACACGAGAGCTGGCCATGTATGAAAGTCTGCTGCCAAAATACGATGTTGGCACTGTGCATGCATAACGGCGGTGTACCTGTCGAGGCCCAGTGTATAAATGTGATGCATATTATACAAACGTGACTGGATCAACTCTAGCTAGTTCCATGAAAGACCTCCCTCCCGTCGTCCTCTGAGGAGACATGAGTGGCAGATACAATACTTAACCGGGGAGGCACTGGATCGTCCTGGCGTTATGGAACCAGTAGTCCTGCGGCTTGCCCTGGCCCGAGTTATAGAACCGCAGGTCACCCTGACCGGGCGTCCTGATATCGGAAGAGAACAGATTCCCCGGGTTGTTACGGGCGCAGTTGCTAGGCTCGACGAACATGTTGCATTTCCAGCCTGTGTTAGAGACAAGAAAATCAGCCCTCATAAGCCCCGTAAGTTAAATGCGCCGGTCAACACTCACCGGAATCGGGGCCTATGGAACCCAAGGTCTGCCAGGGAATTGTCCAACAACCCGGGAAGTCTCCCGGGAGGTTGGCCATATTGATGTGCTGACAAGGGGCTGCTGAACTTCCTGTCCAGTTCCTAGCGGCACGCGTTAGCACATCAGGTTGCGTGCAAGACACGTGGAGTCAACTTACGGTCCGGGACAGACGAAGACGCCGCCGGGCTGGCGCTTCTCAACACCGTCGGTGGGTTGAGACACGGCGATGCCTGCCAGCAGGGCTGCCATGGCCCAAACGGATGACGAGAGCTTCATTGTGAAGTGAAGTGGTTGGTTGGTGATCAACTGTTTCGGTAGTCTGCTGGCTGAAGAGCTTGTAGAGAATGGAAACAACATCCATTTCGGCGGGTGTCGCATATTTATATCATTTTCAATCGGCCAACGGACTATGAAGTGGTGGCCGGATTTGTTGATTTTACGAACTTCCTCAAGTCGACTAGTTGAGTTGACATCGTCACATCGCCGCTCCCGTCGAATTCAGTCTTGCTTCGACTAACATAATGCACGTCCTGAAGATCTCCGACGATTGATACGAGGCGATGAGGCGACGAATAAGACGACAGGTTAGAGGAGCTGTGCCTCGTTTGGACACGGGGCTTTACTCAGCATAGTGTGACGGTATGCTGACGATGCTGACTTGACCCCGTCCTATTGGTGCCGCTTCGACTGTGTGATTAGATATGTAGATGCGGACGCCCAGCCATGACGCTTACATGCGGCCGCCTGTTTCCGTGTGAAGAGATCTAAGGTAGGCCAGTAGATAGAACTGCAGCGCTCCACTTCGAGGTGTTCAGGTGCTTGATAGTGCTGACTTGTATGGGGCCGGCAAGAAGCGAGTCCGACTGGAGACGGCCCGAGACGCTTCTGTAGCTTGTGAAACGCCCATCGGCTTGTTTCTCATCCACGGGGTGTGCTTTTGGTTGGTGGGCTCAAATACTCCCAGTCGATGGCGCGGGTTAATGGGACATACCAGGTAAGGTAGGGCAGGTCACATAGGCTCTCAGTAATTTGGTGCAAGAGATCAAAGAAAGTATCCGGCAAACCCAGGCAGCCATACAGTACAATGCAATAAGCGTCTAAAAACTTCAGCTTCGTCATCGCTCCTTTCATAGCTGCGTTGGAGTGGGAAGTGGTGTACTCGACACGGCGGCCGCCAGGTCTGACTGTGTTGTGCGGATGTGTTTCTATACAGCCATTGACAGGGAGGTAAATTAGATTGAGGATATGGGAGACGCTGTGACAGGCCTCCAGACCGTAAATTTAGTTGCCGGTAAGCTTGCAGGGTAGGCAACCGGTGTGAGTCGATGGGAGGTGGTGGCAGATGTTGCTTTGCGGACTCGAGACATGCGTAACATCGTATCAGCCTCATTGCAGTGCACACTACATTGTTTACAGTACATGTAGTCTGTCACCAACATTGAACTTACACCATACGGCGGAATATGGCCACTTTTTCTACCATGCCATGGAGTCGGGTCCGCCATCGTTGGACATGGCGATGGGATGATGCCTGCCCAACCAAACCTCTGTCGATTACTACACGTATCACATGCCTACTTCAGTAACTTGGCAGTTAGGTAGAATGGCTATTTTCCACACTAGATGGTACTATGAATACAGAGGCACACCAATCCTGGGAACATGTTTATGCTCGAGACCTAGCAAGCCCTCTTCCCCTGCCCGTCAACCCGCCGGCACAGCGGACCCGGATCCGGCTCAACAGGAAACGCCAGGACAGTAACCGCATTGCAGCCGTAAAACCCGAGCGGTACGGTGCTGTTGCCAACCCACACGCCCGCATCGCAAGACAGGAGCATGTCGGTGACGCTGTCCGCCGCGCTCGTGCCGTCGAAGCAGGTGACGACATTGGTTCCCGCAGCGATGTCGCAGCGAAGGCGCGTCTGACTGCCCTCCTGGGCCCAAACCTGCAGCATCACCTGCGCCTTCTGGGTGCTGGCCCCCGCCCCCTCGAAGACGGCGTACATCCCCTCGGCCCCGGCAACCTGATCCAGGACGGGGCGGAGGTAGCCCTCGTCGTCGAGCCAGAGCCGCAGACCGTCGGCTCTCGTGGAGCCCGCCCACTGGAGACTGTAGGTGTCGCCGTTGCCCACGGGGAAAGCCATGGCGAAAAACGTGCGCGAGATGGTCAGGTCCGGGCCGAGTTCGGATGCGACGTACAGGATAAAGGGTCCTAGGGCGGTCGCTGTGGCCGTGGCCGTGTTGGTGGCGACGGTGGTTGTCCTGGTCGTGGTTTGCGTGGTTGAGACTGTAGTCGCGGCGGATGTTGTCTCGATGAGGGTCTCGTTTGCCGTAACCGTTTCCGAAATCGTGGCCACGACGCTTTCGATGGGCGAAAGAGTCGAGGTGCTGGCCACAACGCCTACGCAAGAGCAGGCGCTGGCGTAGGCTTCTGGCGAGCAGGCAGAGGCGTAGTAGGGAATGCGCTTCTCTGGTGCGCCGCGCTTTCTCACCCGCTTCCTACCCAGCGGCGGTTGGGGGATTGCTTGGGTCGTGGTTGTGGTTGTTGAAGTCTCTGCGGTCTGGGGTTGTGTTATCAGTCCATTGATCTTGAGTGTGGGTTTTCAAGACTGAAGGGGCGCATACCACTTCACCGGTCTGGGTCTCAAAGACAGTCTCTGTCGCTGTTGACGTAACACTGTCGGTGGATAATGGGGTTGTTGTGAAAGTTTGAGTCACGTTGATAAGCCTTGTTATGTATATTTAGCAATGTCCTCGCGTACATCGACTTGACCATTCAAGAGCTCAAGAGCCATTCTCTTAAGACGACATACACTGAGTCTGGTCTGTTCGTGGTGTGGAAATAGGACACGCAGTCCTCGCTCCCCATCCTGGTGCACCCGCATTGCGACGATGCCTGGATCGCTTCGAGTCATCGCAGTCAGCAACACGTCCACCACTGTCTGGTACTTGATGTACCACTTCTGAGCCGACCTACCCGATAGACAAGCGTCAACGACGCAATCTGGATCTGGAACCCTCTTGTTACGCAAGAGCGCCCTCTCCGTTGGCCTCGGTGCGCAAATCGATCTTCTCTGCGCACCCTCAACCACAACAGCGAGGGTGGCGAGGAGAACAAAGATGAGAAGCTTCATATTCAGGGATCAGCCTGGGCGAGTTCTGAGTTAGTCTTGACTGTGTGGTGTCCCGTCGATTGATCGACAGCCCGCAACCACAAATGCAGCCAGAATCAATTTCGACAATGTCTAGACCAGACAGTGCGCTCTAGATTATTCGGGAAGGGTTGTCGAGGACAAGCGCATGGCGTCTGGCGCCCTATTAGGTCTGCAGGATCTCTACATCCACGACGCTAATCGGGACTGTCCGCCTTTCTGGAATGGCCGCGCAAGGCTATTTGTTTTTCACGGCCGTTCGCGAGGTCGACTCCTGACCATGGCAATGGCTTCCAGGAACGCGCCAAGACAATTGCAGGCCTGATGCGTCCGGGGTCTGCCCCCGGGCCAGTTGCGGAGCTTCACCAAAGTGCCGGAATGGACGCTATCACCACTCGGTGCTGTCGCCAATCTCCCCAAGGCCTGGGCGAAGTCGCGGGGAATGGGCAGGGCGCCTCTTAACCTCGACTCCGGACAACACGAAAACCAAAGTCGAACGTTTTTCAGTATCACGTTGGTGCTCCCGATGAGAAGAATGCTCTAGTGAGGAATGTGCGAAAAGGGGATAACAATTCCCGCCTCTCGAGATCAAAACAACAGTTGCGATGCAGGTAGGAGCAACTTAAACAAACGACCATTAAGCAATTGGTACATCCCCAGTATATGAACAGATGTAAACATAAAAATGGTGCAAATAACTAGCAATTATGTCATAGACCAACGCACTCGTACATTATCGGAGCAACAGTCGGCAACGAGCTCAGCAACAATGTTGGTTGCGAGCACACAATTGCCGCCTTTCGCTGCTTCTCGCGCCCCGTCCTCCAAATCCAAGGAAAATACATCTAAATAATACCACAAACAAAAATGAACCAAAGCAAAGACCAGACCACTGGGCCAAAGGTCGGCAAGGCTATAAGAGGACCAGTTCGAGAAGACCGTGGTCGTCTGATGGGGCCGGAGATCCAGGGCACGCAGGGACTCCATGTGCGAACTTGCTTCGAGTCGTCAACCTAGCACGACCCAGGCTTCGTTGCCTGCCGCCGCTCCGTCGCCGCTGATTTCGCTGTCGCCGAGAACTTCCCACTCGACTCCCTCCGCGTCGTCATGCTCGGAATCGGAAACCAACTCGGGAAAATCCTGTGATGCCGGTAAAGACTGTGTTGTACTTGGCGCTTTAGTGCTTCGTTCCTCGTCGTTCTCGGTTTCGAACTCGTAGACAACTCTCAAACCAGGCCGAGCCATCCCTCGCTCCTCCGCTAGCCGGCTGGCGGCGCGAGCCGTCGTCCACCGGGTGAGCTCGGCCTGGCTGAACATCGCGTCGTCATCCGGAGCCATTAGAAATCTCGCCAGCCGCTCGTCGTCTTCGAGCGCGGTCATGGAGAGTTCAAGGGGAAGATTGTAGTGCTGAGTGCCTCGCGGGGCTACGCCTCTGCGCTTCGCCCTCCGTTTGCTCTGCCGGACGTTGATACTGTACAGCGGCCCATCATGAACAATGGAGTCAAAGCTGAAACGCTCCCCACGCTCATGGGGGTTGTCGTACAGCAGACCGAGACGGTATAGTTCTCGCACCGTCTCGTCACTGTCGCCCTCTGCAGACCGACACCTCTTCTTCGCCGGCCTCTCGCCACAGAATGCTTCCTCGCGCTCCAGGGAAGGTCGTCTGGGTAGAGAAGGACTTGAGCGGGCCAAGTCCCTGCCTTCCCTCGTCTGGAGGTCTATGTCATCGAGCCGCCGAGGGGTCCGCAGATCATGGTCGCGCGGCCCGTAGATCGAGTGGTCGTAGCGGGTTGGTGCGGGGACAACAGCTGGGTTGAGGACGCTGGAGTGATAGTCCGGCTGTACTGCAGGAGAGCTGGTTCGCGAGCCGGGGTGGTACTGCCGGCGGTGCTTGGGTGATGGAGTCGGGCCAAGCCGGCGGCTCAGGATGCCTGATTCCCCGGACTCCGGTTCGAGCTCGGAGAGGTAGAGTATCGATCCCGCTGGCTGGTAGAGTGGGAGTCCCATCCTTATATGGTTGGACTGAGGACCCTGAGGTATGTATCACTGATCTGTCCTTGTGCGTGTTGTGCTTGCTAAAATGTTTGTTCTTTTGTCTTCGGTAAGGAGTTGGAGTCATGCCGAAGATGACAGATGTGATTCAAGTGCGCCTTTGCGTGCCGCTAATGCGAATGCAACAGTGATGATTATCTGTCAAGCTGGGCTATCGATGCGGACTGAAGATGCGAGAAACCTGGAGAAGAGTAGTATATATATCTAGGGCCCCTGAAGACGTGGATAAATGCCTCCATTGCTTCATTTATTGGTTCAACACAGCCATCAGAAGACTCATGCTCTGCCTACAAGGCCAGCGATATGGATTGCGACAGGATATGGTGTGCTGGACAGGCCTACCATTGGGCCATCATTCTAGGTGACTCACCTGGACCCTGTCGGTGAAGACAGGCAGTGGCGCAGTTACCTGCTAAAGTCTGTAGGCAGACTCAGTCATGCATCAACAGCCAATGCATCTCGCTGTTTAGCCGAAACCTAGTCATCTGATGACCCTCCAACATGATGTAATGATGTCTCTAGGTTGTTAGAAAGTGGAAGGTGAGAGGATTGGATGTCGAAAATTCCTTGAACACTAGAAGGAGGAAAGACAGAGTGCGGGATTTCCGACGCCCAGAACATGGGGATTCGGGCTGGTCCGTGCCGTACCCCACACTTTACAGCGAACGATTTCTTCCACTGTTCAAAAGTGATGCGACTGCGAAAACTTCCGTTATCATGGATGTTCATCAAGCACTCACTACCTCACAACCTTACCTTAGATATCCCCGAACTATTACAAATCCATCTCTGTTTCAACCTCTGTTCCGACGCGAAATGTGGTAATATGACAGAAGTTGAGATCTCTAATGGCAAGCTTGAGCTGCAGATGCCTGGGACTTGGATTCACTACATTCGACTATTGACTGTTCCAGGTTGTCAACGGCGCAGTGTACAATCTTTGTCATAAGCCATTTCTCACTAGCCATCAGAATGGTTCTTGAACTCGTGACCAGACAAGCTCCCTCATCAGGATCTCCTCTCTCCCGGATGCCATGTTGTTCCATCCTGGTATGGAGTTGTCTCTCTGATTTGCTGTACGAGATGTGGTTGCGAGGTGTAGCTGCGAGTTCAGGTATCTTGAGGGGTTCAGTGACTTCGTTTGTACGTTCCCTCCAAACACTTTTGCTTGTCTATGTCCCTCAGACGCGAGTTCGACTTCCAAGGTATGTGTTGGTGGTCTTTACACACTTGGCCTAGAACCTGCCCATACCTTAGCTAACGCTATACAAAGCCGCAATGTTATTTCGGAACGCGACGGGAATATTGTGCTGATGAGAGCAGGCTCTAGTCTAACCAATGTTTTTCTGCTATTGGCGCTTACGTGTGTTTTCTTACACGTTCTTACCTCAACAGTATCTAGTTCAGCCCTATGCTGTATCCACAGACTAAGGCAGTCAAACCCCTTCATCCCAGTGTCCCATCAACTATTTTCCGCTTCGGGTCAATTCGAAACTATACCTTCGTACAGGCCGAGCCTACCTCAGCTATCACACAACTCTAAAGTCCCTAGACGTCTAGAGTCCCCAGACAACCCCCCGTATCTGATCACGCCGCGGCAGCTTCTGCACCCATCCAGATTCCGTGAACCTGTCTAAGCGCTGCATGTTCAGAAACCCCCTTGTCCCCGGTCATCATGGGCGCCAGCGGTCGCCGTTGGCCCCCGCCAGGAGAACCAAACAGCAACCTGGAAACATCTGCGAAGTTTCTTGTCTGTTTGGATGTGCCGAGGTTAGCAGTCCAGTGGTTCTGCCGAGCCGACGGCCAAGCCCAACATAATCCATATCCGCGCAAGGTAGCATGGGGCACGGGGTCTCGGACTCGCTTTAGTCGCTTACTTGGAGGCAGGTTTGCGAATCCGTCGGTGATGACATTGCCTGAAGAAGGATTTCGGCTTACACACCCTCCAGTCAATCCCGCCTATGGCGAGCCCGCGAGTGTAAGTTTTTGTATGGGTCGCATCCTACTCATAAAAACGTCCTTCTTGAACGGGAATGAATGGACGTGGTACCGAACACCGCGTCGCGTCCATATCCATACATGTATGCAACGATGTCAGCGAAACTCGAGTAGGAATACGCACACTGGGTACAAATACCGTGCCGGCTTTATACACGTCAACAGTCCACACCGCGTCAGTTCGTTCGGAAGCGAAACATTCAAGTCCTCAACATTCCCAAAGGACACCGTATCGAAGATGGGCCTCGGAAAGCGGAGAACTGGCCACGACCAGGCAGGCGATGTGTCCTCTGTGTCAGAAGAGACAGCAGTCGACGTGCCTCACGTGCCGGTTGTTGTGACCGAAGATGACATCGATTATCCCCATGGGCTCAGGCTGGCCTTGATCATGGGCTCGGCATATATCAGCACGTTCTTAGTAGCATTAGTGAGTTCTAAATGCTTCCCCTGGGATATCATGCCTGCTCCAGCATCTGACACACCGAATACAGGACCGACTTATTGTCACGACTGCCATTCCGCGTATCACAGACGAATTTGGTGACGTGAAAAATGTAGGATGGTATGGATCGGCGTACCTCCTCACGACCTGCGGCCTCATGCTGTTCTTCGGCAAACTCTATGTTCTGTACAGTGTGCGGGTCATCTTCGTCGTGGCGATGCTCTTCCTCGAGATTGGCTCTGTCGTCTGTGGCGCCGCTAAGAACTCTGTGACCTTGATTGTCGGGCGAGTCATCGCTGGAATAGGGGCTGGTGGCGTTTTTTCCGGTGCTATCACTGTGACGGTCTATGCCCTACCCCTCCATCGACGTCCACTGTTTCAGGGTCTGTATGGACTGGTGTTCGGCCTTGCCAACGTTCTCGCACCTTTGCTCGGTGGTGCCTTTACCGACAACAGCTCGACAACCTGGCGCTGGTCCTGTAGGTCATGATCTGGTCCGCGCACCGTATAGATTATTGCTACAGCTGACACCTGCACACAGTCTATATCAATTTACCGCTTGGAGGCGTCTCGATGGTCTTGATTGCTTTCCTCCTCAAATCGCCGGACAGGGAGACCACCCTCATTCCCACGAAACAAAAGCTGCGGGAGCTTGATCCGCCAGGCACAATAGCCTTACTCGCCGGTATTACTTGCCTACTCATTGCTCTCGAATGGGGCGGAACGAAATATGGCTGGTCCGAAGGTCGAATCATCGCTCTCCTCACCATCGGACTCTTTCTACTTGTCTGCTTCGTGGTCATACAAATCGCATTTCCGAAAACAGCGACCGTGCCACCTCGCGTCTTTTCGCAGCGAAGCATTGCGGCGTCCTGTTTCGCCAACTTCAGCAACGGTGCCGTCTTGTTCACTGTCTACTACTTTCTCCCAGTCTGGTTCCAAGGCATACAGGGCGTCAGTCCAGTCCAGTCCGGAATCCGCCTGTTCCCGGCGGTGATCGGCATGGTGGTAGGAACGATAATTACCGCCGCCGTAACCCAGAAAACGGGCTACTACACGCCAGTCATTCTCGCCATGTTGCCCTTGATGGCAGTGGGCGCAGGACTTCTCACGACCCTCCAAGTCCACACATCCGGAGCCAAGTGGATAGGGTACCAGGTTCCATTCGGTATTGGGATGGGGGCCGCGCTACAAGGGCCACTACTCGCGGCTCAGACGGTTCTCGCTCTCCGGGACGTTCCCCTCGGGACGTCACTCGTCTATTTTGCGCAGAACCTCGGAGGCGCCGTGTTTGTCAGTGTCGGACAGAACCTCTTCAACAACAAGTTCGTCAAGGAATTGACAGGGGTGCCCGGCATCGACGCACATGCGATCCTTGGAAAGGGGGCAACGCATATCGTGGACATTCCCGAACCAACCAGGAGCATTGTGGTTGCTGCCTACAACGAGGCACTGAGACAAGTTTTCATTGCCGGGGTGATACTGTCGACCTTCCCTTTCCTGTTTACCCTCTTCGTGGAGTGGCGGAGCGTCAAGAAGCCCGAGCCGACACCAACTGTCGATGTTGAAAATGACTCCGACCGTGCGATGCGCGAGGCGACAAATGCCGGGCCCGAAACTGAGCCTGAAGACAAGGCGGTGTCTCCTACCGAAATCAAGAAAGAGACTCCATGAGAACATAGAACTCATGCGTTACAAGTGTTTTCGTTGGGGGGTTCCGTTCGTCGAGGCGTTTATGTGTCGAACGTATGCACAAAACTTCTGGTATGACAATCTTCACCGGCGATCACGAAGCCTTCTTGCGGAAGTTCGTCGAAGAAGCGGGAGGCGACTTCAATATCATCATCGACGATGCCGGCCACAGGATATCCCAGCAGTGCAACTTCTTCAAAGTCCTGTGGCCCATCGGGCCATCATGAAGCCAGGTTCGCTCTACATAATCGAGGACCTGCACACCTCGTACACACCGTCGTGGGGTGGCGATCCTAGCGCCAGGTACCCCAACGAGAAGACGATGATGGAGTTCATCTACGAGTTGTTCGACGACAAGATGGTGCCTAGACTCGAACAATAATTCGCTCTCGAAAGATATCAGGGGCATTGATTGCATGAGGGTGGTCTGCCGCATCGAAAAGATGGGAATGTGCTCGGTCTCGTGAATGGAATAGGATATAAATATCGAACTCTGTCTCTCGGTCGTCTTATTTACACGTGTTGTGTGATATCTGGGTATGGCCCTGTTACATGAAGAATTGTGTGTCATCAGTTTCGCGGATCCTCCGAGACTAACAACCGCCCAGTTGTCTGGGTTCGTCAAACCGTACGAAAAGGGACAAGTACGCTTACGTATCCACGCAACATACCCTTACCGCAATACCACCTATAATCCTGCGACCCATATTGGAGTCCGAGTCGGCTTTTTGACTGCTAATTCTGGAGATATGTCATCTCTGATTGGGTACTTGTGGATTCGACGATGTCAAAACCCACTACCTTCCGGTCAACACTCCCAAGAACTTGCAATTGACCGACCGGGCGGCTGTTTCACCCGAGAACCGCATAGCGGCTTCGTGTCGACGGCGATGTATATAAAAGGGGGCGGAAGCCAGCGAGCAATGCAAATCTCAAATCATGTTCAGCTGCATCTTTTTCTCCAGTAAGCATTGACTAGGCCGCCTTAGTAAACCCGGCCGATCGACCAGCAGATCCTCCCTCAACTTATTTCGTCCTGGTATCGAGCAATATGAGAGTTGCTCTAATCCTGACCGGCCTCTTGTCGGCCAGCGCCGCAGGCAAGAAGAGCAGCTGCAATTGCAAGTGCTTTCCGGGTGACGACTGCTGGCCGACAACCCAACAGTGGGAGTCACTGAACCAGACCGTCAACGGCAGACTCATCGCCACAGTCCCCCTTGCCCAACATTGTCATGAGCCCAACTTCAACGATGCCGCGTGCCAACGCTTGAGGAGCTCGTGGCAGATCGCCGATATACAGTACGTCAGTTCTCATCAATATACTTAGCCTCGGCTTATTGACGTGTTCCTAGCCAAGATGACTCCGCCTCGGTCATGGCACCCTTCTTTGCCAATCAGAGTTGTGACCCTTTTACCCCGGCATCCCAGCCATGTGAGCTTGGCAACTATGTGCGGTACGCCGTCGACGTCAGGTCTACCGAGGACGTCGCAACGACGGTGAAGTTCGCAAGACAACACAACATCCGCTTCGTCATTCGGAACACCGGCCATGACTACCTCGGCCGCTCAACGGGCGCGGGCGCCCTGTCGGTATGGACCCACCACCTCAAGGATATCGAGTTCACCACCTTCAACGACAAGTACTACAGTGGTCCGGCAGTCAAAGTTGGTGCGGGCGTGCAGGCAATGGAACTTCTTGCCGCGGCCGCTGCTGAGGGCAGAGTTGTTGTGAGCGGCCAGTGTCCGACAGTCGGTCTCGCTGGCGGCTACACGCAGGGCGGCGGTCACTCGCCCTTGAGCACGAATTTCGGTCTTTCCGCCGACAACACGCTCGAGTTCGAAGTTGTGACAGCTTCGGGCAACATGGTTACGGCATCGCGCACAGAGAATCTCGATCTGTACTGGGCTCTGTCGGGCAGCGGTGCCGGTAACTACGGTGTCGTCGTCAGCATGACGGTCAAGACGCACCCGGACGCCCGTGTCAGCAGTGCTACACTCAGCTTTGCTTCTGATGGAATATCCACTGAAACATTCTTTGCCGCCGTGGATGCCTTCCACGCTGCCCTACCGGAGATGATCAAAGCTGGGTTTCCGGCAGTCTACTATCTCACACCAGCCTCTTTCGCCATCGCACCAGTAACCGCTTACAACAAGACCAAAGCCGAAGTCGAAGCTATCCTAGGCCCATTCCTTGCCACACTGGACTCATTGTCAATAACCTACAGCACCACTTTCGCCGAAATCCCCAGCTACCACGAGCATTACGTGGCCTACTTTGGCGCCAACAGCATGGTCGGCGTGGTCCAAGGCGGAAGTCGTCTGGTCCCGTTGTCCGGACCTGCTACCAGTGCAGTGGACCTCAGCGCCGCGGTCCGCAGCATACTTGCCCAAGGAGTAACCTGGATTGGCCTCGGTCTCGATGTGTCCGCCTTTGGGAAAGACTCCGTCAATTCGGTCTTGTCCGCCTGGCGGCAGGGGCCCCTTGCTCACAGCGTGATAGCCACTCCGTGGTCGTTCGAGCCTGCCGACTGGGCTCAAATGCTCAAAGACAAAAAGCGCGAGACAGAGACGATCCTGCCGATTATCGAGGCCGCAACTCCGGGATCGGGCTCGTACATGAACGAAGGAGATCCGGACCAGCCCAATTTCCAGGACGTCTTCTACGGCAGTGCGTACGCGAAGTTATTGAAGATCAAGAATGCCTGGGATCCGGAAGGGTTCTTCTACGGTATCAAGGCCGTGGGCAGTGAGGTGTGGAATGTCCGTGGCGATGGGAGAATGTGCAGGGTCAAGGCTGCTGGGGCGGGCGGTTCGCATGTAGAGTTGTAGTTTGTAGGGTTCCAGCGCATATCGGGGACGGGATGAAGAAATCAATTATACTCTACCTGGAATGCGCTAATGTTTGGTTCTTTCCAGGAAGACCTGGTAAGTGGCGCTCTTCTTGATCTTGCACGTCCCAATGACTGGATGGGGAAGTGCCAAGTCCGAGCACAGGGCCGGCATATGTATTGCAGCGAGCATTGCTCTAGTGTAGTCACGCAATCAACTCGAATACAACAATAGGAAACCAAGCAAACCCCGCGAATGTTTGGATATAGCCCTGCGCAAGTTACGGCATGTCGACAGTTTGATTGGAAGTCCGAGACTTCGCACCTCGCCGCCAAGACACGGTGTGTCCCAAGAACCCTGCGAACAAGAATGGGAACCTCGTCGATTAAGGTACGTAAGACCTAAGAGTGTGTCGTTGTCGATTCCGCACAGCAGCCTGCCAGGTATTCGGTCTAGCAGCGAGCTGTCGGACTGTCACTATGGCCCCTTCGATCCTGGCCCTCGTCTGTTTACTTGCCCTAACCACACTCTCCACGGTAACAGGGCACGCATGGTGCACCCCCAGATGCCATCCATGATGCATACGACTATGTTATTATTGGCGGTGGAACAGCGGGTTTGACTGTTGGTGACAGACTGAGCGAAAGCGGTGAATGTACTTTGCTCAAATTCATATGCTCCAAGCAAGCAACACGAACTGACATAGACAATAGACTCGGTCCTGGTTATAGAGTATGGGCTCCTAGTTCCAGAAGGCTTCGTACAAGGCCAGACGACATACAACATCACCTCGGCACCATCACCGGGACTGAATAACAGGAACTTCTCAGTTGACGTCGGCTGCATTGTCGGCGGCAGCTCCGCAGTCAACGGCAAGATATTCCAGCGTGGTACTACCAGGGATTATGACATCTGGGGCGAGCTTGGTGGCTCTAATGTGAACAGCAGCTGGACTTGGAACAATATCCTGCCATACTTCAGAAAGGTACTGCCATTACCAAAGGCTATGAATCTCCTAGATGATGAAACCATGACTGACTGGCAACAAGGGCATCCAACTCACTCCACCAAAACCAGAAATTCCAAAACCCTTCAATCTCACTTACGACGCTCAGTTTTGGGGCCACAATACCAGCAATCACAGTATATTTGCTACATATGGCAATGTAATCTATCCGAATGTTTGTGAGTATCCTCGTGTTTTGCCGAAGATGCCACTGCTACCTGACACGCCACCAGTCACAATGCGCGAAGCCCTCAAACAAGTTCCTGGAATGGCACTTCCCGCTGATAGCGGTGCTGGTCAACCCGGCACGATGTACTACATGTTCTCAACAGATCCCCTCACAGGTGCCAGGTCATACTCTCGTACCGGGCATTGGGACGGCCTCAACCGCACGATCTACCACCTTATCACGGCGACACGGGCAAACAAGGTCATCCTTGAAGGCGATAAGGTTGTTGGAGTGCAGATTACCCCTCGTGGCGGAGGTAAGAACACATCGACAATTGTCAAGGTAAACAGGGAGGTCATACTCTCCGCCGGGACCATCCACACCCCTCAGGTCCTCCAGCTCAGTGGAATCGGACCAGCTGGTCTTCTGAAATGGGCCGGGATTCCTGTCAAGGTTGACCTGCCAGGCGTGGGGGCGAATTTCCAGGATCATTCCTTTGTGCCCACGGTCTCGTTCAGCTGTAAGCACCGGGAGAACATAATCCTTAGATCGTACCATTTCCGACTGACATTTTGGAACAGGGGGAACCCAACCACCAATTCCAGTAGAACTCAGGAACATATCACTCGTGCCAGATGGTCTGGGAAACACCACTATGGGTGTTTCAATCGGCCTACCAGTCGTAAGCCCAAGCAACTTCTCATCAATCGCCGCCCGCTTCGCGGATCAAGACCCAGCAGCTTACTTCCCCAACGGCACGCACCCAACCATCATCACCGGCTATCGCCAGCAGCAGCTCATTTATTCCAGGGAGATGCGTCTCAAAGACTTCTCCTTCCTCCGCTTCTCGGTAAAGGGCGATCCCACCTTCACGCCAGTCAACATCCACCCCGTCAGCCGCGGCACCATCCTCATTGATCCCACCAATCCGGAGGCCGAGCCAATCGTCGACTACAGGGCAGCCAGCAACCCTATTGACATTGAGTTGGCCATTGCAGGCATCAGATTTATACGGCGACTGATCACGACGGGCAAACTGGCGCAGTATAACGCAACCGAACTCGTACCTGGAGCGGAATACGACACGGACGAGAAGTTGGGTGCGTTCGTGAGGAATGTCAGTGTGGCGACCACGTACCACCCCGTCGGAACGGCGGCCAAGATGCCTCGGGAGTGGGGAGGTGTGGTGGACGAGGAGCTCAGGATTTACGGCGTCGAGGGGCTGAGGGTTGTCGATGCGAGCATCATGCCGACTATTGTGGCTGCTACGACTAGCATGACTGTTTATGCTATTGCTGAGAAGGTAAGGAAAAAGCCTAACGAATTGTACTTGTGAAATACTAACTTAGAACAGGCTGCGGATATGATCAAGGCTGGGTGGCATGAATAAGGCAACAACGGAGAGCTTCGGGGACATGTAAAGGGAGCTTGAAGGAAGAATTGCAGTGAGCATTCAGAACAGGTTGGACAAAAGCCAGGCTGTATTCAAGTACGATATACATGACTTTCCAAGGAAGTCCTGCCACGCCATCTTGCCCACCGCGAAGCGATGACAGCAAGACCTAGGTGCTAAGAGTATACTTCGAATTGCCCCCAGCATTTCCCCACCCCTCAGTTGCGAGGACTTGGTAATCGTGCGTCCCCAAGTTCAAACCAGCCTTCTGCCACGCGGCGAAGTGGTTGGCGAGCGTGACGGTGCCGCCGTTGGGCCGCTTGTCGACACGGTTCGAGATGTACTGCCAGAAGGTCGATGTGCCCTGGATGGAGGGCTGGTTGACCTGTTGATGTTTCCAGATCTCGTACGTGCCGCCATCGGATTCGAACGTGCCGAGCTGCTGGCCCTGCGCCGAGCCCTTGCCGTTGGATGTGTACTCTTGCACGTAGTACTCGACCAGCGGGTTGCGGGTCCAGCCGTAGACGGAGACTAGGACCGTGCCGGAGGTCTGCTGGGTGCTGCCGGTGTAGGTGATGTTTCTGCAGTATAAGTTAGCATTGGGTTAGAGTAGGAGGGGTGGAGGGATGAGAGTGCATGAAGTGAGTGGGAGCGTTACCTGTTAGTTCCCGTCCTCCAGCCCTTGCCGACGACGAAGTCCCCAGCCCCGGAGAAGGTGACTGAGTAGCCGTTGTTGGTGGGCGAGAAGTTGACGCTACCACCGGTCTTATAGTTCTGGTTGTAGTCTTGGCGGCGAGCGAGGTTCTGGGATCCAACCTCGAAGTCAGGCAGATCTGGACCATATGGCTCAGCAGCCGGGGCGGCGAGTGTCCGGGACACCGCCGCGGCAACGATGGCGAGGTAAGTGAAGGCGACCATGATGATGGAGTAAGCGTCGGTACGATGGGAGGCGCTTAGCTGTTGGCATACCAGCTTCCTGTATGACTGCGTCGTCTCCCCCTTTTATACTCTCCCAGATCTTGCCATCCGGGTAAAATATGCGTTGCGACCAGTGTTCAGTCGGAATAACGGAATGCCAATTATCACTACGTGACCATTCAGGGTCGCAATAACCACATCTCTATATTGATCCATACCTCGAAGCACGCAACAGGTGCGGTCCAATACTGCCTTTGTCAGTATAGAAAATGTCGAACTGGGATCATCGTCGAGATACTTGGCGGGTGGTCTTGATGTCCATTTACCCGGGGGCGCAAATATATTACACCCATCAAATAAGCCTTCCGCCGTTTATTGGGACAGGGATTGTAAATGAACTTTTTGCGGGGAATGCCGGCAGCAAACTGCCGTCGCGGATGATTTTGGCCATTGTGTCGTATACTTCCCTGTGCCGTATGCGATTGTTAGCTGTTCCCCAGGTTCGTCATACACGACCACGACCAGGGAATTGTCGCATGGCCAAGAGAGATGGAGAGCTTGTCACGAATAAGCCTTCTTGCCCAGACTGCTAATCAATGGGGCATATTCTGTGGACTTTATGCAACAAAACCGATTGAGAGCACGTGACACCCCTTACTTCGACCACATCCTCTTCTCACCGCGGTCACTTGGCTTGAACCAGACCGCCAATGTTCAAGAGTTTTCGTTGGATTTGGACTCAGGCACTGCCTTTTTATTTTGACTGATCCTCAAGTACTACCCACTCAATTTGCGAAGTCTATCTCATACTTTCCATGAGAAAGATGTCACTGTTGACTCTTTCATTGTGGTTGCCTTCGGTCATATGCTAGCCCTAGCTATAGCTATCTTCTCCCTGTTAGAGACAAGACTTTCCATCCCCCGTGCAAAACGTTCAGGTGAATGACGTCTTCCATGCCTCAACACATTCTACCGCCGCTCACTATGCTCTGCGCTCAATAGCCAACTTTAGCCCCGAAGGACCACTAGGCAGTCCGCTTGCTGTAATGCGCCCACATGTTCTTGTCAGCGGGCTGGGGACGTGCTTGACCAGCATCGAGGCCGGAGGAGGCGGACGGAGCCTGATGGTTATTCTGCTATCACGGTCAGCTTTGCCCTTGGAAAGGTCTCGCTTATGCTGGAGTCTCTTGAATGACTTACCTGTCTCTGCTGATTACGGGCCGCGTCCGCACGTGCGTTGGCCACTGCGGCTTCCGCAACCTGGAGAGCATTCCAGGACTCGCGAGGAACTGGGTTGTTGGAGCGGGCATGGGCATGGAACTGCTCATCGGCGGCCTGCTGGTCCCAAAGTTGCTGGTTGGCTGCTACCGCCTCCGCGACGAGACGAGAGGACAGTGACCTTCCTGGAACCGAGCTGTTGGCCTCGGGATCGACGAGGTACTTGTTGCCGTTCAGCGCGTTTCTGTATTATCGTGTTAGAACGAAACCAAGATATGGTATTTCTGGGAAATACCTCAAGTTGGGGCATGTTCCTACTTACCTATAGCACAGGTTACCCTCCAGCTGGCGGCGCAAGTAGCTGACCTGCGCATCGAACTCGCTGCGGAGAAAGCTGACCTGCGAGGTAGTGATGTGCTGGCGGCCTTGAAGACGCGAGTTGTAGTACTCGGCGACTTGGTTGTCCGGGAGCTGGTTGGAGAGTGCTAGGATGAAGGCAACCTGGAGTGGTGTCCAAGGGAGCCGGTCGGCACCGCTAGGGGCGGCTGTTCCGGCTTCAGCTTGCTGGTGGTCGGCCATTATTCGAGTAGGTCGATGATGCAAAGAATCGTAAGGGAGTGAATATGGTGATGAACTCGGCACGTGGAATACTCGTCGAGAGGATGACAAGTTGGTTCGCACAAAGTTGGCGATCCCAGCTGAGACAGTTTGACGAGATCAAAGGTGAATGTAGTTGGTCAAGTGGAGGACCAAAGCTCACAGTGTTCCAGTTTCGTTCCGTGATTGACTGTTTAGACGTGATTCGCCGTGCCGGAATCTTCTACCCATTCTTGAAGGTCTAACGTGGGTCTATTAACTGTTGAGCAATTCAGCCATGTGCAAACCTTCAGCGCTGACAACTAAGAACTCACCTTGCCCTCACCGCTCTGTAAGTTATGACAAAAAGCATGCCAGTCATATGTACGGTGCTCTTTTTCAGCTGAGTCTGCTTTCGGGTAACCTGTGGAATTTTGGACTTCTGTCAGGTACCATCGTGTATGCTGGCCAGGTCAGGGGCATGTAAACAAAACTTTACTAGGATTCCAAGTCTTCCCACACACAAACTCACCAACCACCCTAGCACCACACCCAGGATTATGATGAGAAGTTTTTGACAATTGTCTATTTCGGCCTTCTGCATTATTCTCCATATGCGTGCTCTTGCTCGGTGACCCTCCAATACATGGTTTGTTGCCAAGTTGCGGAGCAAGGAGAGGTTCGACAACCGACGACATACTAAGAGACGCACATCAAAATATTTATCACTTCAAGCACTACCTTCAAAGGCTTAATATAACCGTCTTTATCCACATGTTGTCGGAAGACTATCAATATCTGTTAACCCGGCTTGTCTAGTACGTACTCATTACGCGATCTTGCTCTCCGCCTCGATTCTTTATCCTCTTGGTACCTTAGACATAGCGGGCCAGCTGCAGCCAACAGAGCTCAGAAACACTGACATGCCGCCTGTTAACATCTCACCGTGCTATCTCCGTTTATGTCACGAGTGACCAAAGTTAAGCTGATCTATAACACACATTTTAGTCAGACATGACACCATATGGCGCCGACTGTATTCGGCAGGCCGCAGCATAGAAAAAGGGGTCAAAGAGAGCGAATTGAAACATTCCAAATCCCCTCCTTGCCTTTTGAGGAGTTTGCTTTGCTTGTAGGTGTTGCTTTACCTGAAAACATACTAACATCCTCCAAGCTCAAGGGGGTGGTTCGCATAGTCTTAGATCAGCAATCATAAAGACTAGAAACAACTTGTCAGTACTTGCCGTCTGAACATTATTGTAACACCACATGTGTAAAACACCCGTCACATATAAAGGCTGGCAAATCATTCCTCGCAGATGTATAACCCGATTCTCCCATAACCTGCTGTCTACAGGGATAGAAGTACAAGGAGACGAGGTCTCTTATGCTTACTACGGCACGACACGAGCATAAGATCCCCAACCACGAGCCGTTTATTCCAGACAAGATGTTCTGTGCAGCGGATTATCATTGGAGCGTAATACGACACGTGCAATGCTGGCCACGGCGAATTCCTCCCGAGACTGTCCGATACGGCGGCGGCGGCGGTGGCGGTACACATGTAGTGAAATGGTTGGCCCCTTGCTGGCATCTTTGATCGAGGAGCAAAACGGCGGCAATTTCTAGATGCAAAGTTTTGACTTCCGTTGTTTCCGAACCTATCTACCAACGTAGATGCCATCCATCACCAACCATCTTCAACTGTGACGACACCGGAATATTCCCACCATGTCGGACCAGATGAAACTATCTCGAACCCCTCGCGATTGGAGAGAAGACCAGGTTCGCTTCGTACTGCAGCTGAATGAGCCATACGATGAGATCGCTCGTCTTTGCAACGAACGCTTTGAGGGGACCGGCGCAAGGGTCATGGAGGTCAAGAATGTGAAGTACGTCAATGCTCAATATGAGTTCTTGTCGGAGGACAGGTTGGTAGTTGATCCGGAACAAGAGATGAGGAGACATAACCATATGAGGGCGATTAACTAACTCCTGACCCAATCTCAGCGTGAAGACGACGGCAAGCCCTGCTCATGGCACGGTTGGCACCTTGGAACGCACCACCTCGGGTCTCCCAACCGTAAGCAATGACACGGTTGGTATCGAGACAATTGCCCATGCAGGACCAGTGGTATCTTCAGCTTCCTCTGGCATCCAGATTCCAGCCTCCCAGGTAAACATGTCCCCTGAGACGAGTTCGCTTGAGAAAGGCCAGCTACAGAAACCGAGAAAACGTCTGCTAACAACGCGTAGGTCAGTATGGCGAACACACCAACCCTGTCCGGGTTCCGCCAGCAAGACGGGGTCCAGGGCCCAGTTCCGAAGATCATGAACAGCAGCGAGCTCTTCGATACGGCACATTACTGGTTTGATGGACCTCATGAGGGCTGCGACATCCAGGGATGTCACGGTCACGATGTCGATGGCACTGTTCTCTTCAAATCCTCCAATATCGTTATGGACATCATCATCAAGATCAAGACACCGTTCGTCCTCGTGGGAGGAATGACCGGCCACATGGGTATGATTCAAGCTCAAGCTGGCTACCAGTTTGCTACCAACCGGGTCCCGACTGCCCATCCCTTCAATGACCATCCCACGAACGACCATCCCATGGGCGGCCATCTCATCGACGGCCGTCCCATCAAAGGCCGTCCCATCAACGACCATCCCAACAATGACCATTATGGCAACGCCGAGCCCGTCAACGCTCATCTCGGCTATTCTCGCCATGTCAACCTTGACAGCAACGACGCCCATCCTGTCAACAACGCTGCTGACCCTGGTCTTCGAGCTCCTTTTGAGCATTACCTGGAGAGGTACTGCCAAGATGGTCTTCAGGCTCCTTCTGACCACTACCTGAGAGGCTTCCGCCAAGACGGTCCCCAATCCCGGCGTCTGGCACACGTCGATTGCCCAGCCCCTCGTCTTCCTCAGGCTGGTTCCGGTGTCGCGTCGTACGGACATCAATCGGCTGGACTCACAGTCCACCGCCTCAACAGCCCCTATCCCAACATGTCAGGTCTGATCCACCAGTTCAATCCCACGACAGGCGGCGAGAGTTCTGATTCGGTTCGCTAGCAGCGTTCCGGGTACGAGATGCCTCCTCCGTTCGAGCGACCATTCCGCAAGCCGAAGGAGCGTCGCCCAAGGACCCCCAAGGTCGACGCGGTCCCAGCCGCCAAGCGTCGTCGAGTCTACCAGGGGCCTGAGACAGGGACCCATGATCATCCTCAGGAGAGCAACTCCGCGCTTCTTCGCCCTACTATCGCGGACTCGGGTGTCAGCCTGGAGGCATTTGTTCATTTCGAAGACGACACCGTCGATGACAACGGTACGGCTGACGCTGCCAACCCTCTTCAGATACTGGCCGAGGCGGCGTTGGGTATGGCGAGTACACTGGATCGTGGAGTGGACCCCTAGGATGAGGTATAGCGAGAAGACAGGTGCCTCCTTGCATAGCCTCGGTTCTATTCTGAGACTTTCGTAAGGTGAATAAGGGGGATGATGAGATTACGGGAGGGGGTCGCTGAGCTGAACACTGCGGCATTTGTTTCTCCGCCCAGCGCGGTCTATAGAGAGGTTATGACTAGGAAACTTTGGCAAGGGATATCTTTATAGGCTTATCGCCAGTATATTGCACGTCTTGGGAGGCTCGTCTCTAAACGGACATCAGATAGTCAAACTACGCGTTTCTTGCCATTCTTGACCCCTTAACCTTTCGCCAAGCAGAGACCTCTGGATGCGACTTGGGCCAACTCCCCAGCCCATCCCCTTCCGCCACAGTCCGTCGAGGGCCGTGGTTATTCTGACATCTTCACACTTGAGACTCATGACCATCTAGTCAACCGATCTTCTGATTTCGGAGGCAACCCGAACTCTAGTATGTCTAGCTAGCGGCATGGTGGTTGTATCGAGTCTCTTTGAAGTATAATGAAAGCCCGCCGAGGAACGTGATACGCACTGATACGAGCAACGTCCACTGCTCCTTGACCAGGAGTTGGCGGATGAAGGTGCGGATGCTGTCAATTGCAGTGACGGAGTGGTATCATCGAAGCAGAGACTCCAGGCTGGACATTGAGACTTTCTCGGAGGAGGAGGCTGGATCGTTGCTTAATCTTCAGCAAGCCTGGATTTGGGTCTGCAAATCCCGTATATATAGTGTACTTCTTCGTGGTTCAGTCACAATACATTTATTTCACATTCTTTCGGCCAGAGTTCGTGATATGGTGGGATTTAGGTTAGATTCCTAATCACTTCCTCTTCCTCTTTAGTCTTTGCAACAAATTGCGAGGCAGGCCGCCTCTAGTCTGCACATCCTATGGATAAACACCGGTACAGGGACACCGTAAATGCAGATTCGCCTTACTGTATGGGACCCACAGGCAGGTCGGGGTGAAGCATGGGTGGAAAGTAAACAACCCGGATTTCGACAGCACAGTCTGAAGCAGCAACCAACTACGTGACTTCTGGCTTTTCCCCATCGCACCTTACTCGACTTCCACAACTCTTCTTCAGCAACTTTCGCTCAAGCCTTTCTTCTGTTGCGTTGAGGTATTCTCTATTTGCCACCGGCCTCCTTCTGCTAAGTTCTTCTTTTCGCTGAAGCCCATTTCCACGATGTCGACCGATCTTTCACGTTCGCCCCGGAAATGGACGAAGGACCAAGTCCGCTTCGTCATGGGGAAGCTGCGCGGTCCCAAGCAACCGTACAAAGATGTCGCGCGTCTTTGTAATGAGCGGTTCCCCAATGCGCCCAACGAAATTGACGCTGAGCACGTCAAATATATGAAATCCAAGTATAAGGAACTGCCGGCTGCTGGGTTAGTAAGCTAGCAATCAACTCCTCTATTCGTGTCGCTGACGTTTTACTCCCTAAGCACGACCTCGGAAGGTGTTTCTTCGGGTACGGCCTCGACTACAAAAGCTCAGCAGCATGCTGTCGACGACAATAGCAAGTCGTTCACCAACACTACCCTGGACAGAAATCACAACCCCACGATCACTGGCGCCACGACCGAAAACGACTACGATCCGAACGATCGCGTTCCCGTCCAGATGCATCCTGGTCTCTTCAACACTCCAGGACATCCCAACATCAGCTCCGAAACTACCGACCACCAGCCAATGGCTTTCATGGCTAGGCCGAACCACCCACAGCAGGCTGCCAGCGTTGCGGTAAGAAGGCCGCCTTCCCCATCCGGCTGAAAATAAAGCAACTGACAGTCCACATAGAACCTTTCCAGCAACTCGTCAAACAGCATGGCGAACCAATACCATCCTCCTCAACAAGACTATCCCGAGGATCCTCTCCAGCAAGATCCTGCGAAACTACCAGCCGGGGAAGGTACCCGCGATTAGGTGTCCGGGACCGACTACGGCTGGATGGATGGACAGCACGAAGGATGTAGTCTTGCCTGCCGTCACACTCATGACGTTGATGGAGGGGTCACGCTGCCCTCGGTGGAGTTGTATCTGGAGTTGGTCCATAGGATGAAGGGTCCGTCCGTTGATTTAGGGGTATTGGCTGATATGATGGAAGCTGTGGAAGGTCAAGACAATCTGGAGTAACAGCGAGCTACTGGTGTCTCTCACTTCACCTATCATGCGGCTTCTGCTAGCGTCTACCCGGAGGATTCATTGAGAGGATATACGTCCAAGCATTCTGGATGATTACCCAATTACTAGTCTAGAACTTGTTCACCACGCTTCATAGGTGTCAGAAACAAGACGAGAGTACAGCAAGTGCAGGTACGGTCATCGGAGAGTGAAGTCTGCAAGCCTAACTGTATCTACCTATGGACAGTCTCCGGGGGAGTTGGCAGGTGCCAGACGGAACCCCGGGCGTTGTTCGGTAATACAACTCCATTCCATTCTGCATAGTTCAGGTGCCTGTGAGTTCTTTCGCCTTTGGGTCAACACAGTGATTGCTGCCAGAGAGCCACGATAACCACGATGTCTTGTTCTCTACATAGAAGAGAGTTCTATCTAGATTCCTCTGGAGTAGATTCCGTTGTGAGCATAGTCTCTTGACCTAGACATTCAGGAGCTTACAGCAACCTCTTCAATGGTCTTTGTCATTCCGCCGTGAGAAAAATAGCATTGCTATGAACATTCTGTCTGCATAGCATGTCTTGAATATGGATGTTCTTTTGTCACTATTATTCCTTTGTGCTTTTGTATATGCACCCGAGATAATGCCATTATTTTCTATACTGTCCGGATAATTCTCCTACAGTCATGTTCTATCGGCACTACTCCGGCAAGATGGACCACCCGGAGGGCAATATAACCTCTGTACTCTCAGCTACCACGGACAGCATTCAGTCATATTCCCAACACACCATCACGCCATCACACTTTCTACCACCAGCACTAAAAGAGAAATGGCCTCACCACGCCCAACCCCGGCCACACCCCCCCTGCACACCATAGAGACATACTTCACCGGCCTGCCGCACAACTCCCACACCCTCTCCCTACCAACAATGGCCTGCATAGCCGACCACAAGCCAACCGCAACCTTCATCTGGCGCGACGACGTCGACCACACCCTCTGGGTAACCAAACCGAACCCCGTAACCAGCCTCGGCCAGCTCACCCCATTACCCCTCGCCGACCCATTCTACCGCGATTTTCTCCGCACCATCGCACCATCGCACCATCGCACCATCGCACCAGAACTCAAACCAAGTCACGAACCTCCGCCCTGCGTCTTCGACCCCGACACGCGCGAGATGGAAGCCAACAGTATCTATGTGCTTGACCCGGCTAGGGAGGAGACGTTCACGCCCGCCGGGGAGAACGGGTTCGAGAAGGGGATTATCTGGCGGTGGTATAAGAAGAAGGGGCTAAGGAGGCTGGGGAGTAGGAGGAGGTGGGATAGGAATGCGGTGTTTGTGGCCATGTGGAGGAGGGATAAGGTCCGGAGGTCGAAGGGGAGGGGGGAGATGGAGGATGACGGGGTGAGGGCGTTGAGGGAGTGGGTGTTGGCTTATGCGGAGGAGGCGGCGAAGAGGGATAAGAGGCTGCGGGGAAAAGAGGATGATGAGGGTGGTGAGGGTGGAGAGGGTTAGGGGGGAGACGGAGATGAAGACCAGGACGACGGGGAGAGGGACGGGGGAGGGCGAGGATCCACCTGATGGTGAGGTGGGGACACGTGGTCGGGAGCCTGATATCGGCCCCTTATCGAGATTTGTTAACTGGTTGACGACTGCAGAGGGTCGCTCTAGGAGAAACTGATAAGGGAAACCAGAGGGAGGCCAGGCCAGGCTCAGGCAGTCATGTACTCGGCTGAACCGATTGGGGTGCACTTGATGTCGGTTTGAAATGGAGAACTCAGGATGGAGCGAAGCATATTGGGTACAGACCAGCGAGCGCGATGTTTAGACTGCAGGAGTCACGGGGAAATTTTTCCATGGGTTCTACTACAGCTATTTCGTCCTGCTTCATCGTGACCATGTACTTGACACCATAATGCAAAATATATGCGTGACTGACAAACTCTAATAGCATCTATATGCCTGCTTTCCAAGCACCAGACGTTGGTACAAATATAACAAAGTCAACTTCCAACCTCACGCCCTCGTCTCCTTCTCCCGTCCCTCCACCGTTTCCGCCGCCTCCTCCCGATCCCCCTTCTTTTCCTTATGCCAATACGTCTTCAACAAAAACGCACCACACAAAACCAACCCCAGCCCACTAAGTCCAACACCAATATACAGTGCCCCCCTAAACCCCTTCATCATATCCTCCTTCGTCCTGCCCCCGTTATTGACATTCACCTCCACCGTGCCCGCAAACCCCAGCCCGAGCGAGATACTATAGTTCACCACCGTGTTAACCAAACTCGCCGCAATGCCTTGATGCTCCTTCTTGACCGCGTCGGACAGAATAATCGTCGCCGCTGGGAAACTCATGTCCATCCCGAATGGTATGATAATCAAGCACACAAACAGCTGCGCCCAATACGTCTGGTCCACGGGGATCGTGGCAATAAGCACGATCCCCACCGTGAACGCGGCCAGCGCCAGCGTCATGACCACGGCGGGGCTCACCCTCGCCGGGCCGAGCAGATACCCCGTCGCCACGGCCGCGATGGCCCCAAACACGGCGACGGGACTGAACCACGCCACCGTCAGCAGCGGCTGGATCCCGTGTATCTGTTGCACGATCTGGTAGGTGTAAAAGAACCAGATCCCAAACGTCGCCCACCCGCAGCTCACGACGGCCAGCACGAACCCGACCTCGGCGTTGAAAGCCTCCATTGGCAGCAGCGGCCTCTTCGCGACTTTGATCTCGATCCAGAAGAAAGCCGCCACGAACGCGGAGCCCAGCACCAGCGTCGCTATGACCGCGGCGTTACTCCACCCCGTTATCGGCGCCTGGTTCCAGGCAAAGTTGATCAGCACCAGCGCCAGCACCCCCGTTACCGCCCCCGGCAAATCCAGCTCCACCACAACCTCCCGCCAGTTCCCGGCCTCGAGCCTCATCTTCTGCGGCGGGGCGGGGATAACAAACCACGCCGCCACGGCCGTGCCTGCCAACCCGATACTCAACCCCCAAAACGCCCAGGGCCACCACAGCTCCGCCATCCCGGCCGACCAGAGCATGCCCACCACACCACCCCCGGGAGCCGTGGCGCCAAAGATACTGAACACCATCGCCTTCCTATGTCCCGGCGGGTACGTGGCGCCGAAAATCGCCAGGGCATTAGGCAAACATATCGCCGGCCCAATCCCCTGAAGTACCCGCGCGAACACGTGCAGCACGTAGTCCGAGTACACGCTGACGCCCGCGACCATGCTCCACAAGGAAAACCAGGCGTAGCCGATGAGCAGCATCTTCTTGTAGCCGAAGGCATCGCCCAAACGGCCGGAAAAGAGGATGAAGGTCCCCACAGTGAGGGAGTAGCCGGCGACGAGCCAGGAGAGTTTTCCCGGGGAGGTGATGGAGTAGCTGGCGCCGATGACGTGCAGGATGTTGATCGTCCCGCCCATGGCGAATTGGGTGCTGAATTGGGCCATGCAGACGAGGATTATGAAGCATACTTCGCGGGGGAAGGACATGCTTTCTGAGGGCCAGATGAAGGATGTGTTAGAGGGTTGGGCGTGGAGGGGGTGCTCGTTGTCCGGGTCGGGCTCGGAGTCTGAGCTTGAGTCTGGAACGGGTAGGGGCTCGACATCTTTGTCTGTGAGGTTGTCCGTGTTGGACGAGGGGTGGAGGGTTGTTGTTGAGGGTGTCGTGTCGACGCCGTTGGCCGTTGCACCGGCGGGCAGTGGTGGTGACTTTGCTGGTGATGCCATCGTCACGTCAAGCCTTGTCTAGAGCTTGCAAGTCTCAAAAACTCCAAAGCAGTCAAGAAGTCCAGAGTGAAATGCAGCTCCGAAAAACCAAGTCAAACAAGCGTTCGGAGTTAAGAGCTCAATGTTTTTGTTAGCTTAGAGAGGTCCAGGCATTGTCACTTGAAGTTAGGTTTATCCCGTCCAACAGTGAGCAGGGTCCAACGTCGAATATAGAAAGAAAGAAGATTACCGTCTCCCAATCCCAACCAAGATCGGCATAGTTAACTTCCGCGCTGGAGACACCACTATCACAACAGAAGCTACTGATTGATAATCTCTTTTTCTTCCAGCAAGTCCGACCCCAGCGGTTTGCCGCACAAACAGCAGGAATCATTAAGGCCGACCACGCGAGAGCGATGGAAGTGGAGTCATGACGCTCGAGACATTGGCCGAAAGGGGAACAGCGCGCGCGGTGTTTGTAAGTTAGTCCGTTTACTACCTACACGGGCTTGGATTCACGGCAGTTGGATGTGACTACTAACAAGCAATCGGGAATACGCTGCACCGGTTGGCGGTATAACCGAGCCGAGAAGGGTGTATCGCCGAAGCTTGCCAATCGAGCGCGACAGAGCGGTAATCCCGACGAAATATCATGTAGATATCATGTTTACGTCTTGGGGCCACTTACTTGTTGACGGTTGACAGACAGGCGGAAACGGCCTTGACAGATAAGCTGGAAGATGAACCAACAGGTACCATGGGAGTAGAGAGGAGAAAGTCTATTTATCTAGACTGTGAGGAGCAAACTTGGATATCGAGTTTCTCTGTTGACGCTCAAAACTAACAACAACAATTCCTGGCTGTATATACAAACAATCTAAAACGCCTAGTTCTTCGTAGCCTTTTTTTCTTGAAACCCCCGACCCCGTTTGAACACCGAAACCATCACACATAGGGAATCAAGAAATTTGCTTCACTCCCCCAGCTGCACCTCATCAACTCCTCCGTCAACTCCTCAGCCTCGCCCATCAATCCACCTGTCAAAACCCTCTACACTCCCAAACTCCTCACCACAGAGTTACACCAAGGGCTTACCCCCAATGAACTCACTCCACGGCCTAGCCTCGCTAGGAATACCCTCCGGCCGCGGCAGCTTCTTCGCCATGCACTCCGAGAACAGCATGGCCGTGTTCGCCTCCATCAATAGCGGCACACCGAAGTCCACGGCGTTCCGGCGCATGAGGTAGTTCTTGTCGGTGATGTCCTTCGCCCGGCTGCTGCACAGCGAGAAGACGGCCTTGACGTTGTTGCTCTGGAAGGCGTCGCGGATGCCCATCTTGTCGACGGGCAGCTCAATCTTCGTCACCGACACGTTGTTCTTAGCCGTGCTCTCGATGAGCGCCTTGACGTCGTCGCTGGCGCAGAAGAACTTGTAGCCGAGCGGGGAGAGGTTGTCGACCACGGTGGGGAGCCAGTTCTTATCCACGTCTCCGCCCAGGAGGATGCCCTCGCCGGGCTCGGGGACGCGGAAGTTCATCGTGCTCTGCATGGCCGCCCAGTAGGCGTCCACCACGTCCTTGCCGAAACAAGCGATCTCGCCGGTGGAGGACATCTCGACGCCGAGCATGGGGTCGGCGCCTGCCAGACGGGTCCAGCTGAATTGCGGCACCTTGACGGCGCAGTAGTCGCGCTCGATGGTCATAAGGTCGGTCGGCGCGGGGACGTCCTTGCCGTTCAAGGCCTTGGTGGCGATGTCGATGAAGTTCGTGGCTAGCGTCTTGGAGACGAAGGGGAAGGAGCGGGATGCGCGCAGGTTGCACTCGATCACGAGGAGGTCGGGCTCGCCGCCGTCCTCACGTTCGGCCTTGATGATCTGCATGTTGAAGGGGCCGGTGATGTTCCACGCCTTGGCGACCTTCTGAGCGATCTCCTTGAGGCGCGCCATGATGGCAGGCTCAACGTTCTGGGGAGGGAGGATGAGAGTGGCGTCACCAGAGTGCACACCAGCGTTCTCGACGTGCTCCGAGACGGCGTGCACGAGGAGCTCGCCCTTGGAAGCGACACCGTCGACGTCGAGCTCAGCGGCGCCCTCGATGAACTTAGAGATGACAACGGGGTGCTCAGCCGAGACGGAGCTGGCGGCGGCGAGCTTCTGGTGGAGCTCGTCATGAGACTTAATAACGGACATGGCGGCACCGGACAGGACGTAGGAGGGGCGGACGAGGACGGGGTAGCCGACGCGATCGGCGAAGGACTCAGCCTCGGAGACGGAGGTTAGCTCGGCCCATTGGGGCTGGCCGACACCGATGCTGTCAAGGATGTTGGAGAACTTCTTGCGGTCTTCTGCCTTGTCGATGTCCTGTTACTTGTTAGCAGCCTGTGGATGTATACCCTGTCGTAGGATTCCGCATGGTAGTGGAGCGACAAGTTGATCGTCGTCCCGTTGCCTAAACGCATGACCGTGGATTCGGCCAATCGTCCGATCATACGTTCGGGTACCGCGCCAGCGTAATCGTACAACAGGTGTATGCAAGCAGGGTGGAATGTCACATACCAGAGGGTTAGTTCCCAAAATGCGGGCCCCACCAACTTCCTGGAGCTTAAGCGCAATGTTCTGCGGAAGCTGTCCACCGAAAGACACAACAGCCGACCCGGCGTGCTCAAGCTCATAGATATCCATTACGCGCTCGTACGACAGCTCCTCGAAGTACAGCCTGTCGGCAACATCGAAGTCGGTGGAATACGTATAGAGGAGGGGAAAATGTCAGCAATCTCTTGTAGGCGCTTCAGGAAAGTTCTTGACCTACTTCGGGGTTGTAGTTGATCATGATAGTTTTCTTGCCCTGCTCCCTCAGAGCGCGGGTGGCGCTGACAGCGCACCAGTCGAACTCGACAGACGAGCCAATACGGTAGACGCCGGATCCAAGGATAACAGCCTGGTCGTGGCCGGGTTCAAGAACGACATCGTGGGTGGAGGCGTTGTAGGTGGTGTACAGGTAGTTGGTGTCGGCAGGGAACTCGGCGGCGAGGGTATCAATCCGCTTGACCCAGGGGTGAATGCCGAGCGACTTGCGGTAGACACGGACGTCCTGCTCCGAGACCTTGTGGCCGCCCTCAGCCAGGGCCATGGCGATTTGCGCGTCGCTGAAGCCCAGCTTCTTGGCCTTGGCGAGCTGCTCCTTCTTAATGGACTCGAGGCCGTTGGCCTGCTCGAGCGCCTTGGCGCAGTCGACGATGTTCCTGAGCTTGTACAGGAACCACCTGTCGATCTTGGACAGCTCGTGGACGCGGTCGACGGTGTAGCCCTCGTGCTGCATGGCCTGGCCGACGGCGATCCACCGGCGGTCGGTGGGGTTGGCGAGCTCGTGGTCGAGGTCGTCGAAGTGCTCCTTCTTCGGGTTGTACCAGCCGGGGTACTTGGGGTCGACCATGCGGACGGCCTTCTGGATGGCCTCCTCGAAGGTGCGGCCGATGGCCATGACCTCACCCACGGACTTCATGGCCGAGCCGATGCTGCGACCGACGAGCTGGAACTTGGCCAAATCCCACCGGGGGATCTTGACGACGACGTAATCGAGGGAGGGCTCGAAGTTGGCGGTCGTGGTCTTGGTGACGGCGTTGGGCAGGCTGGGGAGGGTGCTGCCGAGACCGATCTTGGCGGCGGTGTAGGCGAGGGGGTAGCCGGTGGCCTTGGAGGCGAGGGCGGAGGAACGGGAGAGACGGGCGTTGACCTCAATGACACGGTAGTCGAGACCATCGGGCTGCAGAGCGTACTGGCAGTTGCACTCGCCGACGACACCGAGATGGCGGATAATCTTGATGGCAGCGGTGCGGAGCATGTGGTACTCCTCGTCGGAAAGGGTCTGCGAGGGCGCAACGACGATCGAGTCACCGGTGTGGATTCCTAGAGGGTCAAAGTTCTCCTGCACAATCATTTAGTTCTCATCTCCAGGTTAGAAGAAGCTTCGCGACGTACCATGTTGCAGACAGTAATGCAGTTGCCCTCAGCATCGCGGACAACCTCGTACTCAACCTCCTTCCACCCCTTGAGCGACTTCTCAACCAGGATTTGCGGCGACAGAGTCAGCGACCGGGCAGCAAGCGACTCGAGCTCATCCCTGTTGTTGGCGAAACCGGAACCCAGACCACCGAGCGCGTACGCAGCGCGGACAATAATGGGATACCCGACCTTGTCGGCGGCATCGAGGGCCTCCGGGACCGTCTCGACGGCAATCGACTTTGCGATGGGGATGTCGATCTCCTCGAGGGCCTTGGCGAACAGGTCGCGGTCCTCGCTGAGCTCGAGGGTCTCGACCGAGGTGCCGAGCACCTTGACGTTGTATTTCTCGAGCATGCCGAGGCGCTTCATCTGCACACCGAGGTTGAGGGCGGTCTGGCCGCCGTAGGAGAGGAAGATGCCGTCGGGCTTCTCGCGCTGCAGGACGTACTCGACGTACTCCGGGGTGACGGGCAGGAAGTAGACCTCGTCGGCGAGACTGTGGCTGGTCTGGATGGTCGCGATGTTGGGGTTCAGCAGGACGGAGGCGATGCCGGCCTCCTTGAGGGCCTTGAGGGCTTGGGATCCTGTTGAATTGACGCAGTGTCAGTGATCTGTGTACCTCTACTCTATGTACTGTGACTCATATATCCTGTCGCGACAAAGACAACATACCAGAGTAGTCAAACTCTCCAGCCTGTCCAATGGCCAGACCTCCGGAGCCAATGACGAGCACCTTCTTGATATCGGGCAAGGGCGTCTTGAAGTAGTCCTTGGGCAGGTTCTGGAGGTAGCTGGCGGTGCTTGGCTTGGGCTGGACGGCAGACACAGTCGCAAACGCCCTACCACCGCTACCGCGCTTCACTGACGAGCCATTGGGAGTCAAGGTCTGTGTTGTCCTCGCCGACGTGAAGGACCTGGCCGTGGCGGTCCGAAGAGTCAGGTTCTGCTGCACCCTCGCCGCAGCGCGGAGAGGCTGGCGGCGTGCCAAAAACATGGTTTCTCACAATGTCTTGTGCCTCTCTTTGCGCGTGCGGTTCCTTGGTCCAATTGGGAGGTGAGACTTGAAGTCTGCTGACTGTTGGGCTGGCTGTGGCCGGGAAGCTTATCGCGATGTCGTGTGCGTTGGGTTTGCGAAATAAAATAAAAAGTTCCAAGACTCCGCGACTCCTCTAAGAAATATTTCCGCCGGAGGGAGATCGCCGATGGGTTGGGCTGGAGATAGAAGGGGAGACCCCCTTACCGCCAGTTTTCTGCCGGTACAGCAAGCAGACTGACTCACTTTTCGGGGTCGAGCTGCTCTATCAGAATTGATAGAGACCAAGGGGGTGGGGATGTTAGTGTGTGTCAAGGAAATAGCTGGGCGGTGAAAAATGTTGACCATCGAGCTCCGCCGATATCGTCCTTGACTCGCAGCTCGATTTCTTGGGCGCGGGGTTGAGTCAACAGATGAATTGGCCAATGGCAACTGCGCGATTAAGACTGTGGAATGGCAGGTGGCCCGAAAAAATGCAGCTGGACGTCACCTTTCCTCTCGGCAATATCGACTGCGCTTGTTTTGACTTCAAGATCCAAATTGGCATTGTCCCCGGGCTTACACGGCGAGCATGGCATCCGCTGCGCAGGGAATCACTACAGTTACTCTGCAGATATCTCCTTTCAATCAACACATAATGATATTCTCTCATAAGTAGGCCGTCTCCTGACAATCGTCTCGGCCAGTCTATCGCATCCAATCCAATCTCGTCAAAGCTCGTCGGCAGCCCGGCAGCAACATGCCCACCGGTAGCCACTTTCATACTTGAAGTTGACGCCAGGTCCCACCATCACTTTTACCGTCCCACAGACCGTTGGTGACTCACTTGAACACGGTTGAGAACGCGAAGCATGACGTCCTCGTCTTCTGTGTAGTGCCTTGCTTGTCCTCGACCGCTTTGTATCACCGCCCCAAATCCCAAAGCTCCAATCTCACCTCGGCGCCCCAGGCAACGGCCTAGGCCCAACAATCTGCCTCCTCCCCGCGCCAATCCCTTGAGCCCCCTTATTCTGCCCGTCACCACCCGTATACCCGCTCCACTGGCTCACATCCCACCTGCCCCCCACGCCGTCGGCCTCTCCCCGCGCAGCCATAGTGGCCGTCTCCTTCTGCGCCTCCTCCCACTCCCTCTGACGCTGGCGCTCGAGCTCCATCTCCCTCTCCAGCAGGGACTGCTTCTTCGGCGCCGGTTTGGGAGCTCCTTGTGCTTGAGATGGCGAGGCGCCGCCGTAGCGGTCGGGGCGGGCGAAGGGGCTGTTGTTTTGCGGAGTGCGGATGTTGGTGGGCGGGGAGCGGATGGCGGGCGGGATGGACGCAGGCTGAGGGCTGCGGACGCTGGAGGAGGAGGGAGGCGTGGAGGAGTAAGTCGTAGGATCGGGCAGGGGACGGGAGCCGGTGTGGTGTTTCCTGACGGGGAGAGGGGGTTGCTGCTGCTCGCCCGTGCGCTGCTTCTTAAGCGGCGCGCTGGGAGGCGGGGCGGCTGCCGTCTTCGGGTCGGGGAGGGGTCTAGGTGACCGAGGTGGAGGAGGCGGCGCCGTTTCTGCTGTGAGGTAGTCCTGTTGCGCTGACGGCTGGCTCCACCGGCTGTCCTGCTGCATATGAGGGCTGGCGATAGGTGACACCGAAATACCACGATCGTCCTTCGGTCTCCACGAGTCCTGACGACTAGGCGGCCTAGACGCGGGTCGGCTGCGGGATCGCGCCTTGGACTTCCTGTCCTCTGGGGTGTCTGGCTTCCTCCGTGACGACCGCCCCTGCCTCTCGCGCTCGTATTCCGCCTCTCTCTGTCGTGCCAGCTCAAGTTCTTTCTCCAGCTCTTTGATCCGGTCCCCGTAGCCACTCCGCTGCGATGTGGCGGGCGAAACCCCCTGCTCAGCCTGGTATTGACTCAAAAACTGCCCTCTCAACCGCGCATCACTGTTGCCCCTGCTCCTCGTCCTCTCCTCCTTTAACATCCTCTCGGCTTCCTCCTCCTCCCTTTTCCGCCTCTCCTCCTCGGCCTTCCACTCCCTCTCCTCCTCCTCCCACTTCCTCTTCTCCTCCTCAATCCGTCTCGCCTCCGCCTCCCGCGCCCGTCTAGCCTCTTCCTCCCACCGCCTCTCCTCTTCTAACCTAGCCCGCTCCTCCTCCGCCTCTATTTCCTCTCTCCTCTGCCTCTCCTCCTCCTCCATCTGCTGCCTCTGCGCCTCCGCCTCGCGCCTCTTCTTCTCCTTCTCCGCCAGGCTAGGCACGTGCGGACCAGCACTAGTGATCTGCCGCCGCCCGCCAAACGCGATCCCCAGCGCCCCCTGGCTCGCGCCGCCCATGTACCCGTACTGCGCTATGTTCCACGCCGGACTCGTGGCGCCCTCGTGCGCCCTCGTGCTCCAACTGCTGGTCACACCCACCGGCGGCGACGCACTCCCGTTGTTCGTGGGGCTCTTGGTCGGACTCCACCTGCCGCTACCGCTATCACCCGTCCGACTAGCCGTCAACGTGGGCGCACCCCTACCGTAGGCAGAGGAGGCGTTACTAGCGTTCGATATCCCCCGTCCTCGAATATCGTTCCTTCCAGTCGGTGTGGCGGGCCCGGTAGACTGCGGGCTCAGCACGCCTCTGCCACCACCGGCGCGCGTACCGATAGCCGACGGAAAAGCGCTCGGGTTAACGCGGTTCGCAGCCCGGCTGAAGGCACCCAGACATTGTAGCACCTGAGCCGGATCCTTCTGCTCGTACAGGTCGACGGTGAGGAACATGTCGTGGTCGGGCATGCTGAGCGGCGGGGACTGGCAGGCGCGCAGGAAGTGGGAGATGTTCTCCATCTGGATGAAGGGCATGGCGGATTTCTTGAACTTGATGCCTGGTGGCGGGAGGGCGAGGTTCGCCAGTCTTCGTGGTCTGTTAGGTTGCTGTCGTGGTGGGATTCTGGGTGTGCGAGAGAGGGGATGAGTGAGGGGGAAAACTCACTTGCAAAGAGCTACGCCATCTTTGAGTCCGTCAAGCAGGTCCGACGCCGGCAGACGCTCGCCGAGGATGTTCTCGATCCAGGATTTCGTTTCGTTGGCTGCTGCGGGGGTGTACTTGTCCAGGCGCAGCTTGCGCAGGTCTTTATCTAGCGACGTAACGGACGCCATGGTCGTGAATTTGCCTCAGAGGGCACAGTCCGGAGGGTGAGGGTGGACGGATGTCGATGTAGTCCGGAGAGTTCGGAGCAAGGTGACTGCGTCGAACGCGTGGCCGCCAGGTTGGAGACGTTGGGCGCAAACGCTCTGCAGATGGTTAAGATGGCGGGGTCGAGTCGAATATCGCGTGATTCGGTACTAAAGTGTCGTTTATTGTATATCAGCGTCCTGTGAGAGACGCAGATATTCGTGGTAGTGTATGTTGTTGAATGAAGAAAGGGTTCAAGGTTCGTAAGGCGCATAAAACAATCGCATTCAATTTCCCGACATCACAAGCAAACGCCCCGCAAGTGACGCACAGCCGCAGAGGTGACGTTTAGTGTGGCTGGTAAGTGGCTGGTGGTCAATCCTGGCCAAGGGGTAGGGTTCTCTCGCTGTTAGGTCTAGGTCAAATGGTTCAATATTCCAACATTGACCTCAACTGACCATCACCGAGTCTACGAATAGTGACACTACCTTGGGAAAATCGACAATAATTGAAATAGCGAAGAATTGCATCTTGGTCCACCAAGATTCTATTACCTGTGTCGCAACAGAAGACGTCTCGGTGGTTTGGAGACTGAGGTGGGAACAGTGACAGTGGAAGTTATGGAGCTATAAGTTATACCAGCACCAACATCACGCCCGACCGGAGGCCCTCCCACATATTTCCATTTCACATGCAGCAGGTCTTCCGAGTTTCGCCCCTTTCTGCAGATCGAGGTGCTACAAGAAGGTTGCGCTGGCGGAGCCTGGATTTAGGAGGACGACATGGAGCGTCCGGAGAGAACGACGGCGTATGCTGGGTTCGAGGAGGAACGAGGACACGGTTGATATGTAAGTAGGTGTCTGGAAGCGGTCGATGAGTTGAATCTCGTAGCATGACACAGAGTCTGAAGGATATAGACTTTCGCTCCAAGATACCGATACACTTGTTCCACGATCTGTCTATTTCTCGAGCCATCCATACGCAGCTCCCTCATTCATGCAAAGAAAAACAGGTGCTGAAGATGAGCGCCCAAGCTGGTTCGTTCCCTGCGCGCAATAGCCCAGCGTGCCACAGTCCCATTCGCCGTGTAAGGAAAACCCGTGCCGAAATACATCGCATACAATACAAGCAGATCACGCAAAACTCCTGCCTGTGACCTGCCCACTTCCCACTGTTACCCCATAAGCCAACGTCCATGACCCGAAGCTCTCTTTAGGACAACCGGAAGAGCAAACCCAAGATGCCGTCCATTGTGAAACCAACGATTCGCACCACCCCAACCAACGCAACCAGACGTCTCGCCACACCCCATGCTGCATCACTCCTAAACATTGCTGTGCCTGGGGCGCTTGCGGACGCTGCCGGTAGCGGGGTGCATTTTTTCCGTCTTCTCGCGCTTGAGCTTCTCGTCCAGGACGCGGGCTGTATCCTCGTTAGCACAAACATCCCCAGTACACCACACACCACAGAAAACTTACTAAGCATATCGTATCCAAACTGCGGGAACTCGAGACACAAGCTGCGGAACTCGTCCTCGGCCCCGGCGCGGAGCGTGTGGCTCCTCGTGGCCCAGAAGTTGGCGATGGGGGCGCGTATGGTGGTGTCTTCGGCGGTGGTGTACTCGTAGACGTAGCGGGCGTAGGCGATCTCGCCCTTGGCCGTCGACGACACGCAGTGGATCTTGGACGTGGCCAGGTTCTTGAGCTTCTCGAGGCCGAACTTCTCGGCGAGCGTGTAGACGCGCGCGTGCTTGAGGAGCTGGTCGCCGTTGTCGTCGACCTTGGGCACCGCCAGGTCGGACTCGAGGTGGCGCTGACCGGGGATGCGGCGGGGGAAGTACTCGCCGGTGTAGAGGAACTCGAGGAAGCAGCCGACTGCGTCGACGTTTTCGTTGGCGAGCTCTATTTGGCGGGGCTGTGGTACAATTGGTCAGCTGGGGTTCGTAGAAAGCAGGCAATGTCGTTGTAGATGCAACAGCGAGGCCGTGAGCTTAGCTGCAGGTACACTTACGCTACCGTCATTGGCGAACTCGGCGCAGGCCTCGGCAAAGAAGGGGCTTTGTGTCAGGAGAGACTGATGTGCAGTGAGGATAGTCTCGTTGTCTCCGCTTCCGACAAGCAAAGTGACGACCGGGCTGGTCAGGTACTGGATGAAGGTGACGCGGGGAGCTGCGGGCGTCTCCTCCGGGCCCTCCTCAGCAAAGGGGAGCTCTGAGGGGCCATTGGCATCGGCGGCGGTGGCGGCTGCCTCGTCGCCTTCGACCATCTCGACATCGGTGCCGGGGACAGCCGGCGTTTCCTCGACGGGAGTCTCCTCTGCGAAGCTCTCAGACATTGTGAAGTATGTGGACGTAGGAGGGACGGTAAGCTTGCGGGGGCAGGAGAATGTGTGCGATTAACGAGTGCGGATGGGCTTCCGCTGTAGAGACTGACGAGAAGTACTGTAAAATGATGAGTATGATTGAGGCAATGCGATGACGGAACGTGGATGTCAGCAAGGTCAAACAGATCGCAATAGGAGTTTGCGACAGAAAGTCAAGAGATTGGGACACCTCTGGAGAGCTGACGGGTTACGACTAGGTACTGTTGGAGAAGAAGCTTGGTTGGACCAAGTCCCAATTGACAGGGGGTCCCCAAACGGTCCCCTTGCGCCGTGTGGGGCGTGGGAGCTTTAGCTTGGGGGTAGCTCCAAACCTTGTTCTGTCTCCAACCTCGAGATAGTTTCCTACCTTGCTCTAATATCCGCCCTGCCATTGAACTTCGTGGCAGGAGCTGCCGACGCCTACGAGACTGCTACATCTAGAGGCTTGTCAACGAGGGGCGCTTCCTCAACCGCGGATGCCTAAGGTACGGACAAACAGCAATATACGATCCTTATGTTCACGTGGAAATAGACGGGGACACTTCATACTTTTCCTACGCCACTCACAGCACCTTGGAGTCTCTGTTCTTAGATGTACGTGCATCTGAATTCCCCAGTTTTCCAATATACTCAGCCGCGATGTGCTGTCCTGTTACCTATATCCCTGAATATACACCTTGCTTTCCTCCGTCAATACTTCTTCTGCCTTTGCTTTCAGGTTCTCATTTTCCGTGGGGTTGCAACTTCTTTTTTTGTTGTTTTGTTGTTGGATCGATGCTTGCCTTTCCCACCTAGCCTACCTGAGTTGTGTGTTCCACCAGAGATCGAAGTTGATCCGGTACAAATGAGAACGGGGGTAAGGAGTGTGTCGGAAAGGGGTAGGAGAGGGGGGTGTCAGGCTGAGGAAGGCATACCTGATGCGGACAGCATACAGGTTCGTTATTACTTCGCTGAGATCTGAGGACCCTTGATGTCAATGTACTTCTCCGATGAGGACGACTCCGATTCCGAGGAGGAGGAACCTTCTGATGATGACTCTGGCGAGGAGGAGGATGGTTCTGGGGCTGAGGATGCTAAGGCAGAGGATGCTGAGCTTGATGATGTCAAAGCTAGTGATGTCAAGGCTGTGGCGGTGTCTAGCAAGTCGGATTAGGCAGCAGTAGACATTGAATCGCAACAATAACAGCGTCGAAGAAGTGGTTTTAGATCCATGACGGTGCTTTGCCCTTTTACTCATGACTGTGACTACCTACCTTATCTTGAGTAGCTTGCTTGGACAGCTCCATCCAAGGGCAAGCACATGCACACGGAAAGTATGCCACAACAGCTAGGAGTACCAACGGCCCCTTCTCTGGCGTAGAATTTGCCATGAAGCATCGTGGTATTCGTATTTGGTTCACGACCCCATATGTTGCAACATAATCCCGAGTATCGTGGTGTTTGATTACGCCTGGGGTGGTAACGCGTTCATGGTCATTTCGTTGGCTAATCGTACAGCAGGTGTCGAGGCGAATTCATCAAACCCATCATCGTCAACGAATCCAAGTTCTCAAATCAGAGAGGGGTGGGAATCAATATACCACATTCAGGTCTATAAACTATGTACCACGAAAAATGCCTTTCACGGGCGCAATCAAAGAATCGAACCGTTAAAATCGAACCGTTAAAACGCCGGCAACGGATATGTGCGCCGCCATCATCCCTCCAAAAGCAAAAAGAAACAAACAAAAAAAGCCAAATCCCTATCCGTATGCCTGGGTATCACTCTGTTCTGCTCTCGTAATCCTCGCCCACCGTTCCCGTCTTCTGCACCAACTCTCTTTTTCATCTTCTCATCGATGGACTTCCTAATGGTGTGGTTGGTGGGTATGTGGCGAGTAGTAACTCGCGATGCTCACAGCCGAGCTTGTGGACGCATCAGAGACCGCGACGGGAGTACTACTACCCGTTACCACAGCAGTGGCCGTGACGCCCACCGTGATGGTTTTGCTGACCACTACTGTTGTGACGCCGCCGCCGCAGCAGTTGTCGTCTGGTTGGGCGGTGGAGGTCTGCTGTCGGGCTGGGGCGTGAAGTTGGAGGCGGAGGAGGTGGAGGCAGAGCTAGGAGCAGAGCTTGGAGCGGGAGAGGCGGAGCTGCTGCTGCTGCCATAGCCACCGTTGCCTGGGCCCGAACCGTTGCCCGAACCGCCGCCATTGCCTGAACCAGACCCGGAACCGTTCCCGCTACCACTGCCATTTCCATTGCCAGAGCCACCACCACCATTGCCAGATCCAGATCCCGAACCAGAACCACTTCCGCTTCGCCTGCCTCCATCTCCTCCACCAGTAGCCGGCGGGGCGTCCTAAGCCCCGTCCAACCCGGTAGAAAACAGAGCCAGCGTGGCGCAGAAGTTATTCCGGTTATCCTGGTCCAGCGCAACCCCCTTCCCCCCCACCGTAACCATATTCGTGCTCGCCTTGGTCGACAGTCCAAACACGTGCACGCCCGCCCCGCCCCCCTCGACGCTCAACATATTCTCCTGGCAGCTCTGCGTCTGCAGACAGGTCTGGTCATAGTTGTCGAAGAAACTATACAGTCCCGCCCCGTACACAAAGACGTCCTTGCTATCCACCACCCTGAGCCCCCAGGCGCGGGAGCAGGCGGGCGAGTTGTCCGGGCAGGACACGGAGAAGTCCGGGTCGTTGAAGTCGGCGTGGGGCGGGAAGGGGGAGGTGGAGACGGGGTTGCCTTGGAAATACGGCGTTTCGGTCTGGATGAGGCTGAGGTAGACGGCGCTGGCGTTGGAGACCTGGTAGTTGTAGAGGACGTTGTGCTCCGAGGAGGTGCCGAAGCCCCAGACCGGACCGGCGGTTGAAGAGATGAGCACGCCGCGGCCGTTGAAGATGTCGATTTGTTGCGACTTGGCGGCGGGTTCGAGGGAGTGGTCTGCTGTCCAGATCCTGACTTATAGTTAGCATAGTTCTGGTTTAAAGAAGGGAAAGGGGAGGGTGGGGAGATTAGGGTACTGCAGGTTCAGAGTAAGAAAAGGGGGGGTTAGGGGGTGTACATACCAAGTATTCTCCAAATAGGCAGTCGCCTGCTCCGTGATATGAAGCAACAGGAAAGCGCCGAAGCACTCCTCCTTGACCGGGTTCGTGACGTTGGGGTTCTTGGCGCACTGCTCGAGCTCCATCTCCGTCCCCGCCGAACCGCCGATGCGGAAGTGCACGTCCCACAGTCCCGCGGCGCCCTGTGACGACTCGGCGACGTTCCACTCCATCATGATGGCGCCCGGCTGCGGCCCCGCCGTCTCGAACATGAGGTCGGACATCTCCACCGCTCCTTTATCGCCGGGCTGGCCCACCTGAAACACGGGCTTCGGGTTGGCCTGGTCCTTGAAGGATGTCGAACCGCCCGCCATGATGAGCGGCCAGATCTCGCCCGTGATCTTGATGTCCTTGGGCACCTTGACCGTGTCGGTGACGAGGTAGGCGCCGTGGTCGAAGTAGACTACCTGGTCCGGGGTGGCCTTGTCGAAGACGGCTTGGATGGCGGCCGTGTCGTCGGTTTTGCCGTCGCCCTTGGCGCCGGCGGACTTGACGGAGATAAAGGAGGAGACGGGGAGGTTCTCGTACTGCGGCTTGGAGCGGGTGAAGACTTTACCGGTTGCCTTGTCGAGGAGGACGTCGGGCTTGGGGATGTCTGTCTGAGGCGCCTGGACGGACTTGCCCGGTGTTCCGGCCTGGGCGCCGTAGGTGCGGCCCTGGACGTAGGAGGCGATCTTCTGGTTGCCCGCGAGGACGGTGGACTTGCTGCCGGAGTCGGACACGGCGACGGGGACGTTGGAGGACATGTCCACGTTGTCGAGGATGAGGGTGCCGTTCGTCTCCGGGGAGGACACGCTGTAGGCCGTGAGGACGCCGATGGGGGTGTTCTGGAAGACGCTGTCGACCACGAGGACGGAGCCGACGGTCTGCGATGTGCCGCCGTTGGCCATGTCGATGCCGACGCCGCAGTTGTTGATCTTGACATCCTGCAGGGTCCAGGCCCAGTTCCAGTTCATGAAGATGGCCGTCTGGCAGTTGTTGAAGGTCATGTTGCGCGTCGTGAACTGCTGGTTGCCGAGGAAAGCACCGTACTTGCCGCCATTGAAGGTGAGGTCGACCATAAAGCCTCCGGAGCCGTTGTCCATGAAGATGCCCAGCTGGGCGTTCTCCTGGCCGCCGTCGGTGCGCATGTTGAAGACAATGTTTTGCAGGGACGTAGCTTGCGCGACCTGCCAGTGGATGCCGGCGCCCTTGTTGACAGGCATGGCGGTGAGGTCGATGACGAAGTTGCGGACCTGGCGGAAGAAGTTGTTCTGGTTCACCCACCAGTTGTTGCCCTGGTCGTCGTAGGGGTCCGCATCAATTACGGCCATGCCCTCGAAGTTGGCGGCCGCCTTGATGGTGGGAGGGGAGACGGCATCTCCGACGAACTGGGTGTAGTACAGCTGGATCAGAGGCTTGCTGACGACGTAGGTGCCGGGCGGGAAGTAGACCAGAGCTGGAACGGTGGTGCTGGAGTCGCAGCCTTGACCGCAGCGGTCGCCGTCCGAGATGGCCTTGTTGATTGCAGCTGTATCGTCAGTCGCGCCGTCGCCGACCGCGCCGTAGTCCCTGATGTTGCGGAAGACCTTGTAGCCTGCAGTTCCGAATGCTGGTGCTCCCTGCCGTTCGATTGAGGCCAGCCAATACGACGAGGCCGCGCCGTTTGCTGGAGCAGAGGCCTGAGGAGCTGGCGCCGCAAGGGCTGGAAGAGAGAAGAGGCGTAATGCCACGATAAAGAATGTGAAAATCATCGAAAGACCCATCATGAGGTAGAACCAGCTATTTCGTGATGACTTTGATGATGTGGTAGTGTGTTTGTCAAAGGATAGTAGTCTTGACGACTAGAAGAAGAGAATGCTGTTAGTTGATGTTTGTCTCGTCGTGATGCGAGGTGTAAATGTTCAACGCGCAGAAAGGGGTGGTGCGGATTGCGGGTTTGTTTTGTAGTTGTTCGCGACGGGGAGTGAAAGGTGAAGTTGAGTGAAGTAAGGTGTGGTTAATGACTCGAAGGGTGAAGTTCCTCTGGTGCATTTCAACCACACTCGAGTAATGGCCCCGACGACAGAAGATATATGAGATATCACCTCATAATATCGAGTCCCCTATTGTCTGTCGTTTTTTTTTGATAAAACGACACAACTGTCCGTCGAACAATAGACCTTCATCAGATAGGTCACCTTTGTCGTCCATTGTCCGCATCTTTGTTCACCACAACCACACCACACCACAGGTGTAACAGTTATTGTGTCCGCCTGACAATAACTCCGTGACCTTCGATCACTCTTTCCGACCAACAAGGACTCTTTGCATCCAGGGGGGAAGGTGGCACTGGCGACCTCTCTGTGGTGTTTAAGCTTCTTCGAGGACACAACAAAGACATGCCCGTGATGGCCAGCGAAGCACCTTTGGGGAGGGACGACATGAAGGACGAGGGAACGAAGGGAGTAGAACATCAGGGCAGTCACGCTTACTCACAGCGGAATATTGCTAACCAAGAGCAACAAGCTGGACCAGTCTAGGTCGTCGACAGGTAGAAAGGAATGAATGACAAGTCAAGAGGACGACAGCACCACCAGCAAGAAGCAAGAAGCAAGAAAGCAAAAGGAACGGTGGTGACGGGCTTGCAAAACCAGTCTAGGTATGGATGGTGACTCCTGAGGAGTAGGGAAACGAAGGAAGCATTTCAGTCTTATACCTACATCCGGCACATTGTCCTGGTCCTCCTCCCTCCTCCTCGGCACATCTCCCGCCTCATACCAGCGTGGCACCCCCATATCGGTCTGTGGCGAGTAAGGAAGCCCTTCGTCCCGGTAAGCCTCTGGAGCTGTAACGGTAACCATAACCCTTTCCTCCGAGCCTATCTACTATTCAACTTCCTTTCTGTCTGGCGGCAAACCGGCCCCTCCCCTTCAACAACAATAGAACAATAAACAGGGAACGAATGGTCAACCAGGGGGCGGAGAAGATCACCAGGGACAGGCCCCTTGACTCTCCCTGATGATCGCTTGCCAGGTTTCCGGCGGCCGGATGATGCCCCTGTCCTGTCCTGTCCTCCTGCCAGCCCAGGCTGCGGCAATGGAATGGATGGTGGAATGTGGGCGTACCGGTACTTGGATCTGAGGAAACACCCGAACCGGGCGGTGACTGTGCCCAACCACCACGTGATTGGTTGGTGACGCTCAAAACTTCAAACAAGCTAAACCAAGAAAAGCAACAGATGCCAAAAACCACACAAACACAGATCGGATGACGGGGCGGCGTATGGATCGTGGGAGGATGGGAGGATGGCAGGAGATCTGGGCCGAGTCAGGGGTTGGTCAATGCTGGAACCTGCGTTTATGCTGCGCGGCAAAGGAACGCCACTGCATCTTGCATGAATGATCGGCCTGGTTCGATGTCGATGTTCGTGTGCAGTGCGTGCAGTCCCCGTCGCATGGGAGTTGATGACGGGTAGGTATTTTGCTGATCGACAACCTGGACACAGTAGGTATAGAGCAATGCTCGTCAACAATTAAAATGATATCCCATAGGTATTGCCCACCAGGACCAATTATCCAAATCAAGCAAGTTCGACTCCCTGTGTCTTGAGGGCAGGTACAGGTACCACGAACTGAACGTTGCTCTTTTCCTGCGCCTGCCGTGGTGGTGTGTCGTTCCTTTTCCATTTCAGAGCCCCCCTCCATCCCAATCCTGATCCTCCCCCTGGCCGTTTCAGAAATTCGATGCGGCGCCTCCCACTCCGGCCTAAACCCCAATCGGAACCCCTGTCACACGCTTGCCCCACTGATGGCTAGCGTCGTTTGAGGTACGTACCGCTTGAGTGAGGGGAGTGGCTGACGAGGCTCGACATCTACACTCCTTGATCGTGATGTGGCTTTTTCAACATCCATTCCAATTCTGTATTAGGTATCACCACAGGATGGGCATGGACGAACACGTCACCGGATCTCGGCTTGCTGTGCTGGACTGTCTCGCTTCGGCTCTAATGTTGGGTGCCCAAGCCACGACATCTTCATGCTGCTGCTGCTGCTGCTGCTGCTGCTGGCCGAGAATTGTCGAAGGTACCTTATGCATCACTTGACAGGTCATAAGGAAGCGAGGCGACCTTGCAGGATTACTTCTCTTAAAGCCGCCTCTCATCAACAACACCCGAGTCTGCATCGTCGTGATTCAAGCACAACACCGTCACCACGTGTAAGTGCATGGTCGAGTCATTGCCTCAAAATATACTACATCCCGCCCCATCATAATTCGACCACCACTCGACAATCCATCACGGTACAACCTGGAGGTTGTTTCGAAACAAACGCTTCCCAAGGAGGGGGCGGTCCGTTATGCAACGCCACTGGCAAAAGCAGGAGATACCTCATGTCTGATCGCCCTTGCAGCATCCTCTTTTGCGGTTCGCCGGGGAATTCATTTCTTCGCAAGCGCCGGCCCCGCTTTGTATCTATCAATTCGAGAACATCATCTTCACCAGACGATCACCACCTGTGTTTCGTTTCTACGGAACCTCTTTGAGTGGACAGGATTGGTTGACATGTTGCTTGATATATCCTCCTGCTCATATAACTCTTCCCCCCATCTCCAACCAGAATGTTCGGTTCTAGAACTTCTGGGATCTGCTGGTGGGTTTATGCGTTGATGGCCGGGCCTATAGGGTGGGCGGCGACGGCCTGTCATTCGAACACTCGGAGGAGGAAGCCGATGGCCGAGACCCTACAGCTGCAGTTGATGTTGGTGTCAGGCATTTATTTGATGTCGAGAGTAAAAGGCGGTGTACTCGGGCAGGGGCCCGGCTAATTCAGCCAGGCGGCCACTCTCCTCTGGTGTTCGTTTGGCCTCAGTTGAGACATTTTGCAGGTCCCGTGAAACAGTTCTGTATCTGTCCTCACATGGAGGAGGAGGGACGAGCTACTATCTCCGTCTCAGTGAAACTTCTTATCCGAGACAAACAGAAGAGACACAAGAATAGATGTCCAAATCGCCAAGCGGCACAAGACAGCACGATAGTAAGATAAGTAAGTCGACAGTATATGCAAAAGCTAGTCTATATGTAGCAAGCAAAACACAAAAACAAAATGAGAATGCAAAGATGCAAGATAACCCGCTCGCAATGCCGTCCCCCAAATGAAAACATCCAGATCCCGTGAGGGACAGTATCCCGATAGAGGCTTCCTCTCATAACTTCTATAACCCAACGACAACAGAAACCAAAACACCCGCTCCCCCAACAACCACAACAAAAGAAAGCCCGTAAATGTCTCGTCCAGTCTATAACAAAACCCTCGTCCAGCGAGGATCGCCCCTAAATATACCCTCCCTCAACACGCACCTCCCTCTTAGACTCCAGCGTCTCGATCCCCTCAATACCCGCTCCAAAATCCATAATCAGAATCTTCGGGTCCTGGCCCGTGCTCACGATGCGTCTGTAATCGCTCTTGGCGCTCAAGACCCAGCTGTTATGCCACCGCGGGAAGTCCAGCAGCTGCCGACCCGTCTCCATGTCGAACACCTTGATGTCCGTGTCGTAGCTGCCGCTCACGAGTCTGCCAGACACGGAATCGACGTGCAGGCTCCTGACCAGGTTGTCGTGCGCCCGCATCTCCCGCACGCACTCGCCCGTGTTCGCGTCCCAGATGCGGATCACTTTATCGTTGCCCGCCGAGGCGACGTACCGCCCGTCCTCAGAGAACTGGCTGCAGGCTAGGCCTTTCGTGTGCCCGCTGAACTCGCGGATGTTCTTGCCCGTGTCAATGTTCCACAGCTTGACGCGGAAGTCGCCCGAGCAGGAGACGATGGTGTTTCCCCGCATCTGGACTGCGTTTACGGGACCTGAGTGCCCGCGGAGTTGTTTTAACAACGTGCCCGTCTCACGGTCCCAGACGCAAATGCTGATGTCCTTGGAGCAGGTGACGATGTGCTTGTCGTCGAAGACGAGGTCGAGGACGGCGGCGCTGTGGTGTCGCAGCCGGCGGACGGGCCGGTAGCCGGACTTGATGTTGTAAACTATGCAGGTTGAGTCTGAGCTGCCCGTGACAAGAATGCGATCGTCGTATTGCAGGCAGAGGATGGAGGCGTTGTGGTGGATGGGGAACGAGACGAGGGCGGGCATGGACTCGTGGGCGCGCGGGGTGGGGATGGGCTGCGTGTGGTTGAAAGGCGGCGAGGCGTCGGATTCGGGCAGCGTGGCGTAGTGCGTTGGGTTGCCGTCTTCGTCGTAGAGGACGGAGTGGCAGGGGTCGTTGATCTTTTGGGGAGGGCCGATGACAAGCTTGCAGGCGAAGGTGGCCATGTCCCAGACGCGGACCGTCTTGTCGCGGGAGCCGGTGATGATCTTGGTCCTGAAACGCGCTGTTAGTAAGGGCATGAGAAATTCATTGGAATGCGGGGCACATACTCGTCGAACTGGAGGCAGTAGATGCTGTCCGAGTGGCCGTTCAGATACACGGGACGCGCCTTGCCCTCCTTCCACCTCTTGTCCAGTTCTTCCTTGACTCTATATATCTGCTTCCAGTCATTGTTCGGCTGAATAGAAGGCACTCCCAGTCCGGTACCAGGCTTGACCGGCCCGCTCGTGGCGTATGTCGTCGTCTTCTCGCGAAGGAACGATTCGCGCCAGATGTGCTGGTTAGCCGCAGCCTCGCACCACTCTTTGCTCACGCGGCTCGCGGTTGCCAGAGTGGCAGCATCGAGATATGCAAGGATTTGTATCGCCAACTCTGCCGGCAGACAGGTGATAAAGTCGACCTTGCTGATATCCGACGCGTCTTCAGCACCGTCCACATCGACATCTACGTCAGAGTCGACATCGTCCGACGGCACGTATATCTCCACCTCGGAACTCGTTAGCGCAATGCCGATGCCGCTTTCGTAGTCGTGTAGCGCTCCTTCGGGAGCGAGCCAGTTCGGCTTCGGTAGGCTGTCTGACGGGCTGCCAACGCCGTAGAACTCGTTATGTGCTTCGGCAGCGGCTTGTCTCGCCGCAGCGCCTGTGTTCCGCGGGATAATCGGAGGCTGCACGCCGGAGCCTGGGATAGGGAGAGTCGGAGACTCGATCGGCTCCAGGCCAAAGCCACGGTCGTCATAACCGGTGTGTAGGAGGCGCGAGTGCCTGTGGAAGCTGGCAGCCTGTCGAAGGCGGTGCCATGTGGAATGTGAAGTCGTCGGTCGCTGGTTAGAGTGTGACACGGAGCCGAAGCGCTGGCGGAACGGCATATCGTGTGCATGTGTCTGGTCGTCGTGTGGTAAAAACGCGGGGACCGAGGTCCGACGATGGACCAGGCCCTTGACGCCCGTCTTAACAGAGACGGAGGCCCGTCGGACAATGCCTTTCAGTCCACCACGTTGAGACGATTCTCCCACGGTGGAGCCCTCCGTTGCCCGGATGCCACTGTCGTGGGTAAGCCCATCCTTGTCCAAAGTTGGTTCGGCAAAGTCCGTGGCAACCCCTTCTTCGAACACGAACAGGGACGACTTTCGCCGTTGACGCCAGGGGAAAGACAGGCTCATGCTGCGCGACCTCGTCCCATTTGCCGGTTTTGCTGTTGACTGATCTGCCAATAGTCCCATCCCTGCTGTGCTTTCCTTCGTGTCAGATATCAGCCCTTCACGAGAACGGCCCCAGTTGGTGTTGGTGAAGACAGGGCGGGTCGACGGCGACGTCATTGTATGGCCGTGACAGCAGAGTCGCGGACTCCGAGGGTCTCGGAATAGTGGACTCGACTCCGGAAAGAACGTGAATAAAGGGTGTGTACTGTTATTAGTTGGTGTTGGTTCTCGTCACGTCCATTCCAGTTGTCGTAGTGAGCGTGTCTCCGTTAGAAGGAAGGACAGGAGTAAGTCGAGGAGTAAAGGAGGTAGGAAGGGGTGAATCCGGGGACTCGGGTCGAGTGGTGTATTTTTATTTTTTCGACCCCTCGGATTGGCCGCACAGCATGTGGCGGGCTTCAGCCGCGACTGGCCTGGAGCGAGATCTAGGATATCTCCAGGTGCCGCTGGCGTCACCGCTAACAGGTACGAGTTCCAGATTTTCAGGGAAAAACTCAATGGCTGACAGGCGTGTGGAGAGAGATCGGGATGGGCGCGATTGGTAGTGCACAAAGAAAAACTGCGGATGGTGGCGACACCACGTCAAATGTCTCGGGTTATGTTCCGACGGAAACTCAGCATGAACGATTAAACACTTGCACACCGCTTGTTATTGTTGTTGGGGTGCAAATCCAAGGGGATAATATGTATAATATGCTGTATAAGACGACGGAAACGACAGAAAGCTCGTCCGAGCGGACGCAAGATGCAGAAGAGTGACTGGAAGAAAGACACGAACCAGAACAACAAAACATGGGAAAAACAGATGCAGGTGATTCGAAAGTCGGGGCTGCAGCTGAGACGAACGACCCCAGATTCGCCCGGAGTCATTGGGTGGATCTGGACTCAGCACGGGCCTTGACATGCTTGGCACCGCATTGGGCACACCGTTGGAAGTCTGATGATACTTTACCAAATCGGGCCTTAGCGTGGTCAGTCAAGAGAGCAGTGGAAGGGAGCGACACGTCGATGTCACGGCGGCCAGTCAGTCATGTTTCTTTCACCCTGATATGACCACAACCGAGGAGTTACAGTGAAGTCCTCGACAACATCCTCCATGAAACAGTATTTTCATCTGTGCAGTTTCACAGTCATGAACAAAGCTAGCCAATCTGGAAACTCCGAGACAGCATCCAGTCCGAGTGACAGCTCCGCCGGATATGGAGCGTCGACCACAACAAACATTCCAACCACAAGCAGTATTCCGCTAGAACAACGAGATCTTTCTCGGAGTGGTCCCAGGGTACTTCTAGCGCTGCGTGAAGGGCCTGCTTTCCCCTCCGTGCCGGCGTGTTGGTTCAGTGAACAAAAACACGTGTCCAGCTGCCCTGGTCTGAATCAAACTCTGGATACTTCCCCTTCTGGATCACATTCATCCCAGTTTCCCCCGACCTCTCCGCCATTCCACCCGATAAAGTGGCGCTCGCGTCGTCATTGTATGTTCACCTCTCAGCTGGGCTTGTCTCAGACTCAGGCGGTCGATGCCAGCATGACTCTGTCGACAGAGGTTCGCAGCCAGTCTCGTAGAGGGACGGCGCAGCCTAGGCCGGGTGCATCCCGTACGGGCCTCCAGGATGCACTCACTCTGCGATCAGCTCCTTCGGCAGAGGCTATTGTCATTCCGTGTCCCATCCGTGTCCGTCCAGCCGTGACTGCCATGGGCCGGGGGTTCCGTTCTAGAAACCGGGGATGTCAACTTCGAGCGCGAGCTTGTTACCGGCGTCACCCCTAGACCTCGGACAGGGGTTCCCTTACGCCGTGACCCATCCATCACTCAGTCAGTCTGAGCTTTCACCCCCTTCGCTTGAGCATTCTGTGTGGAGTTTTCTGATCCTCGTCCGTTGTGTTGGAAGAGCTGACGTTGTGGGGGCTTTGGCCCATTGGGTCAACAGGGCATCATTGTGATGTTTGGGACTCGGGATGCTAATGTTGGAGGAGCTTGACTGCACGCGTCGCGATACGCGATGGTTTTCTACCTCCCACTTCGGCGCCCCACTGCATTTGCATTTCATTCAGCAACCTGTGTCCCTTTTTCCACGTCGAGCTCAATTCAGTGGTGCGAATGCGCTCCAATACTTTGCGAACCGGCACCAGAGCCAACTCTGGGCCCAAGTGGACGTGCAACCGGCTCATTTCTCCCCTCGAGTAACTAACTCTATCCCTTCCATCATCTTGTCGTCTTAGGCGCCTCTGTGGATCGTTCGATAAGCTCGGCATCCAAGTGAGCGATAGGACGCGCCAAGACTGATGAGAATGCGCTCCGATCATCGTATCGAGCCACAATTTGTCGTGCGCTCGAGTCAGTCATTGAACACACCCAATAGCGAGCTGCCCAACATCTCAACATGACTGGTCTATTAGTGTAGTGGTTAGCACGTGGGATTTTGACTCGACACCTTGATCTTCCCGAGTCGCAGGTTCGAGCCCTGCATAGACCTGACCCATTCGTCAACTTTTTGCACTTTTGCTCTGCTTGCAAGCGCCATTGGTGGTCTTGCATGCTGAAGCTGCCCCTTTTTCCTCCCCGAGGTGTTTCGCTGTTTTAGTTGTCGAGCACGTGCAGGTTCATGACCCGCTGCAGCAGCAGGACGCAGCTCAACTGGATTGAGCATGTTGGCGATAGCTTCATTAGGTATTGACCTTGCGGTTGTGAAACCACGAGCACTGCCGGTATGCCACATGCTGCAACACGGCACCGTGTCGGCATATGCCCGAGCTTGCTGTCATAACGTGTTACCCCTTGCTTCATTCATTGGCAGGTTGGCATCGTTTGGGCACACCACTATCCTGAACGTCAGTTAAGTGAACCAGTTTATGTTTATTCCGCTCCTCCAAATTCTAACCTGTCAAGTTCAATCTGGAAGAGCAAACAACTCTTCCGCATCATATCCTCCGTATCCTACCTTACTAGTACAACTCGTCCACTTCCGAATCCTCGTCAAAGACGCTATCAGTATCCGAATCGATAGCTCTATCCTCGCTATCGGTGCTGTCCTCCTCCTCAGACTCATACACCCGATACAGGCTCTCCGGGTCGTTCAGCTCAGCCGCCTGCTCCTCCTCGGTCATCGACAGGTGGTTGACCATCCGAAGCTGAGGATAAGGCACCACCTCGAAAGACTCGCCGACAAGCACGGACCGAACCGTGACGTGTCCGTCCCCCTCGTCGCCGACGACCTCATTCACCGGGTCCGCCAGGTAAAGGTTTTCTCGCGGCGGATTGATCGTGCCCATGAACGGGGCTGCAGGGTGCTGCATGGGGACCATTCCAGCCGCGGCCACGTCGGCCTGCCCGTCCCAGGGCGTTAGCGTGCCGAACTTGTTGCCCGGCGTCGTCGTCTTCCAGATACCGCCGAGGACGTCGTCCTTCCAAAGGTAGACGTTGTCGTCGATGTCGTGGTCAAACAGCGTCATGGTCTGGGTAAACGACCCGAACTCCTGAGCACGTGTCGCGACGTCAACATGCCTCTGCCACCGCCCCACCGCCTCGTCCCCTTCATCGGTGATGCGCAGCAGCAAGGGACAGGTAATCAGCATGACATAACCCCACCGATTGACGACGTGCGCCTGGGCGGGGTCGGGCACGTCGCCGAGCGGCTCGAAGAAGTCCTCGCGCGGGTCGAGGAGGTACAGCGTGCGCGCCTTCTCGCCCGTGGGGAGGGTGACGAGCGCGTCGTCGTAGGCGGCGCGGGGCGGCTCGCGGGCGCCGTACTTCTGCTGCTTGTTAGCGAGGTCGTGGAAGGTGAGGTGGCCGGTTTCCTTACCCGGCGCGGAGACCCAGATGCCGCCCCTGACGCTGTCGTGCCACATGCGGACTCGGGTGGCCGGGTTGTTGTTGTCGTCGCCGCCCAGGAAGCCGGCGCGGGTCATGGTGCCGAGGCCGGCTGTGTTACGCGGCGGGCCGGGTATCGGTTTGTGGGACAGCTCGAAGCGGGTGTGGAAGTTGAGACCGCCATCGTCGCTGGAGTCGGTTTCCGAGCCGTGGTCGAAGGAGGAGGAGGACATGTTTGGGGGGTTTGTGGTGGGAGGGTTGACCCTTGTGGTTAGAGGTACATCAAACTGTTTCGATGTTTTGTGGTCGAGAGGATGAGATGTTGAGGTTGGAAAAGGATGTACCTGTGTGGTGAGGAAGAGATGCAACTATGCCCTCTGGACGGGGATGTCACGCCGGATATATACTTGATGAGCAGTCCGTGTCAGTCAAGTCTAGGGTGCAGAATCCTTGTCCAGCCTCGAAGAGCTAGAAAGATGCCGTTGTCAACAATGAGAGACTCAGCAACTACGGGACCGGCCCTGAGGAGGCGCACAATGTCCTTATTTCCAATTGTTGGATAATAAAGTCTATAAGAGAAACCTCGGTGATCACACATAATGCCATTGTCTAGACGCTTAACAAGGAGCTGGCCAGGTCCGAAAATGACTGTAAGTGGAGGACGACATACCTTATCCTGCCCTCGGATGGTTTGCGTCTTTGTTTACACGGCAAGAAAAAAAGGTGCCAAATTCCAGGTGACAGCATCGCAGAAAGGGACAGGTCAACAAAGACGTCGTTGTCAAAGGTCCCGGACAACCACTCTGTCCTTCTATGACCGCTGCACCTTCGATACCTGTGAGCAATCAAGTATACAGGCCTGACACGTCGGCACACTGAAAATTGCTCCAACATCCACCGCGCTCATCCACTCACCCACGCGAACACATACATACGTACCCAGCACCCACCACTATCCGGTTCATCTCTAAGCTTTGAACCTCTCACCCACCACATCAACCCCAATATGTCCTACGCTCTACTAACGGCCGTGGAGGCCACAAAAGCCTACAACGCCTCCAACCCCTCAGACCCCAGCATCTCCTCCATCGACCCCAAGAAGCTCAAGGAACCAATGGCAATGACGCTCCTAGGCCGCGACTCCGAGCGCGACCTGTACCACTGGGAGGGACCCTTCGGCCTCCCCTTCGAGACGAGGCGCGGGAACGGCCAGCTCTACGGCTGGCTCAAGGGGTGGACGCGGAAAGTCCGCGACCGCTCTGACCCCGACGACCGGGACGGTCAGTATCTCCTTCTCCCCGGCAGGCGGAGGGACGTGCCGCCTTTGTATCTGCTCAATCCGGAGACGGAGACTTGGCGAGAGCATGATACTGACGGTGGCATGTTTGTCGTTGTTAATAAAGCGGACGGTAGTGATGGCTGGACGTTCCCGCGGAACTGGCTGTTTCAGGTAAGGGAGAACCCGGAGGGACCGGAGGGGGATGTGGAGAAGATGAAGGAGAAGGAGAGTCCTTATGCTGCTGCTAGGTTTCAGGAGGCGAGGCCGAAGATTGTCGAGGTGGGAGGAGCTGATGAGGTGCAGAGGTACGTCTCATTTCACTGAGCAGGAGAGTAAGTCTGCCTTGCGCAGGTCATTGTGAGGAAGTGTTGAACTTCCAGGTTGTTCACGTATCTAGGCACCCTTAAAGTTACTGCAAATCGACGAGTCCTCTGCTAAGATACCATTTCTGTAACATACATGCTGATGTGACGCATAAACTTCGGTCCCAGAGGCGTTGTTCTCCATCCTCGTAGTCAAGTGTGATGGGTCTTCTCGATGACCACAGCCCGAGCCATAGTGCCACCAAAATGGGCCTGAACACTACGAGCCTGTCGGGCATAACAGACCCTGTAGAACCTGAAGACCCTCCGAAATATAACAGAAACTTGCCAGGACGCTACTATTCGATCATATGCACAAAGCTGTCATAAATGAACAACTCCATGCTCGTGATCGTGTGATACCGCGGAGAGGAAGAACTCTCCATATGGCTGGACCGAGACAAAAGTACTTGGTGACTCGAGATGCGCTACCGAAATTCGATGAAGATGAATGTGTGATCCCAACATTTGGGGGCTTCACTGCAATCTTTGACCCGCTGGAGGGTGTTGATGCCCCCCTGACAGTGGAAACATGTTGACATGCAAAGTGGAGATGTGCTCGCAGCTTACCTAATAGTTATCTCGCGTACCTGAGCCTTGGTAGCGCGAAACCACAGCGACGTCATCGTGCCAAGGTGCCTGAATCGACTCTCCAAGGAATTTGCCCCCAGAAATCTGTCAACAGCAACGAAAAGAACGTCAGCGATCACTTTTGCCTCGTTGCGAATCGCTGACTCTCTCGTTTCTTCCTACATTCAACACTATCATTATAGCCCTCGCTCCCATGAGCTAGCAATAATCTCCCATCGATAACAAACCTACAAACCATGTCCTCACCAGCGCACAACCTCCGCTCCCGCCCCTCAAAAATGGCGCCCTCCTCCCCCTCCCCTCTCGCAAACGGCTCTTCCTCGCGCTCGTCAAACCCAACCTCCACCCTCTCTAGAAACCGAAGAAACTCCCCCTACCTGCCCACCCCGACCGAAGCCCTCCTCCTGGCCTCCTACCCAGCCATCCTCCTCTTCGGCGCCGCCTTCTCCGCCATCTCCCCGCAAACCCGCGCGGCGCCCTTCTTCCCGGGCACGCACGCGCACTCCCAAGAACCGGGCCTCTCGCCCTCGTACTTCGCGCGCAAGGATAACGTCCTCAACCAGTTCTTCGTCAAGCGCGGGTGGGCGTGGTTCACGCTCGCCTTCGCCTTCTGGGTGCTCACCCACCCGGCGCTTGCCAGCACGCGGGCGAGGGCGCGCGCCGCCGCTCGGTGGGGGGTTGTCACGGCGTTTTGGTTCCTCACGACGCAGTGGTGCTTCGGCCCGCCGCTTATCGATCGCGGGTTTAGGTGGAGCGGGGGGAAGTGCGAGTTCGTGGAGATCAAGGTCGAGCTGGGGGAGGCGGATACCATCAACGAGGTTTTTACGGCGGCGGCGTGTAAGGCGACGGGGGGAAGGTGGCTGGGCGGGACGGATATTAGTGGGCATATCTTCATGCTTGTGCTGGGCAGCGCGTTCTTGATGCAGGAGGTGGGCTGGGTCGTGCTCCGGTGGAGGGGACGCAGGGAGCTGGAAGAACGGAGCGTGGTCATGCCGGACGGGGCGGTCAAGGGTGCTGGCGTGGAGGCGGAGGTGGATGGGGTTAGCGTCGCGAATGTGGTTGATGCGCTGGGGCTGGGCGGACGGGTGGTGATGGGGGTTGTGGTGCTGAGTTTGTGGATGGTGCTTATGACGGCTATTTACTTCCATACTTGGTTTGAGAAGGTGAGTCCCCTTGTCTTGGTGTTCTGAAGGGCAGAAGCTAACTTCGTGATGCAGTTGACTGGACTACTCGCTGCCCTTGCGGCGCTCTACACGACCTATATCCTACCGAGATGGATTCCCGCGTGGAGGAATATTGTTGGGTTGCCTGGCATTTGAACCATGCGGGCGATTCACGCATGGACGGACAGAGTGCAGGAGTAATGGCAAGTTGCGAGAAAAAGAGCGAGAAGTAGGGATGACAGTATTGTCTGCATAGGCGCAAGGGATAGCCACTGTGGCGTTGCCGGATTGATAGAGTACCTGCTGAATACCACTTCGTTTTACACGCGGCATCTGTATTCACTACCATTGAAAACTTTGACATGTGAAATTGCAATGCACGGACCACCCATGACATCGCCAATTGAAGCTATTCCCAACCTCAGCTCTTTCCTCCGACATCGACCACCGGAAACACAAAACCCGATTCCACGATGTCACCACCAGACTCCAAAATGCCGGGCATACAAGTCCCAGCCAACCTTCCAGCCCTCGTCAAGAACGCATTCAACAAAGCCCGCGCCTCAGGAGACCTAACCTACTTCCCCACACAAGTCACCGTGCTCAAAGTCAACTCCATCCCCGTACGTCTTTCTTCCTCCTACCTCCCCATCCCCGGTTTCCCTTTTGCCCCAGTCAGTCAACTAACAAAACCACGTCCCCAGTTCCAACTCCGTTTCTCCCCCTCCCTAGCCAACAAACCCGACAACAAACCGCCCCCTCCACCGTCCTCGACGACCATCAACCCCACCAAGCCCTTCAACCCCTTCGCCAACCCCACCGCCGCGCTCCTCGTCTCCCCGCTACCGCCCTCCCACAACCTCGTGCTGAACAAATTCGCCGTCGTGCCGGAGCACTTCATCCTCGCCACCTCGTCGTTCGCGGACCAAACCTGCCTGCTCGAGACGGCGGACCTCGATGCCGCGAGGCGTTGCATCGACGCATATAAGCGGGAGGGGAGGGAGTTGTTCGTGTTCTTCAACTCCGGGGAGCATTCGGGTGCGAGCCAGCCGCATCGGCATTTACAGTGTCTGGATGTTGGGATGATGAGGGAGGGGTTGCAGCAGGAGGAGCAGGGGGACAAAGAATGGGGGGTACTGGCGGAGAGGTTGGGTGATGAGAAAGAGAGGAGGAAGTTGCCGTTTTGGACGACGGCGGAGAAGATAGACGGGAAGAAGGGGGAGGAGTTGAGGGGGGTGTATCTGAGGTTGTACAGGGAGGCGGCGGCGAAGATGGGGGTTGTTGATGTTGGGGGACAAAGTGAGGGGGAGGCGAGGATTAGTTATAATTTGGCTATGACGGGGGATGTGATGGTTGTTGTGCCGAGGAGTAGTGAGGGGGGTGTGGTTAGGGGACGGGATGGGGAGGAGGTCGGGCAGTTGCAGTTGAATGGGACTGTGCTGGCTGGTACGGCGTTGGTGAAGAATGAGAGGGAGTGGGATGCGTTGAGGAACGACCCGGGACAGATGAGGGAGGTGTTGGGACGGATTGGTGTGCCGAATGAGGAGGGGAGTGGCTGAGGGGCGACGCTCAGGCTGAGGCAAGGAGATGGTTCGATTAAGACTATCTGGATGAAAAGTGGTATTATCATGACAAGAAACAACGGGAAAACCAGACGATACCGTTACAAAAGCCAACAGCAACAGGAAAAGAAACAACACCGACTGCGAAGTCGACGACCAGCTCAGTTTTCCAACACCCCTTTTCCGTCACCACTTTTTTCCAGCCAACTCTTCCGACACCAAACACTCTTCTTCCAACCCGTATTTTTACACCCACACCATCAACCCTCAAACTCCAATCAGCGACCACCACCATGTGCCGCCCACTGCTCAAAAAAGGGACGCATCGGATCCTTCCCCGCGGCGACCTCGGCGGCGTACAGCTCGTCCCACCGCTTGCGGCAGGTCGAGTTGCCGAAGTGGTAGCCGCCGTTGTCGGCGATGTAGGCGGCCACGCGCATCCACGGGATCTTAGCCGTGCGGAGGTCGCTGCTGCTGCTGCTGCTGTCGTGGGTGTAGGCGCGGACGGCTTGCTCTAAGAGACGGAGCTGTCGACTGTTAGTCATGGGCTCCGTTTGATTGCTGCTGAGCGGGCGGGTGGTGGGTTGTTGGCAAAAGTGGGAGAAGAGTGGTTCGCGACAAAGGAAAGGGGTAGCTTACATCACACGCACTCCAAGCCGGCTTGCGCACCCTCGCCTCCCTGGGCTTGGTGAGGGTGCGATAACGCCCGCGCAAGGTAGAGACGGCTTCGGTGAAGCCGCCCGTCTTCTGGATGTCCTTGTAGCCCATCCCCTGCTCCTTGAGGTGGATGAGCAGCCTGTCCTTCTCGGACATGTGCGCGTTCTCTTCGGTGATGGGTACGGCCGCTGGAGTCGACGATGGCGGCAGCACCGGCGGTGCCCCGATTGCGAGTTGGGAGCGAGGAGCGTGCTGGATGTATGTCGCGGGCCGGAGCTGGGCTTGATGTCGGGGGCGTGGGTGCTCCGGGGGGCGGTGGAGATTGAGTTGTTGTTGGTTGCCGTGCGGACCCGAGGATGAGGTGAGCAGGTTGCTGTTGGAGCGGGTGTTCCTGCTGTGACGGGGAGTCGTGGATGACGATGACGACGCCGCTGTGCTTCTCCCCCTGCGGATGACCGTTGGCTTAGGTGGAGGCGAGGACTTGCGGCGAGAGTGGAGTCCTCGAGGTTGCTTGTCGGGCAGCTTCCGGCGGCCTCTGGACAGGTTCTTGTTGCTCGGACGACGGGTGACCGGAGCTGATGACGGATGTCCCGCGTCAGAGTCCATAGCAGCCGGGCTGGAGGCCGAGGACGACGACATAGAATAGCTGGGAGCGAAGTAATTCTCGGGCGACTGGGGCGAGCTCGATAGTTCCTGGACTCGGCCGTTGCTACCGTCGAACGTGTCAATGGGGGTGCTGTTGTAGAAGGCCCGAGGAGGGAAGGCTTCCGTGACGGCCAGGGTGTCCCCGAACGACGACGAGAAGGTCGACGAGAAGCTGCTGCCTGCATCGTGGGTGGATGAGAAGCTCCCGCCTGTGGTAGTGAGGGCCGATGAGAAGCTGGTAGTGGTGCCGTTAGGGGTGTAAAAGCCCGTTTGGCCCATGTGGTGGGCCGAGTCCGTCGGCATGGTCGAAGTTCCGTTTGCATATCGCCAGCTGTCCTTATACGGAACTGGCAGGCCGGGAAGACCGTCCGGGTGGAAGAGGGCCGTTTGATAGTCGGCACCGCCAGTGAAGTTACTGGTTTGGGGCTGGTACTGCGACGGCCAGGTGTATGTCTGTTCTGGCGGCTGCACATAGGCTGGTGGCGCCCACTGGTTTGCTGAGATACTTGCCTCAGGGGAGACAACGGGTGGTGAGACATCATAGCTGTTTTGGAAGGATGATAACGCAGGCATACCCATCACAGCATAATGTGCTTTCATCCGGTCCCGCTGCGGTTGTGATGACTGTCAGTTCTCATCCTGCTGGGAGTGGCGCCGAAGAAACAAGAAGCTTACCTCAGTCTGGTAGGCATCGGGATATGCGGCCTGGAGCTGGAGGGCGTCGTGGTCTGCTTTCACTCCGTTGGCATCCATGATGTCGTTGGAACCGAGCAGATAGATGTCCGGTGTTCGTCGTCCTTCCCAGGAGACAACGATCGGCGGACAAGGCAGTGCGCAGAGGAAGTCTTGAGAGGGCCAGAAGTCGACGGGCTCCTGGGCGAAGATATGCATTTTTCGATGCTCCCTCTCCGCGGCATCGTGGTCGACGCCCATACACTGAAGTGGACAGAATCCCATTCCGTCCTGTCTGATGACCGCAGCTCTATGGCGAGAGAGCTTCTTCACCGCTGGTTGGTGCGGTTGTTCTGCCGGCTCCTATGCCTGTCTTGCTCCAGATGTCGTCGTTCTGCTTGGTGCTTCCCTGCGCAGTCTCGGGTGTTGACACAAGAGGCACTCTGGAGTATGGGTGCAAAGCAGCGGTCAAGACGTGTTGGGATTGGGAGTTCCTATGTCAGCGTATGGTTCTCTATGCCGGAGTGGTTCTTTATGCAGGTTCGGTGTGCGCTCCCGCGTTGGAACTGCTGGCCAGTGTCTGCGCTGTTCTTGCAGAACCAACCAGGCTCAGGGTTCTTGTCTGCGGGGAAGAGAAGAGCTGCTGAGTCCACAGTGAGAGGCAGAACCTCACAAGCAGCAAAGCGGTGGATAGGAGAAAAATAGGGGTACTCGAAAGAATTGGAAGAAACAAGCCACACTCGAATGAAGTTGAACAGCAAAGGGGCGAGCTTTTTCAAGATTGACCTCCTATGCTACCTGGCAAGATATAGGGGATGCTCAGATGGCTCGAGGCCAGGCGCTTCTAGCCGCGAGATCCTGGACAGGGGCGGATAAACACGATCTTGCTGTCTCATTGTGTCGTCCTGTACCTCGATCAACGGATACAATCCCGTCTCAGTGGAGCCCAAGAATGGGATGATGCCATACGGGAATGCATCTCTTTCTCAAAACGGTCTCTCCTGTCTAGATATGGCCTCGTCGAAGCCGCTTCTGACCCCAAGCTCCCTGTCATCCCGATTCACCATGACGACCTTCCCGTGATTCTTCACCGAAGCCGTCACGCAGAAGTCTCGAGGCCAGCAGACAGATCATATCTCGTCTCGTTTTGGGTGTTGCCCTGGGCCTCATTTGCCTAAGGGGTCGGATAAACATATGAAGGCCGGGGAAGCTAGGGGCTGGAACGGGAGGACGTGGTATCCGCGGCGGCTGACGACGGATCCTCTACCGTATTATACTGAGGTTCAGCTTCTGCTGCTCTCCACGGCCTGCCGTTGAGTGGCTTGCAAGTTTCCAACCTCTTCCCATGATGAGCTAATGCACGACTGCTGCAAACTTGGGTCTTTGCCGGCAGGATGCATGAGAGCCCAGACCATGACCCAAGATCTGGCAATACAACAACAGAGAAGTGGCCCGTGAGCAGAATTGCCAGATGGAAGCCAAGGTGTATCTGCAACTTTGACGTGGCCGCCTCCATTGCTTGATCACCAGAGATTAAGCTGTCGTATGCTTCTACCGTCCACGTTATAGAACCGGGAGGCCTGCCTGCTACCAGAAAACCCAACTAGCCATTCCGTCACAGCAAACAAACCCCGTCACATTTCGGCGCGAGCTCCTCTCCCGGCGCCCGCCGAGTCCACGGCCTCCCGTACCACGAGCAAACAAGCACGGCTTGCTTTTCCCTGGCACCCCTGCCCACCATACCGTTCGTGGAAGCACTCGCATACCGCCACGAGGGGAACCGTCCGTGCCACGGCTGCTAGTTACAGCATGAGCCCTACGTGTGGGAGCCGTCATCAGCAATCCGGACATGCGGCTCTCCGCGATCCGATAGTAGCACTCCGCATCCCCGGGACCCTGGTCCCTGGGCATTTCTTGACGCCTGCATTTCCACATCTGGTATCCCGGAGGGGGGCGATATTCACTTCGGCAGCGGCTCGGCAGTCGGTCGCTTCTGGCGTGTTTCGTATGATGACTGTGTCGTCGCCAAACATGATATGTCAGAGTACCACGGGATGCAAAGTCGTGAGCTGACAATGGTGGAAGCTTCTTGAAGGTCTCGGTGCTTCCGGTTCGGGATCCATCGGATGCGACAGACAGACGGGATGAGAGATGACGGAGAATGGCCAAGAGCTATGCAGAGACTGAGCTCACCATCTGGAATCCACCTGCCTTAGGCACAAAGACGTCCGAAGTGCAAGTGTGCATTCAATGTGCTGCTACCAGCACCTGGAACGTACTTGAGCTGACTCGCAGACCGTTCCTCTGGGCTCCAGAATTGCTTGCTAGGTGGCTAGAATCGGTGCTCCAGATCTAGTACCCCTGCTTCTCATCACATCTCTCAACCGTTTGATATTGCCTCCCCGTAGGTGTAACCCCCACAACTCCAAGCATCATCCCAGCAGTAGCTTATTCCAGCACCCTGCAGCACTGGCGCCGGCAGCTCAGCCGACGGGAACGTTATAGTCCCTCCAGGCAGGCTCTGTTTGATCTCGTTGAGAACGCCACAGGCCCAATCCGGCAGTGTCTGAAACTACCCTGCCGTGATGGGGGACAAAGAGAGGTGCTCAAAGGGGCTCCATCCCTGCCGGGTCGTGGCAGCCACCTAGCCGCCAGATCTTTCTCAATGAGTCGTCCGGACTCTGTAAATGATGGATGACGGTATGCCGCCGATATCGGATGGAGCTGTTGAGTATCCGGGCAGGTAGGGCTACATCATGGCGTTTGCCCGGAGAGACTGGCAACAGCATGGGAGGAGACAATCCATCAGACTGAATACCGGGCGGACAGCATGATCCAGCTTCTTCAGCCGTCGCCATCTCGCCGCACCCTAACACCCAAAGCTTCATTACCCCTATCCTCAGTACCCGATGTCGTAGGGAAGAGAGCAACTGCGGGAGACGGTTCATCAGATTAGACGGTTCACCAGATCGAACATGACCCAGCCAGTATGCCCGACGCTCTTCCCCGCCAAGCCTGACATACGATTCCCAGGTTTCGCCTCTCCCCTGTGTCCGATATTCTAGGGCTACCCGGGACACATATGCCTGATATAACTGATCCGCTTTGTATCTGTCTTTACTTTGGCAACTGAAATAGTGAGGATACAACCAAACCCGTCGTAGATACGGATGGCACCACTCGTTGTCCACAAAATCCGAGACGTAACAGAGTGAGAAGTCATGGATTAAGGTAGTCTCAGATATGACTGGTAGTTTGTCAAGAGAACCCCAATGTGCTCCTTTGTCTCGTCTGTCTCCCCCACGGAATTCCATTTTGACTTTCGTAGCAGGACATCGGGACAAAGAGTGTCACATCCAGAAATAGTTGAGCATCTCTGCTTTGTCGACAGTTCCGTGACAATTAGAAACCCTGACGCGGACTTCATAGTATAATGATGTTCCCGCCCACATGTAATGGTCATCAGCTTTGAATTCCATCAATGTCTAATCTGCAGTCAAACCTGCCTACCACTATCGGCCAGCCTGAACAATATCCACTTGCAGCGCAGAGCATCAGAGCATCACCAGACCTGCCTCAAACCAACACCAAACGCTTCCCAAGCCAGAGAATGTCCACCAACCCCCCCAAGAAACGTCCCTCCACCGATACCCTCGTCCTCCTAGGCAGCGATCCCTTCCGCCAGACCTACCACTGGGAAGGACCCCAACCGGGCACGGTCTGGGAGACCGCCGCCGGCAACCTATTCGGCTGGCTGATGCGCTGGACGGAGCCAGAGGAGGGGGAAGAAGTTGTCGACGAAGACGGGAGACCGATATATTACCTTGTTGATCCAAACACGCAAGAGTGCTGGGTTGCAAAAGATGGAAGCGGCGTGGTGGTGGTGGTTGATAAGACTAGTGGGATGGAAGTGTTGAGGATAAAGATGGAGTTGGCGCACTGGTATAAGGAGAATTTGATCGGTAGTCTGGAGGAGTTGAGGGGAAGGACGAGCCCGTATGCTTTTGCTGCTGCTGTTATGAGGGGGGAGGTGTGGTAGGGTGCTGAGAGGGGGGAGGTAGATGAGGGTTTTTCTTTGCCCTTTTTGGTGGGAGGTGATTACATCGGATGGAGTTCTGTTGTTTGAGTTATTGGGATGAACTGGGAGACACTGGGCATGTCTATTGAGAATGGAAAGAAGCAGGGCTTCTGCTGGATGCGGCTGACACCTTCGTCTCGCCTCGTTTCGTCTGCAATTGTGCATATCAACCTCCGCATCAGACAGCATGGATGGGAGCCTTCTAGGAAATACGGCGATATATCGGATAGTTTTGTCGGGAGCAACAAAGGAGAGAGGATCATGGTTCTTTTTGCTGCAACAGGGCCGCGCCCCCGGGAATATAACGGAGCCTGAGATTGAAGTAGTCCTGCGAGAATGTTAGATGGGATGGGGGGGACGGGGATGAGTAGAGCAGTGAAAGACGGCAGAGTGGTGGAGGAGGTCGAGAAGGGGGTATGTTTGCTGCCATTAGCGAGGAGTGCAGGATCGAGAAGCAGCAGAATCATGAACCAGGTGGCCATGAATGGGCGGAAGGCTGTTGGTCGTCGACCACCTAGTTTCTCGAGGTCGGGGAAGGACCGTGGTTTGGACGGAAGTTATTAGAGAGCCGAGCGAAGGTTTGCTCATTGTCGAAGAAACAAGCCATCCTTGACGGCTGCCGAAGGTGTCCAGCGCGTGGGTGCAGTCTCTGTGATAGGAGTTATGGCATTTTAGTGTTTGCATATTGAACATCCGAGGTGTAACGTTTGTTGTATTGTGTTAGAGTGTTCAGCGCCTAAAAATACCTGATATGGAGATTCCTCTAATAAACCTGGAAGCCACGTGAAATCAATCTGAAAGAATCGTGATCCAAGATGAAATTCGAATTAAGTGCGGAAGGAGAGCAAAGTACAAGTGCATTTCAAGTTTCATCCCTTGTTGGAGCTGAAAGTTGTCAGAGGCAACATGGAATGGCAAGATCAACTTGTTGTTCAGGCAGTTCAGCTCCCTGCTGCAAAAGGCAAGGCGAACCAGCCTGGCGGGTCCACATCAGAAACAGCCCCACATAGTGTAGAGCGCCCCCCACTTTGATGCAAAACGGCCAGAAAGTCAATTAAAACTCAGCGGAAAGAGGAAAGCGCGTTGCTGACGCGACGTCTCTCGGCTTTGTGACGGACGAAGTGGCAACCACCAAAGAAACGCAACATCAATTTCCATCAAAGGGAACTGCAACGGTGCCGAGATCTGGAAGTCACTGTTTTCTTCCCTTTTTACATTCAGAGAAAACTTGCCGAAGTAGGACGTCTTCTTCGCAGCACCGCCCAGCGTTGCCTGTTGCCGGTTAGGGTTGTCGCTGCGGCAGGCTGCAGTTCCCCGGTTGTTCTCACAGGGCACTTAGGTTGTCTATTATTGTCAATCGTCTTATCGCCTACCCGTCATTTCCGTCTACTGGTCCCAACAACTGACCTGTACCGGAAAGTGATCGGATCTTCCACAGCGAACGCAATGTCTTCTTCGCCATCAGAAGAAGATGCGGGCTCGCCGCTTCCATCGGATGTTCGCGGTCTTCAGTCTCTCATCGCCGAACTCAACGATGATTTAATGCTGCAACGCACCATCTTCAACTCTCTCCGGGATCTACAGCTCGATGCTGATACTATCGAGCAACTGAACGAGGCCAAAGCGGAGATCAACCGCCTCCAGAGCCGACTGTCCACTGTCCGCAAGGCTCACTTTCACGGTAATTACGACATATCCCTTGCTTATCGCCTACCACCCTTCCAAGATGACCAAGCTGCTCACATCTCGTTTCTCTGCGTAGCTGAACGCGCTGCTAAACCAAAGTCTACGCCAAAGCCGAAGCAGAAGCCGGCAACGCCGTCATCCTACACCATGCAGAGCGGGCACGGTGACCGCACTCAACGCCGAGACTTTGCTGGAGGTAAGGCTCCTCAACATCCCCCAACATCCCCGCCCAACCCATGGCAGCCTCGCTGTACACCTGTTGCACAATTATGCCATGTTGGCCCTGTACCTGAACCCACGATTGGACGATCTCAGGATTACCCTGACGACTTTGACTAACCACTTCACCAGGTTCAGGCAATGCCTCTTCATCTAACCCTCCACAAGGTGCCATTGGGAGTGGCGAACAACGCCCAGGCACACCATCCCGGAAGCGGGCCTTCAGCAATGCCAATATCACACCGGCACGGACCGGCCACATGAAGAATCGCCGGAGCAACGAGCACGGCGCAGGCTCAAGCGACTCTCCTTCGGCCGCCTTGAGTAGCGATCGCTCCGATAGCATGTCTGTTATCGACCTTACTGGGGACGACGATGACTTCTACGCGGGGGTCGTACAGCGTGATACCACCATAGCAGGACAGCCTCGCAATCACGTCGACCTCACCAACACTCATCGATCTTCACAAATTGCAGCTCCCAATCCCTTCCAGTCTTATCTTCCAGGTCAGGGCGGCCCATATGGAGGGACTATTCGAAATATTCCGGAGCGACCATCTCCGCGGACGGCTCACTTTAACCACAACTCTCAAGACCATGTCGGCCAGCATCGGTTCGACACGCCTAGAATGCCTGGATCATTCGTTGACTCGGACGACGAAAATCCCGGGAACCTTTTTGGTGGCCCCTCCTTCAACGCAGGTGCCGTTCCGCCTTCGCGTCCACGTCAACCTGGACTGCCGGCTAGGGTAACGGCTAATGCTGCGGCGGAGGCGGCTCGGCAGAGGGCACTCCAGAGGGCGCAGGCGTATAATCATGGCATGTCTCAGCAACCTCCTCCCCCGGGCTACCTTCCTAGTCAAGCCCCAACCTGGCAAACACAGCTGGAGAACGACGGGTTCGCTATTCAAGGTGCATCCCAACGCCCCGGATACCTGAACGCTGGCAACCCACCTCTTCTCCAGAGCAATAGGTTTGCCTCTGGACGAAATGCGTACGAGGGCCAAGCTTCCAGTTCCCGCGATTCCTTGGGCAACCTTATCCATCGGACTAATGGATACGATTTCGATAAGATGGTGGATGAGCTCGGCAACCCTCTGGACTCCAGGGTGGCCAACTACATCCACGATGTCCTGGAGGACCCCCGGAAGAATGCTGAGGAGATCCAAAACCTACTGTCCAACATCCGGCCAGATATGGATATTCCGGAGGAGGAACGTGGCGAGACTCCCCCGGCCCTGAAGTACCCGCTGTATCATCATCAGCAGCTTGCTCTTCGGTGGATGACTAGTATGGAGGAGGGCACGAACAAAGGCGGAATTCTTGCCGACGACATGGGTCTTGGAAAGACGATCTCGACCTTGGCGTTGATGGCGACCCGCAAGTCTACCACTGCCGTCAAGACCAACCTCATTGTCGGCCCGGTCGCCCTGATAAAACAATGGGAATCTGAGATCCGCAAGAAGTTGAAGTCGGAACACCGCCTCAGTGTCTTCCTCTACCACTCGAAGAAGCTTCCCTACACCGAAATGAGGAACTACGACGTGGTTCTGACGACGTACGGGAAAGTGGCCTACCAGCACAAGAAGTATGAACAGCATGTCATGCTCCGCAAAAGTGCTTCCGGTCTTTACAATCCGCGTGATGACGCGGAGTTGCTCCGGCTGTGCCCTCTCGTCCATCCCAAGAGCAAGTTCTATCGTGTCATTCTCGATGAGTCACAATACATCAAGAACAAGAGCACAATGACGTCCCTAGGATGCGCTGGCCTCTCTGCCGAATTCCGCTGGTGCTTGACGGGAACCCCCATGATGAACGGAGTGACGGAGCTTTTCCCCTATATTCGTTTCCTGAGAATCCAGCCTTACGCAGACCCGAAGAAGTTTGCCAGAGACTTCGGCAGCCTGACGGCGAAGAAATATGTGCCAGAGAACGCGAGGAACCAGGCCATGAACCAACTCCGCATCGTTCTCAAGGCCATCATGCTGAGGCGCATGAAGAACTCGACTATCAACGGACAGCCGATCCTGACCCTCCCCCCAAAGACGGAGAACGTGGTCAACTGCGTCTTCTCCCAGGACGAGCAGAGCTTTTACCAGCAACTGGAGAGCAAGTCGCAAGTCACTTTTAACAAATACCTTCGTGCTGGTACCGTGGGCAAGAACTATGCTCATGTGCTTGTCCTCCTACTCCGTCTACGCCAGGCATGTTGTCATCCGCATCTGAACATGGACCTCGAAAATGCATCCGCAGCTTCCCATAGCGACGTCAACACCATAGACATGGAGCAATTCGCGAAAGACCTGGATGAGGCTGTCGTCGCCCGGCTGAAGGAGGCCGAAGGATTCGACTGTCCCATCTGCCTGGACGCCGCTCCGGATCCGACCATATTTATCCCCTGTGGACACGACGCCTGCGCCGAATGCTTCACCAAGCTGGTCGGAGACGCGGCTGCGGCCCTCATCCAAAGGGGCGAAGAGGGTGGCGAGGCGGCTGCCAAGTGTCCCGAATGCAGAGGCCAGGTGACCGCGGGGAAGGTCATCACCTACTCCGTATTCAAGAAGGTGCACATGCCGTGGACTATTGAGGCGGCCCCGGCCAAAGAGTTAGTTGATGACGAGGAGACTGAGAGCGACAGCGACAGCGACGACTCGGTCGCGTCTTCCGACGACAGTGACGAAGACGCCAACTCCAACGGCGACCTACGAGACTTTATCGTTAACGACGACGAGGAGACAGAGTACGAGGACGACGAAAACTCATCAGCCACCGACGCTAGGACCAAAGATGACGACGAGTTTCCCGACCTCCTCGGCGGCTCCTCCCGCAAAACAGCAACCCCCAAGACCAAGCCCAAGGGCAGGTCCAAGAAGTCCAAGCGGAGCAAGAAGTCCCGCAAGGGCAAAGAGAAGGTCGGAGAGGTCAAGCCTACCGAGCTCAAGAGCCTCCGCATGGAAGCAAGCAAGAACATCGAGGCCCGCAAGAAGTACATGCACTACCTTAAGAAGAACTGGGTGCCTTCGGCCAAGACCACCAAAGTCTGCGAGCTCCTGCGCGAGATCCAGCCCACGGGCGAGAAAACCATCATCTTCTCCCAGTGGACCGCCCTCCTCGACCTGCTCGAGATCCCGCTGAAGAACGAGCTGGGCATTAAGTTCGCCCGCTACGACGGCGGCATGTCGCGCACTCATCGCGACGCGTCGATCGCGCGCTTCATCGACAATCCCGACGTCAAGGTCCTCCTCGTTTCGCTCAAGGCGGGCAACGCCGGGCTGAACCTCACGGTCGCCTCGCACGTGATCATCTGCGATCCGTTCTGGAACCCGTTCATCGAGATGCAGGCTGTCGACCGGGCGCATCGCATCGGGCAGCAGCTGCCGGTTCAGGTGCATCGGATCCTGGTGAAGGGACGCAACGCTGAGGGAGGCGAGCCCGGTGAGGATGGCGTGGCGAACACGCTTGACGAGACGGTCGAGGACCGGATTGTCAAGCTGCAGGATCAGAAGAGAGGGCTTATCAATGCCGCGCTTGACGAGGGCGAGTCACGCAACTTGGGGAGGCTGAGCGAGCAGGAGCTTAGGTATCTGTTTGGTGTTGGGCCGCGGTAACCGTCTTGTCGGCAAGCGGTTCATTTACCTTGCGCGCGTTTACGAAGGATGCTGTTATGTGGTTCACGGTTCATCATTTATCACCCCCCCCCCCCCCCCCCCCCCCTTTTGTCATTTGCCACATACATCCCCCTTTTTCTCCCCCCCCCCCCCCCCACGCTATTTGTTACACCCCAGTCCGGGACTGGGTTTCCCATGTCCATCCGGCACATGTATAGAGCGGATGGCGCAAGCGAGTCGTATTTGCTTTTAAGGCACAGGCGATGCATTTTGTCGGTTAAGGAGAAGAGAGCATTATGTCCTTATGAAAGTGCAAGTGGTGTTCGGGAGCGTGCGGACAACGGTTTGCTCTGTACTATTATACTCCACCCGGACTGGCATCGACGGTAGATTGTTAGCATTGCTTTGAGAGAGAAATAGATGAATGAGCTCTCTGTATGTCTACTACTTCTATCAGTCAGCGACTATTGACCACATGACTCCCTGCCCACCCAATCTACAGGGCACCAGGTGAGAACCGTCTGCCACGTCCAGAATCACAATCAGTACGCCCCCAGGCCCTTGACCTTCTCTCGTTTTCCCCATAACCCACCATCCATTCACCCCTCTTGTAGATTGTTTACCAAATATCACCTTCCATCTCCGTGTTACGACAAGGCGGACACCCCTCCACGCCATTAACCATCCTGCCGACGCACTCGCCACAGATCGGATCCCCCCCCGACCGGCATCTGGTTTCCGCACCCCCAGTCTTGAAGAGCGTGGGGGCACATTGCGGTCTGGGGTTCTTTGTTGCGGACCTCCTTGCCGAGTTTGGGTGGTGCCGTGGGTTTGGTGTCGGTGTTGGTCTCGGTCTTGGCCTTGGAGGTGGAGCTCTTGGATGCTTTCTTCTTTGAACCTGTGTGCCGAGTTTGAGATGGTCAGTATGGGATGTCGAGAGTAAGGGGTGGTGTACCTGAGGAGGGCATCTTGACGGGAGCTGATGGTCCTGCTAGTCCCTGCGTGCTTGCGCTTGTATGCTTACGGCTCGATGCTTATGGTTCGGTGGCCGTGCTTACGACGTCGAATATCCAGACTTCACTATGCTTGCGCAGTTATCTTGGAGGCAGCTGAGGACCGACCACCCGTACTTTATACTAGACACTCCCACGCCCGAGACAGATGCATATGTGAAAAGGGCTGAAATGTGTTGAGTAGTCTACAGTTTTGTTTTCCATCGTCGTACAGCTGGCTTGTCTGGCAAGTCTGCTGGTACCACGTGAATTGGTATATTAACGAGCGGCTTGGAGGGTGATGCTCACCGGCACAGATTGATTACTGTTGGCGATTTGGCATAGATGCAGTTTGCGGATTGAGCGAGTCTGCTGATTTCTGAGCCTTTCAAGATCCTACCTGATCAGTCAAGTTGAAACTTCAGACGGTGATTCGGGCATAGACCAGTTGGTCTGGTCTAAAAGGCTGGCACCGGTTGGGTTGGGCGTTGGTGTTATGATGAAAGTGTATAGGGTAGGTCAGCAGATCTGACACGATACCCGGGATGGCCGTTGGGGACCTTCAGCTTCCAGTGCAGTGAACACTAGCTCTTGGGGGCAATTTCTTCAGGTGGTTTTAGTCATTCAAGGGTTTCATTGATCAGAATGTGGCGATATGCATAAAGCAGACTTGGTAGTTTGTTTCTACCTTCCGCTCGAGGCACGTTCATCTTCTCGACACACGGCAGCTCAAACAAAGGCTAGGCCTTCCAACTTCACCGGACAGTCGGAGACGACGGGCATCTGGGACCATCCCAGAGATTGACGTCTATACAGTAGTCTATGATGAAGTTAGGGGAATAGTAAATCGATCACCTGTGCTACACCAACACCATCTTCGTTCCAAGCGACTTCCCTTCGCCATCCTTCCCTAGCCCCTCTACAGCCCCCTGAGCACCATGGCAGTACGCTTCTCCCACAAACTCATACGCGTCAGGCTTCCCCAAGACCGGCCGCAGGACACAAGCGACATCCAAGCCCCAGAGCAAAGCGACCATATCGCCCTCTTCCATCTTCCAGTTCCCAATCCCGATGTGGCCCTCCTCGGTAACGAACCACCTCCTCTCGCAGTACCGCAGGCGGCAGTACTCCAGCCAGTCCGGATCCAGTCCGTAATCGTTCATGTACGGGTTTATCAGTTCTTGGCGGTGCTTCTCTTGCTCAGGTGTCACTCTAGGCAGCATCATGGTCTCGAGTATGTCGACGAGGATTTCCCCATACTGGGCCGGCGTAGTCTCCTTCGCGGCAAACCCTTTTTGCAGCTGGCCGCCTTGGAGCGACATTGCCCACGCCGTGTCGACATTGTCCGGTGTGTGGAGGTATTTGTCTGTGGAGAACCTCTCGCTGTACACGCTACGACACTCGTCCCGCTGGGCTCGGATGTTCATGATCAGATCGCTGATGTGGTGGTACTCCGACCGATGCACGACCTTCCCAAGGATATGGCCCTCAACGTGCAACTGGTTGTCCTCTCCGGGACCGGGAGCCACACACCGGTGCTCGGCCCGGTTACCGACACGGCCATCATACGCCGGCAAGGCGTACCCGACATCAGACATGTCCGTGATCCGCCAGTCGGGGACCCACGACGGCCAGCCCGGCTCGGCGGAGCGCGGAACGGCGTGCTTCAAGATCGCCAGGGCGCCGTGGAACCGCGAGTCGGACTCGATCAGACCCCGCGTGGCGTCGCGATACACCTCCATCACCGACTTGTCGTAGTTCGGCTGCAGCAAGGGAGACTCCTGCTCACCGTCCTCGGCGTTTGAGGCGAGGGTGCTGATACCCAGCAGAGCGAAGACTTTATCCCTCGCGTCACCGGCTAACCGCCCGCGAAAAGTTGTCAGGAGCGACTCGAAGTTCCAGCGGTAGACGGGGCGGACGTTCTGCCCGAGCAGTCCCGCGAGGAACTCGGACCCCAACCGAAAGCTCCAGGGCAGGTTCATGGCGCGCGTGTACTTGATGCCGTCGATTTGACGGGTGGAGTCATACCGCGGCTGGATCAGGCCGGCTTTGAACGTGTACCACGCCGCCGCGGCCTTGAGCGCGTGCCAGTCGACGGAGTGGCTCCCGCATACGACCTGTGCCTCGCGGGCCGGCAGCGCTTCCTGCACGACCCAGAACCGCTGGAACCAGGGGCGGTCGTAGAAGGAGGAGAAGGCGCGCCACGCCTCGTCGTTGGAGAACGGGACGCCGAGGTCGTCTGACTGGATGGACGACAGGTTCTCTACCGTCTCTACCTTGCGACGGTCCTCGCTGTTGTTGTTGTCGCGGAAGACGTCGTTGCCGAAGCCTTTGGTTAGGGAGGCTACTTTCTCGATCCATTCGACCGCGAGTCCGGTGTCGTGCTCCTCTGGGCCTATCCAGGCTAGGACTGTTTGCGCTCCTAATCGTCGGTCAGCACGGAGTTCTACGTGTGTGTTGGAGGAGGGTACGCACGGTGGTAGATCAGCGCCATCCTCTTGACCTGGCCGGCCTTCTCTGCATTGTCCTCCTGGTTGATGCAGATCTGGTCTACCCAGAGGAACTCGTACGGGTTTACGCGCAGTGTCATGTGCAGCGCCTCTGATAGGTTCTGGGTGATCTGCATCTCCATCCCATTGCAGATGAGTGGCACGGTAACGGCTGTGTCTCCCCATGTGTACGAGAGCGCGGCGTACTTTGGCGGCGGCTCCGTGGGATTGTACGCGCCGGGTAGCTTGATCTCTGTGAGTGTGCATTGTAGTTCCTCATTCTCGCTCAGCGATAGGGTCAGTAGTCGAGTGTTCTCCAAGCTCTGGAGCGGTGCGTGTGTGAAGGACTCCATAGCGTGAAGTGGGCTGTCGTGCCAGCAAGTGGAAGACTCCGTACACAACCTGGAATAGAACCCCTTTATATATAGCGGCTCATCTAAGAAAAAGCCTGACGACTCTCAGCCGCAAACACTGAAACGATGTTGCCTAACATCATGCCCTAAGCGAAGGAGCCGCTGCGGACGTTGCCAAGGTTGTGCGTAGCGGTAAGGCCTCGACGATCGACCGCTAATGGACACTCGCACTAACAGAAGTAAAAGACGGTTTATCCAAGATGAGCTTCCGCCGAAGGACTGCTGAGCAATCTTAACCAAACTTAACCCCCATCATTAGTACTCTGCTTCACATCTCCACGTTCGTCGTCTCTCACTTCCAAGTGGACAATGACAATCACCCCAGCCAATCCCCTAACATTAACCATAACCCAGATCCAGATCCAGACAGCACACCTGTCAAGCATCATCTCAAGCAGCCCTGGCATCAATGGTATCAACACGCTCAACATCATCGAGGTCATCGCGATGGTGTCTATGCGGGCCCTGCTGAGGGTGCAGCTTCTCCATGTCCTCCCAGTCAGGACCGGGGTTACACTCGCGGTACCTGAGTCGCTTCAAGATAATAAAGAAGCCCGCCGCGAGAAGCGCCCCAAGAATCGGACCGAGCCAGTAGATCCAGTGGTAAGTCGGGAACTTGCCCGTCACCACGGCCGGGCCGAAGCTACGCGCCGGATTCAGCGAGCCGCCAGTCAGATAGACTCCTGTGACTGTGTTAGCACCGCACGGCGAGCCGAGGGACCAGTGTTGGGCATACCAGTCAACTGCGTGACGAAGAAGGCAATGCCGATGCCGATGGGAGCCATGTGCGTGGACCGGTGCTTCTCCGCCGCGAGCATGATGATCACGAAAACCAGCTCGGCGGTGAGGAATATCTCGATAAAGAGGCCCTGGACAACGCTCGTTCCGTCGCTGAGGCTCGTCGATACCCTCAGAGGGCCGGGGAAGAGCCCCGACACCAGGCCGGCGGCTGCCAGACCGCCGAGGATCTGGGCAATGGCTACCACGATGGCGCGGACGAGAGTGATACCCCCGACTAGGTAGAGAGCAAGGGCAACCTTGCGTCCCGTTAGTCACATACTCACCCATCGTGTAGTGGAAGTGGTCTACTTACGGCCGGGTTGAACAGTCCCCCACTAATACGATAAAAAGCCCAAACATTCGCCAGCAGGGAAAACCCGAAACTCAACGAGATGAGAATCAAGATAGACGGGTCAAGCGTGTCGGCGCTACCGCCGGGTACTGTCGCGATGCGGTTCGCGACCTGTGTCCCGGCGAAAGCGAGGAAGAGGAACATGAACGTGCCCACGAACTCGGCCAGGAAGGCGACGAGGTTGTTCCGCGCCGGGTCCGAGACGTTGAGCCTCCCACCCTTGCGCGGAGAGCCATCGGCTCCCGTGTAGGCCGTGGTAGTCGTCGTTGTCGCCGCCGGGTTACTGACGTGGCTGGCCATTCTATGCACTGTGTTGTCTGGAGACGACGTTCCTGCTAGTTTGAGGTTGGTCATCAGCTTCTCTAGGGGAGAGGGGGAGTCGTAGGAGGAGGAGGAGGAGGACTCCGTCTCGCAGTAGCTCGAGTAGTTAACACCCGGCGAAGGGGCGGCGGAGCAGGCCTGGCATTTTGGCTGCGTCGCGGCGTAGAGTTGTCCTCCTCGGGATATGGTAGTTTGGCGAGGTTTGATGTCACAGGCGCTCAGATTGTGTCTGGTGTAGCGGATGGGGAAGAGAGTGTGCACCGCTGGCTGGAACACGAGGGCTGACTTGTCCGACGTTCGTGATGCGTCTCGACAAGCTATGAGAGGCCGGCGGGCGTGGTGTTGCGATGGGTGATTCAGAATGGTGGGCAATGATCATGCCATTATCATGAGCCGATGACTTCAAGGTGTCATGCAGGCGCCATCATGAGGTTTGCGGGACACCGCGAAGGGAGGCGCGATCGCGTGTTGTTCTGCCCTGTGGAACGCGAGGATATGACGAGTGTCGCCGGGAAGTCCAAGACCTCCATGTGCGACATCTTGAGGGTTCGTGCCCTCACAAGCAAAGCGCCAGAGACGCCGTATGATACTTTTGGCTTCGGCGTTTGACCGTGAGAGATATGCAGGTATCCAGAGGATGGGGGGGAATGGCATGCATCGTGCCCACAGATTAACCTCTCGAGTTCGAGTTTTCTCCTTGGCAGGCTATCGGCCTTGCATGAACGTCCTGACTTCCGTATGTATGTTGGCCAACATCGGCCAAGGAATGATAAGACGTGTTCATATATAGAAAGCAGCTTTACCCGAGCTTCCACCATGCTGTAAAGAAGTTAGGAACTTGCGCTAGAGGATCTCTTCCGATTCTCAAAGACCGACCGCATACCTGTACAGTAGAGACGTTGCAATAGCAGGGACGCCACGGGGGGATGGGTTGCGACAATAAACAGCCCCCGGCAAGCCGTCTGCGTCACCCCTTGGTCTACCTGCACGATTGGTATACAAACCCGGGCTGCTAAGCGAGAGGGACGCGGTCAGGTCCATTGAGAGGCGGACGGCATGGGAGCGTCGACCCGTTGTGCCTCGATTCCAGCTAGAAATCACACATAGCCAACCTCCCTGCGCTGCACGGAATAGCATGTCGTCCACCATCGTGGACTGCTTCGATGTGTCTGAACTGTTGTCCGGACCCTGAGATCCCATACGGGCCAGAGTTCAGACACGAGGACGTCGGCAGAAGGTCCTGTCGCGCCAGTCCCGAATACAACACGACCTCTCGGCCGGCAAACCATCCGAACAACCCAGCACCCGGCCCACATGTCCGCCACCTGCTGATCCTCCTTGTCGCGACGGGCGAGTCGGGCGTTGCGCGACAGAAAAGGTAGGTGGTGTGCCATGTCAAGCTAATGTCTGACAGCTATGCGTGCGGCGGCGGAACGTTTGATGAGTACGACAGGAGGGGTTCGTGTCATCGTGTCCTGGGTTTGTCACACTGCCGTTGTAGCATGGGTTTATGCCGATCGCTGCGAACTGTGGGCATGTCGTGTATACTCGGGCTCGCGAGGTGAGCCGAGATTACTGCCTGATGATAGGGGGAAGAGAGGGGGACGGGCGGGGGCCGGCAGGTGGTGCCTTGTGTGGGTGCGACCTTGAGAAAAGGTGAAACCGAGTTGTCGTAAGGCAAGGTGTGGAGGTGAGGACTGAAGTCCCTAATGGCTGAGACGGCCAAGGTGACTGACGATGTTTGGTGGACAAACAATGACATCCTGTCAAGTGCTCAGGGCCGTCAGGGGCAGCAGAGTTCCAACTGACGGTACGAATGGGGTGGCACAGACGTAGTCTGCAGGGACTCAGCCAGAAGTGATGTGCTCTTATGTCCATTTGTATAAGTCTCCGATCTAGACCAATCTGATGCAATATATGTACCTCTAAGTCATCAAACCCATTCTCAATAAAAAAAGGATAACGCTATAAAAACCTGCCCAAAGTCTCAACTTCACCACCCAAACTTCTCAACCGCAATCCTCACATCCAATCCCCTCCCAATCCCCTCAGCACAAACATTAACCACACTCCTATTCACCCCATCCGGTCCCGAAACGACAACCGCGACCTCCCCCCCGCCCCCGCCGCCCTCGGCAATCCACCCCTCCACCAGGCCGCCCACGTCCGGTCTCCCGGCCTCGACGGTGGGCTCGGGGATCACCAGCTCCAGCCCGGCATCGACAAGCTCCCGCAGCCGCTCGGAGGGTATCCACCCTATGTGCGAGCGGGAGTGCACCACCCACAGCATGCGGACCCGCTGGCCGGTAGGGCGGCCGTGGAGGAGCAGGGCCTCGGCGAGGGGGTAGACAACCGCTATCCCCGACCCGCCGGCTATCAGCAGAGCTGTGTCTGAGGCGCGGAGCATGTCCAGCGCGTGAAAGGAGCCGTAGGGCCCGTCGAGGCGGACGGACACGGACGAGTGGGACCGGGCGTGGGAGAGGAGGGAGGAGGTGAAGCCCGCGTGGGAGCGGACGAGGAGGTTGAGCCAGGCGTGAGGCGGGCGGTCGCTGTTGGCGTTGGTAACGGAGGAAGAGGAGGAGTCGGTCCAGGAGGGTATCGGCGGTGCGGCGGACGCGATGGTGAAGGGGTGGGCTTGGAGCGTGTGCGAGCGGCCCAGGCAGGGGACAGTGAGGAAGACGTGGTCTGTCGGTCGCCACCCGGTGCGGATATTGTGGGTGAAGAATCGGGACGGGGGTTGGGACGGGATGTCCCAATCCGCCGATAGCATAAACGTCTCGCCGTCTTCGAGGATGGTGAGGTCGGCGGTCGTCGTCATGGACTTGAGCGTCAGCCGCCAGACGAGGCGGTCGACGAGGAAGATGCCCAGCGCCCACGCCACGTACGGCCGGCTGGTGTGGAAGTGCAGCCAGAGGAAGACGAGGGCGACGACCTGCAGGACGACGTGCGACGCGAGGAACAGCTCGTACCAGCGCTGCCGGAAGCTCGCGAGGGAGGTGAAGTACAGCAGCTCGTACGCGAGGAAGGCGCCGAAGCCTTCGAGGATGAGCGGGTGGAGGAGGTACTCCCGCGCCGTGTTACCGTCCAGCAGCCAGTCCGGCTCGAGGAGGAAGCGCCAGATAAGCATGCTCACCATGTGCACGAGGGCGTGGAAGCACATGAACTCGCCGAGTCGGCGGTGGAAGATGTTGAGGGCCTCATAGGAGCGGCCCGTCAGGACTTTTAGTGGTTGCGTCTTAGCCGCCAGGAGGTAGAGGAGGGGCAGGTTAACGATGAAGATGTAGCCTGACCGGTCGGCGAAGAGGAAGAAGTACTCCGCTCCGAGAGGGAGGTGGTAGAAGTGGAGGAACACGTTGAGGCCGACGAAGGCCAGGACGAAGACGGAAGTCCCGTTGCAGGGGAGCTGTCGGTTGATGATTGGTAGCGGGCGAGGTTGGTATGCTAGCCAGCCCCTTATTGCCCTTGGTATCGAGAGAAGCCTCGACCTTGTTTGTCGAGTTTGATTACTCGATTTAGGTAAGAGAGGACGGTTCTCCAAGTCGAGATCAACCTGCTTCGGATCCGGTGGCGTGACGTCTCCTTCCCGGAGTGTGCTACTGGAGGATGAGAAGACCTCGTCGTCGGAATCAGATCGTCTTCCCATAACATCCCGACCTCGTTTGGCTTCGGATGCACTTGGGTCGGAGCCTGCCAAACGCTGCCTCCACTTTCTGCGATCTCGTCTCGTCTCTCGCCATTGCAGTGCAGCAAAAGCCAAAATCACAGCCAGTACCACCAGGTTATAGCTGGCCACAACATCCCGCCCCTTCAATAACTCATCGATGAGGAACCGTAGGTATGCAACCTTTTCCGGATCTCTGGCCCAGTCCGGGAGTTCTTCTCCGGGCTCCCCTACCACCTCCGAAGCGGCGGCCTGGACACCTCTCGAGATAACATGGCGGAAAGCGGCATTCATGGCGTGTCACACCCCCATGGGACGTTGTGTGACAACCGTGGAGATGAGGGTTGATTGAGTTGTGTAACGGCAAGATGAATGTCGAGATCGATGACGGGGCGATCTTTGCGGGGGAGGAGCGATGCGGTTTTATCAGATCAGATTAGATCCTGTGCATCTGATAAGATTATGCGGACTAGTGGGTCCCCAAGCACGGGCCAAGCTTACCAAGCTGGCGGTATCGGAGACTCTTCTTGGCAGTTTCGACCATTTCCCCTGGGTTGGTCTTGCAACAACAAAGGGTCCTGCCTGTATTCGGATCTGGCAAGAGAGGACGCTCTCGTGGAATCCTCAGGCAATCATGGCCAATTAGGGAAGACAACTGCAGGTCAATCGGAGGAATTCTGTCACTCAGCAGTGGGAAGGAGGGCTTTCGTTCTCGCCGGGCCTGCTTGGCAGCATGCATGCAACCTAGTCGACGGGCCCTGCACAATCTGCTCCGATTCAAGTTCGACACCAGGTGAAAGTTTGCTTCGAGACCACATGAACTTGCATATCATTGTGGTGAGCAATGGCAGGCTTTAGCTTTGATGGGCAGGGTTGAACGACCCTGGTTGAGGCAGGAAGGCAACACCCGATCTGTTGCTCTGTCTTGAATCACTTGTATGGCTGCGGGGAATCAGGCGAAACGTCCCTCATTTCAACATAATCACGCCGGCGTTTGTGCGCCACCAGATATTACTGCTCCTTCGCCATCGTTGAAGGGATGGCGCCTTCGAAGAACACCGACGACGGCTTCGGCTTCGGCTTCGGCTTCGTCGCTGCTATGAATCCATACGTTCCCGGTCTACTTCCAAACTTGAAGTATGAGTAAGATTAGTCCCTCTGGCGGTTTACCGCTCCCTCCCAATCGTACCTTAGCTACCAGCTACAACATATATCAAGGGCCGGTCTGACCGGTAACAGGCAAGAATCCATCACAAAGTCTCCGCCGCCGGCGTACGACGACTGCTGGCTTCAGGGCAAGCCCGAAATCCACTCTAAATACGGTTGCGTCAGCAACGAGACCTTCGAGCAGATGGTGATCGCCCGCTTGGAACGCCTGAAGCATGCGCCCCCAGGGTCAAGACGACGCGGCCCTCTTCGGCATAGCGCACCCACAGGCTCGCAGCTGGGCAATCAGCGGTCGGCATCTCCTGCTGCAGTACTACCACCCGGACTTGTCCTGGTTTCTACGACGGCGTCGTCTGTCCTGCCTTCGACAACGGACTGCGTCGTCTGCTACTTGGGATATGTGACGGCCTTTTCTGGGAGAGGGAGGCGAGGAGGGTGCTGGATTCTCTTGAAGTGGGGGCGGACCGGTTCATCTGGACCAAGTCTGAAGTGTGAGTAACACCATGCCGCAGCGGCAACACGTCGATCATCACATGGTAGGCAGTCTAAGGAAGCTCTGTGGATGTCGCGCTTATGGACTGACCAGACCTCCGCACCACAGACCGAGACAATCGGTGTATCGCGATCTCCTCATCTCTTCGTCTGATGTGATGTGATAATGCAATCGTCACAACGTCCAATCGTGTGGGGTCAGACTTCTAGATAAGAAACGAAGACCCTTTCTCCCTTTAGGGTACCCTCGCCACTAACATGACAGACCGACAGCCTAGTCACAGTCGGCTAAGCCTCAAAAATACATTACGTCTGACCACCACCTACCTCCTCACACCCCAAGACAAAGATAATACCCCGACCACAAAGCGTCGCAGCTGACGCGACACAGCCCCGTCACCGCGGCGGGATCGTTACCGCACACGGGGACGCGGCCTACCTGGCCTACCGGGTTGAGCCTCATGCTTATTATCGTTCATCAATCGTCAGCTCCCAGACCAGAGCAGAGGCACCACTTTCGAAAATGTTCAAGGGGGGACAGTGTAAGATGGGAGGGGAGGGGGGATACTTACATCTCGACCACGGTCACGCCGTTCTTACTCGCGACGGTTGCGCACGTCTCGCCCTTTTGGACTTGGTACCATTTACTGCCTGTAGCGGGCTGTTAGCAAGGGAGTGTGTACAGACGAGGTGGTCAAGAAGATAAGGAGAGGAAAGAAAGACTTACAGGTCGCTGGCGACCCGGTTAGGGTTGGAGATGGAGCGGGTGGAAGGGAAGTGACCGTCACTGTCGAGGGAGCAGCAGAGGTGGGGAAGCAGCCTGTCGCTGTCAGGGTGGATGTGGTGAGGACTACTTGTGTTAGGTTCTTGGTGATGTAGGAGTAGGAGTATATGACGCTCGTCGAGAGCACGGGGGCGGCGGTTGTTGTGGTTAGGGTTTGGGTCTGGGTCAAGGTCTGGATGTTGTTAGCAACGGAAAAAAGCCACGATTACAAAGTGCTAGCACACCTTAACATCAGTCCTAAACACCACACTAACGGCCGTCGTCAGCACCGTCCTAGTCACGGCACCCGTCACCGTGGCAGTCGTTGTGAACAACCCCGTCGCAAAGGCAGTTATCGTCCGGGTAACGGTCACTGTCGTCACAGGGTCGGGAGCCGGACTAGGAGTCTCCTCCTCGCAGACCCCAAACTCGGCGTGACAGCCCGTACCGCAGTACGCGTCGCCGGTCCCGCAGAACCAGTGCTCCGAGCAGCACCGCCCATAGAGTGAACCGGAGCAGGTGAGGCCGCTGCCGCAGCTACCATCGGTGCTGACCTGGAGAGTCGGAGTGGTCGGGGGTGTTGTACTTGCGGCGTCTGGACCTTGGGCGAGGACGCCGGTTACACAGACGAGGAGGACCGGGACGAGGGTCTGGGGAAGGAGACGCATGATGGATGAGAGTATAGGCGGGGATAGGGATGGTATGTTCCTGCGGCGTCAGCCCGCAATGGCTAGGTGAATAGGGAGCGAGATCTCGGCGCCCAGAGAGACGAGAGTAGAAACAACAGGGACAGGGACGGGGAGTGTGCGTCGTGGCGGACGCATAGCTGGGGGTAATATAGTAGGCCTTGCTGTTATCAATGCCCCTCGGACGTCCGTAAGTTGACGGCGTCATGGCGCTTTAGCGGCGGGTGCTTATCTAAATGAGCCCTGGTTGTGAACAATGACAAACGGTGGTGGTGCGGCGGTTTCTTCAGGCTGATATTGAGCGGGTGCTCCCATCGGGTGTTGGATATTGCACTCCTGGGGGACCGTCTTGGGATATTATCCAGATGGTATCCAAGAGTCGGCTGGCTGCGTAGTGTCTACCGAGAAGGCCAGATGAGAAACCGAGCCTGGGATCCGAGCAGACCACGCTGACATAAGATATACGTTTGTATTTGACAATCTAGATCCTCCCTGGGGAGCCTATTCCCGGTACTGCTCTACGTTTCTGTCGATCCACACCGTGTGCTGAGCACATCTTTTAGTTGTCGATCATATCGTCCCATATACATATCCGTATTTCTTAAATCGTATTCCATACCAATCTGAGTCCCATCCTCTTTCACACCTAGAGATCAACCTCATCCATATTCCTCACAAAGAGCGTGAACCACTTCACCGCGTTGATGTGGTTCAACACGCTCACCTTCTCGTTCACGGTGTGGATAGCTCCCAGCCCCGCGCCATCAGTGGGATCGTACCCGGGACCGAAGCGGAAGATGTGCTTGGTCAGGTTCCAGTAGTACCTCGTGTCGGTGTTGCCTGTCATGATACCGGGCGCAACAACGACCTCCTTCCCGTACAGAGCGCGGGTGGTGCCGGCGATGATCTCGAACGGCTTGCCATCGGCCGGGGTGACCGGTGCAACTTGGAGAGTTGTCGGGGAAGCAGACAGGGAGATGGATGAGGGGCTCTCCTCCCCGTCGAAGGCGTGAAGGGAGAGGTTGTGCTTTTTCGCGACATGCTCGGCAAGCCCGGCCAGCCTGTCCCAGGCCACCTGCGGCGTCTCGCCAATGTTGATGCGGTGGTTGACCGTCACCGTCACGCGTTCCGGCAGGGCATTGACCTTCACACCGCCCCTGATCACATCCACCGCCTGGGAGGTCTGCATGAGGTACTTGATCCCGGGGCCCTGCTTCGCCGCCTCGAGGGCGAGGTAGTCGGGCTTCCTCTTGCACGTGTTGTGCTGCTGCTGCCCCGACACGCGCTTGGCCAGGAGCTTCTTCAGCGTCTTCGGAAACTCGGGGGAGTGCTCCGCCCCGCAGTGCAGCTGGGTGTAGTACGGGTTGTCCTCCGTCAGGCGGGTGGCGTACTGCTCCCTCTCGATCAACGTAATCAGCTCGCTCACGACGCCGATGCTCGTGTGGTCCGACGGGATGGACGAGTGCCCGCCGGGCATGCGCACGGTGATGTGCACGTCCGTGTACCCCTTCTCCCCCGTCCCGGGCTTGGCGAAGAGCGTGCCCCAGGCCTCCTCGAACCCGGACCCCTCGTCGACGGCGACGGCGAGCCCGTCGTCGCCGTACCGCTCGTGCAGGAACTCGGACAGCTTGCCCGCGCCCTGGCGGCCGGAGCACTCCTCGTCGAAGCCGAAGGAGGCCACGACGGAGCGCCTGGGCCGCCACTCGGCCTCGAGTAAGGTTTCGAGCGTCTCGAGGACGGCGATGAGCTGGTTCTTGCAGTCGGAGGCGCCGCGGCCCCAGATGTGGGTGCCGTCGTACTCGCCGCTCCAGGGCGGGTGGGTCCAGGAGGGGATGGTCTCGGCGGGCACGGGGACGGTGTCCTGGTGGGCCATCAGGAGGGTGGGCTTGAGGTTGGCGTCGCTACCTTCCCACGTGTACAGGAGGCCGTGGGTGTTGACCTTCTCGACCTTGAGGTGCTTGTAGATCAGCGGGAAGGTGTCCTCGAGGTACTTGTGGAAGTCGTAAAAGACGTCCCAGCGCTTGTCGTCGCCGATGGCGCCCAGGTCGTCGAAGGACTCGGACTTGACCTTGACGGCGCCCGAGAGGCGCTTGATGGTGGCATTGCGGAATGCGCTGCTGGAGATGTAGTTGTAGGCCTTCTCCAGCTTGCTGTCGCCGTCGTTGGAGGGGAGAAGGGGCTCCGGCTGGGCACAGAAGTCCTTGGAGATCTGGACGCCGTGGTCCCCGATGGAGGCCGGGACGACGGAGTTAATCAGTGCGGGGCCGCAGAAATAGGCCGCTGCGGCCAGGGGAAGCAGACACAGTGCCGCTTTCCTCGATCTTGGCGCAGGCTTAGGGCGCGACTGCACCTCGGACAGAGGCAGCTGTTGTTTCTCCATGTTGTCGATGTTTGTTGTTTCTTTTCTACGCCAAGAGACAACTCGTTTCGAAGACAAAAAGGGAAGAAAGAGAAAGAGGGGAAGATTATATTCAATGACGAGATATGATACCGACAATGTTTGTTAGACTGTCGATCCTCTAGAGTCTAGCTCCTCTATCGTTGGACATGCACCTGCTCCTTTGGGAATCATTTGCTCCTCACCAGCTCGCCATGCTCACTATCGGCACGTCATTCCCGCCGCCGATAAGAAGAAAAGAGTGCGATTGCCGAGGCTTCAATGGCTCGATGCACTGTGGGGCGGCACGGAACCGGCCTAAACTGCCAAGGAGCTTGCGGGTTTTGTCCGGCTTCAATTATCTCTCTTGTCGCCATAATCAAACTCCGGCGGCAATGCGACTCTACACTCTCATCCAGACCGGACTTCTAGCCGAACGAGATCCAGTTCAGCCCAACACTATACAAAACGCTATCACCCCACGTATTCGCATGCCACGCGAAACCCCCGTTGTCAACCGTGTCCACGAACCCCTTCACCCTCAGATTCCGCGCAGAGTCCATGTCAAGGTAGTTAATCGCCGCGAACACCTTTGGCTCCTTGTCATACGCCGCAGGGAACTTGACCTTGCCCCCGTTATCCTGCGAGGGCGGATACCAGGTCCGGTAATCCAGACTGTTAACAACACCGCTGTACACGCCCTCTTTCCCCTTCGGATACGCGACCCACGACGCGGCGGCGCTGAAAAGCCGCGTGTCGGACCAGGACTCGATGGACAGCTCGAACTTGTCGGCCGTGACGTTGCGCGCGAGCGCGCGCACGCGCCAGTTGGCGCCCTTGGCGAGGTCGAGGGCCTTGAACCAGACGACTACGTTGGGCGGCTGGGAGTAGGTTCCCGGCGGGAAGGCGAAGGTCTTGACGTCGCGGCGGACGCCTTGGCTGTCGGGCCCGGGGACTTGGTCGATGGTTCGTTGGGCTAGGGTGTCGAATTCGCCGACTGTGGTTGTGCTTGTGAGCTTTGCGTCTCGCTCTTTCTGAAGGGAGTCGGTCGACCTACCTTGGAAGCCATTCTCGCTGGCCGCAAACTCGAGCCAAGTGGCTCCGCCGCCGTAGAGCAGCGAGTCGGACCAGCTGTCGATGTTGAGCTTGAAGTCCTGCCCGCTGCGCTTCTCGATCGCGTCGGTGTGGACTTTGATGCGGATGTTGGCCTTGCAGTCCATGTCCACCTCGTTCAGCCCGAGCACCAGCTTCGGCGCCTCGAGGTACGCCGGGTTGAACTGGATGACGCGCGAATTGAGCGCGACCGGAGGGTACCACTCCCTCGTCTCCTGGATGCGGAACTTGCCCGAGTTGCGCGTCTGGAAGGGGTACATCTTCCCGATGAACTCCTTGTCCTTGTCCGACAGCACGCGGTTCGTCGGCGTGCCCTGCCCGTCCGTGGTCCACTCGGCGGGGAAAAAGTAGCACATGATGGAGTTGCGGTCGAACTCGGAGTTGGTCGTCTGCGCCGCCTGGTACTTGTTGATGATCTGCTGGCGCGTCTGGGCCTCGTCCCAGCCGTTGGACTTTTTGGAATCGGCGATCACCCTGGCCTCGTTCCACCGGATGCTCCCCGCGGGGCTCTGGTGCTCGTGGATGCACCCCAGTGCGTGGCCGAACTCGTGCGTGACGGTGCGCGAGAACTCCTCGTCGCGCGTGTTCTCGTCGAACCAGCCGTAGTTCATGGTGGGCTTGTCTTTGGCGATGTGCAGGTTGTCGGTGCCCAGGTAGCTCCACGAGCCGCCGTCGCCGTTCCACTTGAAGCCGATGCGGATCTCGGCGTCGCCGGACGGGACGAACTGGAAGTCGATGTTGGCGTACTTCTCCCACGTCTGGGCGTAGTACTTGACTTTCTCCTGGAGGAAGGGCGTGCCGTTGAGGAAGAGGACCTTGAGCTTCTTGCCGTTGGGCCAGAAGGCATCCTTGCGGAGGGCAAGGCGGCTGGGGCCGTTGGGGGTGCCGACGATGTTGCTCTCCAAGAGGTCGTCGGGGGAGATGAGTGCGTCGGTGACGCAGGTCTTGGGGTAGTCGTCTACTAGTTCGCCCATTGTTGATGATGGATAATACGTGGATTGCTTCTAGGAGTATTGGTGTGTAGTTGTCAAGAGTGCAAGGTATGTGATTCCACCTTGACCGGTCTACGAGCGAGGCGGACGAAGCCGTCTTATACAAGTTGACCCGCAGAAACCCAGTGACGAGCAGGCAGGAACCTTTGAGGGCCTCAGACACTGCATCCATCCCATTCATCCCATGCACCGGATATTGGGGGCTTTTCGCCAAAGCAGACCGGTCAGTAAGGCTTGTGTTGCCATGTGATGATGCGTTGCCATTTCTCATCCTCGGCGTTCGAGATGATCGTCCCCTATTTTCTACCCAGCCAGCCATTTTTGCCAAGCTGCTGACGGGGGCGCGGTCTAGACGAGTCCGGATCAGTCACTATTGCTTCTTGTTGCAGTAACGGCCCCCAATACCAGCAGCACGAGGCCCAAAAAGGCACCCTCAATGCCTGATGTACATGATCCTCTAGGGGTCTGAGACCCTTAACAGTGGCAGGAATGATCCTGCACACCACTGTGGCGGCCATTTCCGTTCTGCTTTCCCCGGCATGCTGACGAGAGCAATAATAGTGCCTGCATCCGACAACTTACCTCGCCAAGGGGCATGAAACCACACCGTAGAAGCGGCTGAGGGTGCCAAGACGTCGGAGGAGCGGCCAGCCTACGGCGCAATTGGATGAAAGACGATGTGCGAGGCTGGCACCGTTCGTAGGGCTGGCTGATGGCTTGTGAAACATACATCACGGCATCGAGACGAAGGGTGTGGGTGTCACTTCCAGGAATGGAGTGGCTTGCAGGTTGGGCGGAGAAATGTCTATGCGATTCCTGATACCATGTCTAATAAGGATTCTAAGCCTCCGGGGGCCACAGTCGTCCGACTTCCATGTCTAAGAGGCACACGTGCAAAGTTGAAGTGCATCTGCATGCATATCCGGACTGGCATTAGCACCTCGGCACTCCGCGTCAGAGCTCCAACGGTAGCTTGAAGAGGCGGATGGCGTTCTCTCTTCCGACGAGCTCCTTCTGCTTCGCAGGCAGGTCGAGACCGTGCCACCATTCCTGCGCCTCGTCGATGGTGTCGTAGGGATAGTCTACCAAGTGTCAGCCACTCGACATATCCGCCGCTTAGTTGCAATAGGATGCAGGAGACTTACCTATCGAATACATGCACCTCTCCTCCCCGAGCACGTCAATGCAGTACTTCAGCGCCTTGGTCGAGTAGTTACCAGACGTCGTCACGGACACGTTATGCGTCATGTAGAAGGTGTAATCCTCCTTCGAGGGCCGTCCCTTTCGCTTGACCGGCTTGTTGTACCAGTGATCAGCCCGCCACAGGTTGAAAGGGATGCTACATACAACAAACAGTGTGTCAGCGTGTCTCGAATGATATTCTGTTCCGTTGCAGCAAGACGCTACTCACCCTTCGCCCAAATGCCCAATAACAATCTGCGCCTTCGGGTACAGATCGAATATCCCGCTCGACATGAGAGCGTAAATATGATAGCTTAACGACAAATGGAACGACACAGCCGCGCCAAGCAAATGCCTCTTCCCCGGGCCGTACATCTCGCCGGGCCCCACCTCCTTCTCGACGGGGTACCGCGGGTGCAGGTACACGGGCACGCCGAGCTCCTCGACGGCGGCCCAGAAGGGGTGGTAGTCCGGCGTGTCGTACCAGACCCTTTTCACGGTCTTCGACTCGTCGTCGTAGACCTCCTGGAAGTCGTTGATGATGGCGCCGAACATGCCCAGCTCCCGGACCGAGCGCCTCAGCTCGGCCGCCGCGTCGTTAGCGTCGTGCATGGCGATCGAGGCGAGGCCGCCGAACCGTGCCGGGTTCTTGGCCACTTCGCCGGCCAGCCAGTCGTTCGCGTTGACGGCCATGGAGGCGGCTTTGGCCTTGTCCGGCTCGCCTTGCACGCTGACGGACGTGAGGGAGAGGAGCATGTACTCGACGCCCGTCGCGTCCATCCTCGCGAGGCGCTCGCCGTGGATGTCGAGCAGGGCCTTGGTGAGGCCGTGTTCCTTCACGTCCTTCTCGCTCGCGCCGGGCATGTAGAAGATTGCCGATTTGGAGTGCCATTCTATGCCCTCTGGGTTGAGGACCGCTTCCTCGATCGCGACGGTACCTTTTGGCGCAGCCATGGTTTGTTGAGTATAACAACTCTGGGTTATCGCTACAGGCTGATGTGTAGTGAGTGCCGCTGTCGGAGGGGAATAACGAGAAAGGCGAGACAAACACGGCACAACCCATCTGGGTACCGCATCCTCCCTAATATACCATCTGCCATTCACGACCCAGACGCGACCTATTTTAGCAACATCATCGCGCAAGACTAGCCTTTGGGGGTAGATGGCAGTTTGGGGATTGCGCTGCGGGGAGAAAGGCATCTGCCGTTGCGCCCAGACTCGTTTCCCCTTGCCGTAACCCCGCAACTTCGAGCCATGATGAGTTGGAGATCGGCCGGCAGTTATTGCCTGGCGGTAACTTTTGGGATCCGAGATATACTTCAGCCTTAACTGGCTTTTGGTGGTGAATTCGACGGCAGAATAGATGAGTTGGCTGACAAGATGTGGTTCGCTTATCGAGTTGCATTGGGTGCTTTTGGTGTTTGTTATTGGAGTGGAGGAATTGAAGAGGTGATGTAGTATCGGTCGCTGTAGATATAACCATGAGAAGGTCCCCGAGCCGTTTGCAGTGCTGAGATGCATTTGCTCGAAGCAGTCGCCTGCTGTGAATGTGTGAACAATGCCGTTCGGAATTATTGACACCAAAGACGATGCGCCGCTGGCCGGCACCGAGTACCTCTTCAAGGATGACTCTGCGAGCTCGCAACCTAATGTTGACTCCGGTCACTTGAAGAGGGTCATGTACAAGGCGAGTTAATGCTGCCCATGCCGACAGAAGCTGCAATTGAGCTGACTCCGTCGTTCACCAGGGCGTCGAAACCATCCTGGTGCCACAACCATCGGACGATGACCCCAACGACCCTCTGGTACGCGACTGCTGCCTGACACCTAGAGATCCTGCACCAGTAGCTAACCAAGACCTAGCTGTGGTCAACATGGAAGAGAGAAATAGCCTTCGTCACGCTGTTCTTCTGTAATATCATCTTCGCAGCACTGCCGGGGCCGATGCTAGCCCCTTCGACCTTTGCCCTGGCCGGAATACTAGACGTACCGGTCACCATGATATCCGAGCTCTCAGGTTATCAGCTATTAATAGTCGGAGCGATAGGGTTCGTGTTACTGTGAAAAACAGTGTAGTGCCTTGCTGACCAACTCCTGCAGACCACTGGTATCAGTGCTGGCCCAAAAGTACGGAAAGCGCCCCCAGTTCCTGTTCGCCGCCGTGACCGGCACCATTGGCACAGTCATCTGCATCATCGGCTCTCAGCGGTACAATTATAACACCCTGCTTGCCGGACGCATGGTGCAAGGTCTCGGAACGACGGCGTGGGAGAGCCTGTCACTGTCCGCTGTCGGTGACCTACTGTACCTGCACGAGCGGGGCTTGAGGACCGCCTTCATGGTTGCCACACTGACATGCACGCCCTCGATTGTGTCCATCATAGCCGGTGCCATGACACAGGCTTGTGGTTGGCAGTCGCTGTTCGTTGCTTCCCTGCCATTCAACATCGTCGGGCTCCTCGGAACCATCTTCCTCCTTCCCGAGACGCAGTACAGAAGGTCAACCATAAGGTCAACGGTCCCAAGTGAGAAAGGTGTCGACGCAGCGCCGAAGGAGACCGACGACAAGGCCGAGCTATCAGTCGTAGAAACAGCCCCAACCTCCCCGCCCCGAAAACCAAAGAAGACCTACACCCAAACCCTGGCACCCCTCTCGGGCACGTACACCGACAAGGGCATCCCCCACCTCCTGTCCGAAATCTTCGTCCACCTCGCCAACCCGGCCGTCATCTGGATCCTCCTCGTCAGCGGCGTCCTAATCGCCCTCTTCGTCGTGTCCGCCTACATCACGTCGCAGATCTGGTCCGTGCCGCCGTACAACGTCAACATCGCCCAGAACGGGTTTTTCTACACGGGAAGTTTCCTCGGGGGGCTGCTGGCCACCGTCGCCGGCCCGCTCTGCGACTGGACGGCCCGGACGCTGACGCGGTTGAACCGCGGCATCTTTGAGGCCGAGTTTCGGATCCCGATCATGGCTGTCGGCGCGGTGTTTACGTCGCTGGGCTGGTTCACGTTTATGTGGGATGTTGAGCACCCCAGGCCGAACGGGTATCTGCTGGGTGCGTTTTGTCACGGGTGCGCGTGTTTTGGGATCTCGGTGCCTTCGACGGCGGCGGGGTTGTATATCCTGTGAGTTGTTTGATGCCCTTGATCTTGTTCTTCATGATAACTGATAGATGTTGCGCCTTTCAAGCGATTCGTTCCCGAAGCAGTCCACTGAGATCTTCATCCTCCAGATGATGTTGAAGAACTTCCTCTTCTATGGGTTCTCGACCTTTATCAACAAGTGGACGGCTGAAGACGGCGCGGGGTTCGTGTTCCGGACTTGGGGCATCGTGTCGCTGTGCCTGCTTGCGACGTGCATACCTATGTGTAAGACATCCACCTCGGACTGTTACTGTTGAAGCCGATTGCTAACTCGAAGGTTCCAGACATCTTCGGCAAAGTGAACCGCCGCATGATGAGCAATATCCATGCCAGGTATCGGGTCTTCAGGGCTGTCGCTTGAAGACATCGTTTCTTGGTCTGGAAGGCATGGAGGAATGACTCTGCGCGGGTGACTGTTCCAATAACGTATGTTTGTGCATGAGTCCGAGAAATCGAGACAAATCATTATTGTAGCTCTCAGATTTGATTCTTCGGCCGCGGAGTTCCTACAACTGTCGACCGTCCGTCGGCATTCGCGTTTATTGCAGGTGACGTCTCCGGAGACTCACATGACCACGGCGTTGTCCGGCCGAATACCCGGATCCGAGGCGGAGCAGTGCCCGGCTCGGGTGCTGATTGGTGCAATCGGAATTGGGTCCCGGTGCCCAGCACCTTGTGTCTTGGCGCTCATTGGTTCGCGGATGATCGATCTCGAATTCCGATCGATACCGCCGGCAGCAATCTGTAGATGGCGAGGCCAGCAAGAGCACCTAGCACCCTTAAAAGTACTCGCGTCGCGTATCTGAAGGTTCCTGATAATCCACGTCGCTTGGTTCCTTTCTGGAGTGATCGGAAAATGTAAATATGCCGTGAGAAAACCATGCGTCGCTTCAAGCCCAGGAACGGCAACTCGGCACCGGCCCCTGCCGCAAAAGTGGGGTCCAACGTACGGTGTGACCACGGCGGAGGATAGTGCCCAGTGAAGGTTGCCTGGAGCCTTACAGCCTTGGTGTTTTCTTTGCGATCGTCGGTGGATTGTCTTCTGCTTGGCCCTTCTCGAAGGTTGCCCAGTTCGGATATATGAAGGAAGGTTATTCCCAACTCAATCAGGTAAACAGGAACAGTCTCTGCCATATCAACACATCCGTCTCCTCTCTTCCTGTCGCTCCGCCCAAAGTCAGCCAAACAAACCAATCTCCTTTGCCAACCACATCTTCAGCTCCCAAGCCGGGCTGGTGTCACTTCACATCCAAGCTGCCGATGAATAAGACACAACGCAGAAGCCGCTCCTCGCGCTCGCTCAAGTCCGCCCGCACGCCATCGCCAGCCCCCAGAAGCCTGTATGGGCGTCACAGCAACCAATGGCTTTTTAACGACTTCCAGCTCAGACGGACGCTCTCCAACTTCTTCGGCAGGGTGAAGAGCAAGGTCCGAGGTGGTCGCGAATAGAAAGGAGACTGCACATACTGTAAGGGATAGCGGCTGTGTACGAGAGGCTCCTAGAGTGTAGACATACCATATTGACCCCTGTTTTCCTATCCAGGTTCTTCCACGTTCGTCTCGACATCTTGATACCCAATTCTCCCTTGATACCCACCATCTGTTTCGAAAGGGGAGATGATGGAGATGTGATAGCTGGCCGCGGTCGTACACTGCACTGCATCGGATCGGTGTTATATGAAGGAACCTCGAGAGGAGTGGAAGATGTCCAGGTTGGGCGACTATTCTTTTCGTATTTCTGGTCGTCAGGCCGCGGAATATATCATGTGTCCCTATCAGATACTGAGATCAATGTAGATATGCATCCGGGCCTTGTCCAGTTTCTTGTTGAGGATGGGAGCCCCTAACGACACGCAGGCGTAGATAGTTCTCATGTGTTGCGGTGATGCAAATATGTGGTCTGTACCAGTTGTACGCCATCATGTGGCAGCCGGGTCTTCCGTGACATCGGGAAATTTTCGTGCTGTGGTCGTGAACGTGTCGTTGAACGTGGGGTTCGGCTGGCCGGAATCTCGCATCGAGAGATGACCTTGGCGTTGCGGCTTTTCACCCGTCCAGATCGGCTTGGCGGTCATCCCAAGATGAAGATGCGTATCAGCACGTATCAAAAGCCCAGATTGGGCTCCTGTGCAGTATATGGGACTTGGGCAAGTATACGTGCTACAGACCCGTTCTCGAGGACTGTCGTTGTGTTACGACTGAGTGGTGAAACTTGTTTGATGAATTGATGAATGAATGAAAGCGCGAGAGGAACGGCCAAGCAAAACTTCAGTTGACGAGATGATAACAGGTGGAGCGCCGGAATCAACGTGTTACATCGCCTAATTCACTGGTCTCAGAGCCTTGGCGGGCCGTGCCGCGTGTCGCTTTTTCAGAGGACCTTCGAAAGCTGACGGGTCCAATTTCCACTCCATGTCCCGTTTCTTCCTTTTTCACTTCCTCGGCGCCTACGATTGCCATCATTCATCGATTTGACATCGTTCTCATCAGTCCCTGAGGCCCTCAACTCCAATTCCTACACATCCAGCATCAGATAACTCAAGCCATAATGTCTGGATATCCTCAGCAACAGCAACCTGGGTAAGCGAGCAATGGGGACCGTGGCCTGACGTGACCTGACACACGCCAGATCACTGACTGATCACGCTACGCCACAGGTACTACCCGCCGCAGGGCGGACCTCCTCCTCAGGCCTACTACCCCCCTCAGGATGGTGGCCAGTACCCCATGGGACAATACCAACAGGGACCTCCCCAGCAGCAGCCGGTGCGTGACTCCTAACCTCTTCCTCTTGACCTCCATTTGTGTCTGACTGAGCCCATTGGCTGACATTCCTCTCTTGATTAGATGTACTATCAACAGGCCCCTCCTCCCCAGAAGGACAGCGGTGGCGGTGGCTGCCTGACGGGCTGGTAAGTTTGTCGCTCGCTCATCACTGTTGCTAGCAGCTGACATTGTCTAGTCTCGCTGCCCTGTGCTGCTGCTGCGCCCTTGACGCGCTTTTCTAATCCAAGAGGGTCGAGCGCAATGCAAGAGTTTGTGCCAGCATCTTTTTGAGGGTCGCCCTGAGGCGCGCGTGCGTTGTTGTGATGGCGTTTTGATGGGCGATGTCTTTGAGGCTGTGCTGTGGCATGTACATAACGAGCCGTGGGTAGAGTCAAGGCACTGGAGTTCAGCGCGCATGCCTTTCGCCGTGAATAATGGAAGTCAATGTCCATCCTGTTTCTTCTCACCACCGTCCTTGTGTCTCAGAAGCTCCTGGCTGCATACGACTTTACCGCCTACTGACCTGGCCAGCCATCTGCTCAGATTTGACCTTTCAGGAACTTGATATGGGCCTATCGCCAGGCGATATTGCATCAAGGTGCTCAATGGCATATACTCCGGGGCAGTATTGGATCTTCGACCAATTGTCGCTCATCCCAGGGTGACCGGAGGAGCCGGTACGCAACCAGTCGCTGACTGGAAACATGGCCCCTTGGTCTAACGACGCCCGTCGGCATGGGACGCGTGACCCGCGTCTGTTGGGCTCTTTTTTCTTCCACACTTCTTGGAGTTACACATTTGGAGGTTCGAGGGGAAACATGTAGCCGAGTGCACATTCGCCACTTAGGTTTTGCATACAACCAATTCTCCCCAGTTTCTACAACACCACGTTCGGCACCTCAAACGTCTGCACAGTATTCGTATCAAAGTACGACCAGAACTTTGTGCCACTGACAGTGGTGTCGGAGTACGCAACATAGCGATCGCCACTACCAATCTTCGTCTGCCACCTCGCCACCTTGGCTCCGCTCGTCGAAGGCTTGGAGAACTTGCTCAAGTCGAAGTTGAGATACTGCCCGTCGCCCCAGTTCACGGCAACGACCACCAGCTTCTGGCCGGCAGCGTCGTACGCAGCGACGACATTATCCGCCCCGCCGTCCAGGATCCTCATCCCCGGGCGGATGTGCCGCGTAAACTGCGCCAAGACGAAGTACTTTTGCGACACGGCGCCCACGGTGCCGGCATCGTTGTCCCCGTCGATCAGACCCCAGCCGCCGCCGTCCAGCACCTGCCAGTACACCCACGCCGTCGGGTGCAGCCACCTGAAGTCGAGGATGAGGTTGCTGGCCAACCTCTTGCCCGTCGCGTCGCCCTCGCCGTACTCGGTGTTCCAGAGCTTCTTCCCCTTGCCCGAGGCGAGGGAGTACAGGGAGTCGCGCTTCCCGGAGCCCTCCTGGTAGCCGTGCACGTTGACCTGGCCGACGGCGGCGAGCGCAGTGGAACCGAGACCGTTGAACGTCGAGACGGCGCCGTCGTACGAGTTCTCGTCCGAGGCCGCGACGACGGCGGACTGCAGGCCGCGGTTGTTGAGCTCCGTTAGGAGGAGCGGGAGCACGGACGCCTGCGTCGAGACGTCGAAGTGGCACCCCTCCTGCGTGCCCGTCTTGCCGTTCCACCACGTTGATATGGGCTCGTTGAAGGGCTCGACGGTGCCGAAAGTCACGCCCCAGTTGTCCTTCGCGTACTTGGCAATGGTAGCTAGGTAGACGGCGTGGCTGTTATAATTCCAGCTCTGCAGATTGTCTTTCCCGTCGTCCGCACCAGAAGGGTTGTGATTCTTGCACATCCACCACATCGGCGAGTTGGAAAATAATTCGAACTTATCTGCGCCCCTCGCTTTGGCCTTGGTCAGCATGGCCCGCTGGTTGGCGTCAACGGACCACTTCCAGCTCGCGGACGAGGGGTCGCTGCTGTTCCAGTCGGTCCAGAAGCCCTCGATCTGCCGCGAAGCGATCATCTTGGGCGAGACGACCATGGACTCGCCGTTGATGCTGTTCCAGCTGCAGGCGCCGGCGTTGTAGCGCGCGATGGTAAAGCCGAGACCTGGCACGGAGGTGCCGGAGAAGGTGGTCGTCTTGGTAGTGAAGAAGATATCGGCCAGGTCGTCTCGGGAACCGAACTTCCTAGCCCACCAGGCGAGAGAGGTGCCCCAGCCGTCCCATGTCCCCCAGTTTGTGGAGGGAGAGATAGTGGCTGTCGTGTCGGCTGCGGCTAGGCCGGCGGCCATGACTAGGAGGACGGAGAAATGCATGATGGCGACCTGTGCGGTGCTTGACATACGCCTAGTCTCTGGCAGAGAAAGCCTCGTCCTATTTGTAGTCAACATGGTGCGCCGCGGCGGCTATACTGACTTACCCATCGAGGTCCTATGGTAGCATCGCGGTCCGCCTCGGACCGAGAGAAGTCAGGGGCAAACCCCGGTTCATCCTCCGCAATTGCAGATTGAGGTTGACAGAACCAGGCGATGTTACATGTATAGTAGGTGGCAGCCCGGAATTGCTGGCATCGAATGGGTCCAGAATCCGGGGAGCGATGCCCCGAATTTGCGGAGGCGGAGAGACTCGATGGCACGATGTAACTCCCCGGAGCCGGCCCAGTTGCGGCCCTTTTCGACCATTCGACTTCGTCCGACCTGAGATCATGACTGGCGGTTAAACTGCGCTGGAGTTGCCTTATGGCTCACGGATATTTTCCATTCGACTGACCATTCGGCTCTGATGTCCCCGCCAAATATGCTCAGCATGCTGTGTTGGAAAGCTGCACGCTCACCTTGGTCAACCGCGTTGGCATATTGGTGGACGACAGACGTTTCTTCGATCAAACCAAAGCTTTTCGCAATGTGTAGGCAGCATAAGGCTCGCCTACCTGCAGGTTGGGCCCCAATGGCATTATGTTCTCAGCTGTTGTGTAACATAATGCCGTTTTCTTCAGGCGTCAACGCCTTGTGTGCCCCGCGTCTGCAAGCCCAACCTCAACAGACAACACCAGGTCAAGGGAGACCGTCGCCGCGATCATCTGCGTCTCCTCTTCCAGAAGTATATCCACCTTGTGACCTTCTCTCCCGTTTGCGCAGCTATGTGGCTCCTCGACACCAGAACACTCGAGCTGCACGAGTTCACCGGCGACAATATCCCAAGTTATGCCATTTTATCACACGTTTGGGGGGCCGAAGAAGTGTCTTTCGCGGAAATTAAGAAGCCGAAGCACCGAGAGGCAGCTGGAAAGAAATCCGGATTCTCCAAGATCGAGAGATGCTGCGCCCAGGCTTTGGGAGATGGGCATGAGTGGGCGTGGGTTGACTCATGCTGCATCGACAAGCGCAGCAGTGCCGAGCTGTCCGAGGCTATCAACTCCATGTACAGCTGGTACGCCAACTCCGACTGCTGCTATGTCTACCTTGCGGATGTTTCCGCGGGAGGCAACTTCAGGGAGGAGCTAAAGAACAGCCGGTGGTTCACACGCGGATGGACGTTGCAAGAGCTGCTTGCTCCCCTGCGGAGTGTGCTTTTTGCGACAGACTGGGTTCCTGTCGGCGGCCTACGAAAGTCTAGGGCACCGGCGTCACCCAGAACTCTGGCTTTGGGTGCCCAATTTCTAAGATGAGAGATCAATAGCCTACCTTCTTACACGGACCTTACGGCAGAGTTATCAACTATCACGGGTATTCCAGCAAATATCCTGTCAGGAGATAAATTTGTCAGTCAAGCATGTGTATCCCAACGCATGTTTTGGGCTTCTCACCGGGAAACCACGAGACCGGAAGACCGTGCCTATAGCTTGCTGGGACTATTCGACATCAGCATGCCCATTCTCTACGGAGAGGGTCTCCGCAAAGCCTTTCTGCGATTACATCACGCGATCATCAGCAAGAGTGGCGACGAGACAATTTTCGCATGGAGTACAGGAAGATATGCGCATCGCTTGCTGGCAGAATCGCCTGCTGAATTCCAAGGCTCGTGTTCGGTTGTCAAACGGGACTACTGGAGAGGCAGGAACTCCTGGATAAAGGATCAAGTATCCATGATCATAGATCTGACCATGCAAGAATTCCAGTCACCGTTTCTCATGACCAACATCGGGTTACGGTCGACTCTCCCACTTGTCGTTGGTGTTCCAGCTGACGCCCAGAAGACGTTCGAGTCCGACCACACGACATACGGAATGGAAGGCACCGCCAAGGCAATGCTTTCATGTGGCCTTGATGGCCAAGATTACAACACCGCCATCACATTAGATCTTGCCTACGTGGCGGATGCATCCGATGGATGTCCTATCTTCAAAGTCTTCAGAGACTTTGGTTGGAGACGTTGGACAGTGCTCTCATATGGGATCAAGGAGGCTACCTATCGCTCGAAAACCTTCTATATCGCGTATTGAGACATGGTGAGGAGCAAGCTTCCCTTGGAAGCCACTCTTAGAGAGTACCTAGGTAGCTTAGGACAATTACTCCATTTTGGACCTGGGTACTTCGGCATGTGTTGCTCAAGTCGGACCAGTGGATGAACGAAAATGAACCCTCTATGTGCCAAGCAGCCAATAACTAACATGTATCTAGACCATGTCGGACAGTCCAGAACCCAGCTGCAGGGCCCCCTGAAATCTGACGGGATGCTCTTACAAGAGGACGACACGCGTAAACTATAAGATACATCAAGGGCGCACAGAAATCGACCCACTGGTGAACTTCCACAGCCTGAACGCGGACAACGCCGCTATCAAGGCCCAATCATCACCAAACTCGCCCGTGGCGCCGGCCCCAAGGAAGTGGAACTTGGCGATCTTAGAAAGGGTCAAGCCGGAGTTCTCAGACCACGCCGCCACAACCTCCTTGCCATCACTGGCTTCCCCCACATCCCGGGCTCCCCGAGGGCCCCCCCGACCCGTGGTGGGCTGGTCACCATCCGGGCCGAGGAGGCGCACCAGCTTCCACCCGAACGCCATGCTGTCCAGGGCGCGCACCTCGACGGCCTTGGAGATGCGCCACTCGAAGGTCTCGCGGCGCGTTTCTTTGCCTCGCAGCCCTACGTCGAAAGAGAATCTGAAGCGGGAGTTTTTGAGGGTCATGGACACGTCGCTGACGAAGGGCTCGCGGTTGGTCGTCCCGCCGCCTTCGGAGGAGCCCGGTCGCGGACTCATTGGCAGCTCGATGACGGTGTCATGTTTCTTCGGCCCGTCTTTGGTCACGGTGCCCACGACGGGGCCCTTGGGGTCGGCGCCCTCGTGGAGCACAATCATGGGCTTGTCGTGGCCCCAGGCTCCGTGCCGCTGGATGGTGAAGAGCGGTTGATTCTCGTGTTCGCCGATCTGGTCTTAAAATCAGCTTAACCGTGGGGTTTGCCCGTAGAGTTTGGCTCTACCGACTTGATACATGGATGAGAACCACTGCTTGTAGTAGATGTTGAAGGAGAGCGGGAGGCGCTTATACGGCGATGGGCCTGGGGCCGTGCCACTCTCGTATTCGGGCAGAGCGGTCTCGGAGGAATTGTCATCGTGATCCTCTGGGATAGCCGCGCCAGGCTCCTTGGAAGTTGCCATGGCGACGCGTGTAAGTGAGTGCAAGCGTAGGTAATAATGGAAGTGTAAGCGTAGGAGCAAGTCTATGAGTGCGTCAAAGTACTGCAGCTCGGTTAGGTAGGCGCTGCAAAGGTAGGTCGTAAACGTCGTTGAACGGCCTTTACTTCACCTTTTATTTGGCGATATGATCTGTGTTGATCATGGTCTCTTCCAGACCGGGAATAGCTGTCTTTGAGTCCTCTTTAATAGAATTTGAAAACCCGTCGTGGAGAACTGCGCCATGCCAAGCGCCACGCCTTGTGTTATGCCTTGCTCCTATCAAAGGTGAGTACGGTACTTGCCCCACAAGGCCGGCCAACCAAAATGCGTAAAGATGAACAGCAAAGTGTACCTAGATACTTGTGTTTACCTATTTGGGAAACGGCCTTTACTCTCTTGTACCAATGACGAAATGGCACTAATGTTGCGGATGTGTCAGATCGATGTCCTATAATTCAGACCATTGTGGCACAACGAATGGTTAGACATTGCTCCCATATGAGATTAAGGGGGCTAGTCTTCACCTATCACTCCAAATCCTTCTATATCGCATATCGAGAGTTCATGAGGATCAATCTTTCTTTGGAAGGGACTCTCACATGTTTTCTGTCTTTCTGGGAGATTGTGGCATTCTGAAAGCCAAGGACGATGAAGTCGTGGTCAATAATACTGTCACATGACAATCGTTCGAAGGGTATATTGACTAAGTATGTTAGGTTCTTTGTGATTTTTAACCCGATGCAGACCACTCACACGACTATCTATTCGAACTGACTTCCGATTCCAATCAGGTCGACATTTCCATTCGCCTGAACGCTTCCACCACCACCGGATGCTTGTGACTCGTGATCAGCTGTCCCTTGACTGGCCTGCCCATACTGGGCTGCCTCTGTTCCTGTAGTAGCGGCCACACTGGAGCCGGGGATCTGCTCTCCAGTTGTGGATGACCTATAACATAAGTCAGGACTAGGTTTCTAACGGGGCTTCGGTCGCTGATACTTGCCAGCGACTGCATTCAATAGCATAGAGCTGGCCATGGACGCTCTCTGGTGTCGGGGTATAGCGCGGGTGTCCCATTATGCTTATCGCAATAATGATACCAGGGTACGCGATGAATGAGGTGGGCTGATGTTATCCGGAGGATGGCACAGTAGTGATCTCTTGAGGAGTATGGATCCTTTCTGAAAGCTGCTTGTTTACTTGCGTGTCGGTAACCAAGTTGTACGTTACTGACACTTCAGCATACCTACCGCGTGGTTTATATGCATCAAGGTGTAAGACTGGTTTATGGCTTCTATCCCGTTGGGGAGCACACCCGACTACAAACTTGTGCACGCAGCACACGTTGGATTTAATCCACGTCACTGGAGGGTATCCTGGCGCAGAGTCATAGGTATGGGAAGCTGCAAGCAAGAGTGCTGTGGAGGGAGAGTTCTCCGACAAACATTGCTCATACGGTCTGTGCTGCCCACATGAGGGCCCATAAGGGCTCCCTAGCCGAGTAAAAGGCAGACGGTGGCCCCGTTTGAGCATTCCAGTATACAGTGTCCCCCGGTTAGTTTGTTAGTACGAGTACGCCGGTCAGAGGTGTGGGCGAGGGCCGAAGCAGGGATTCTCGCCAATGACAACCAACATTTCTGCCAAGCAAACCAGTACGCGATATACAAACGAACCGGGGGCCAATTTGCTATTGCAATGCTTCTGGCCGGTACCTGAAGCCGGAGCCTGGTAAAACCCGAAAGGGTTTAGCGTGCACATGAGCGCACACTTTGTGGTGTTTCATGGGCAGCTTCAGTGCATGCGGACGGCGGCTGCGCCTCTCATCTCCCCTTCTTGCAGGCGTTCAATTTACTTACCTGACTGGGCACCATCTGCCATCATCCGAACCTTTTCACGCTCTGTTGTGATAAGGTACCTTATATTGGTGATCTACAGATCTTGCCCTAGAGCCTCCACGACCTTACTCCCGATAGAGATCCTCTACAGCCGGCGCAAGAAGGTTGAATGATAAATCTGGGTTGTACCCATTGGAGCATCTGCCAGATCAACGATGGCTAACTCCGATGACCCAACCAAGAGTGACAGCGCTCTGTACGCAACCCCAGGGACCCACGAAAGTAACATAGCGTACCTGATCTACGGGGGGAGTCGGGAGACGGGGTATATGCCGGCAACGTCATGGAAGTCTACACCTTCCAACCACTCAGGGAGTGCACCGAGAAGCGAGCTATGGAGTGAACCGATGAGCGACATCTCAAGCCGAAATACAACCTGGTCCACAGCTACAGGACTGGAACCCACGTTGGAACGAAATCCGGCTAATGAGAATATTCTGGACAAGGTCGAAATCCCGGCGTCCTTACGGCCGATAACATCTTGGGATTATGAAAACATGGGAAGAACAGGACGTTCTCGTCGCTCTCCTCGCGCTCGTCGCAGAACGTGGTCGCGGGATGCGCCCAAGATTCCGAGAATTGCTAAGCGCCAGTCCAACATGCGCTCCATCACCGGAAGTGGTCCGTTTCAGATCATTGAGGGAAACTGTTCGACTGATCGCAAGGGGGAGGACATATCGCCCGATCAAGCTGGCCTGGACGCCGACATGCTTCTGGACAACACTGAAATCGGAGACACCTCGAGCTTATCTGATGGCGACGACATACCAAGATCTCCATCGCCGTGGCAGGACGCATGCAGTCAAGACGACGGGCTGATCTTGTGGCTTCATAATGGCGTCAATGATGATATACAAAGCTCCCAGGGGTGCGCCAGTACTTCGGACAACAGTGAGACAGATTCCCAGGCGGCAGATCCTGTTGAAGGGGTGACAACCCGTCCTGTCGGTCCAGCATCCGCATCCGCATCCGCATCTGGATCCGGTTCTGGATCCCCTCCAGCCACTGGACTTTTGGTACCGGACCTGACCACAGTTACAACCACCGGTCTTGTAGGGTCTAAGAGACCAATAGACGAGAGGAACCCGGATGATGAAGATGAGGATGGGCCTGATCCGAAAAGAGCGAAAGGTACAACTGCTGAGCCGTCGTTCACTCGACCGAGGTTTGCCTGCCCCTATCAGAAATACGACCCTTTGGGAAGCCCATTTTGTTGTATGCCGAGCAGCAAGAATCCTCAGGGAGGAGCTGAGACCTTTCCGCGTGTGAAGTAAGGAGTACCATCGACGTTCTTCCACTCCAGCCCCTACTAATCGGCTACCTAGGTCGCATATCTTCCGCAACCACGACCCACTGGTCCGCTGTAGCAACTGCTGGAAGATGTGCAAGACCGAGCATGACGCCCGGATGCACCGCACCGTGACGGATTGCACACAACGGGCGTCACCGAGCAAGTACTGGATGACTAGGGAACAGTGCGTACAGGTCAGGCAACGTAGGTTCGTGGCTACCAACAGTATCGACAATTGGTACTGTCTGTTCGGCATTTTGTTGCCGAATGTCCCTGCACAAGGTCCTGACGGTAAAAAGATCTCACCTTGTGAGTAATACTTCCTATCCCCCCTTCCATCCATTGTGGCGTTGCAGCTGACAAGAGTTGTCAGACTTTGTTGCGGCTCGGCCACGTCCTCCATCGCTTGCAATGCAAACACCTCCAACGCCGGCTCCCAGCTCTGTGGGCTCAGGCAACCGACCCGTGTCAGATCGACTATCACGCATCCCAGACCCAATACCGCCGTTTACGCCACTAGCCGCATTGACAGGAAGGTGAGAAGCCCACAGGGGGCGGGTTTGCCAGTGTTCGCATCTGGTATGCGTTAGGAAACTAATGTCTCTGTACAGCATCGCCGCAACCCAACCCTTCGACGTTGCGATCCGGCCTACATCAAACACCAGCATGCGATTTCTTCCTTCTCTGAATGATTTCGACTTTGATCTAGCAATAAACGACATCCTTCAAGTGCGAGACACTAACGACATATACAATCGCCCAGGCACGCATTCTGCCGGGGCGCTCGCCTGCGAGGACACCCAGCCCCTGATGCACCAGGACCAGACAAACCCCTCTTTCTTCGGACTCGAGGGAACAACAGCCACCACCGTGAACGCGAGCTTTCTCCAGCAAGACAACGCGAGGCTGCGAAACAGCGGCGACCAGCTCCGGGTCGAAGTCGAGCTCGTCCGGCGGCGGAACAGCTAGCTGCAAGCGCGGTTAGACGAGACACGGGAGAGACTGCGGCCGCTGGAGCGCTCGTTGCAGGACCTACTCTATCTGCCCGATATACAGAACAGTGGTGGCGATGAGGTGTTGAACCGTCTATTTGCCATCTTGGATCGGGTTATGGCTATGAACATGGCTTTGAGTTCAGGACTGAGCAGGGACTAAGCAAACGCATCTCCAGTGTCCCTTGAGGCTCGGTATTAGGATGCTGATAACTTATCTTGTACCTACCAAGTCCCCCTCACTGCGCCGCATCCAAAGAACATGGACAATCGGTCACGGTCTCAGCTACGGTGTGTTCAGTTGGCAAGAGTTCCCTCCTCGCCCAAGAGACGTCAATACAACTAGATCAACACACCAAAGCTGAACTCCCCATTCCAGCCGCAGAAGTACTCGCCGGGAACGACCTAGGCATCGACCTTGTCGCCATTGTGCTTAGTGGGACTGGCGTGAAAGATCGAGAAATCAAAGTAACAGCCTACACCTCCGTCTCGAACCGGAACTCGGCCTTGCACAACCCATCGTTGCCGCCGGCCGTCTGGGACCGGAATGTGGAATCGGAAAACTCATACTCACCGCCAGAATACGCCCAGCCGCCCCGACAAACCCTCTCGCATCCGGGAATCATGGAGGCAAACTTGGGGTGCATCCAGCAGTCGAGGTTCTGTTCCTCGTCCACGGAGGCTGGCTCTGGAAGCAGGGCCGGCACTGTGAAGACCTTGATGCTGTGAAGTGACGGTTAGTAAGGTTTTACCACTACACGGAAACAGAGATATAAGAAGCTTACCTGCGCAACACATTGAACGACATAAGATCCATGGGATCAGCACCGTCAACGAACGAGGCGTTCCTCCCGTTGAAATAGACCTTGCAAACCCAGGCCAAGTGGCGGGGAGGAGCACCCTCCTCCCGCGCGAGAGTCTGCGGACCGGAAGTCCAAGCACAGTGAAAGTGCATCCACGGGCACACAAGCTTGATTTCCCTGTCCCTGGGATTACGAGACATAATCTTCGTGGCCGGAGAGCGGATGTCGATCTTAGGCACGTCCGCCTGGAGCTGGGCCTCCAGGTCTTGGAGGTAGATGCAGGCTGTTATCTGCCACTTGCAGTCTGCTGGTTTGTCGGCGCGGAAGTGGGCTTTGACGAGCCACTTGTAGGGAACGGCGAACGGGTCGTTGGGGAGGCGACCGCCATAAAAGACGGTAGTGTCTATGTTGGAGTCCTGGATCGAGAGCGGCTTATTGTTTTGTATATCCTGACCGAGCTGACTGCCGGTGGAGACCGTGGGACTCACGTCGTTCAAGGCCAGTGACACGTTCGTCTGCCGTGTCTCGACGAAAATGACGTCGGAGGGGCGTTGCGTATCAGCTCCTGCAGGCGAGAGCACGATGGACGAGGGCTCAAGGGCTGTGGGCTGGGTGCTAGCCACGATGTTGTTCCATGGCTTCATCAAGGTTGGAGGCGGAGGAGGGTTCTGGATCTGAGGCACAGACCGCTGAAAGGAAGAAGGCGAACAGCAGGTTTTATCGGTGATCTGACGCCGGGGAGGAATTTTGTCCGTGGTAGACCAGGTGACGGTGCGTATGGCCCGGTGCTTGAGACAAGTCTCGATGAAGGCATGCGAGGTACCGGTGCCGATGACCACTTCCTCATCTTCGTGCTCCAGGTATTCGCGAGCCACGAGGGCCAGGCGGTCAGTGTAAGGCTTGGGATTTACACCCAGTCTCTTGTTCGTACGTGACATCTTCGTGTTGATTTGGTAGGGTATACCACTAACACAGGGCATAAGGTGGTAAATCTGTGGATGTCTAGGGACAAATATCAGAAGGATACCGTGGAGGTGCTTGTAGAGAGTGATGGAGAAAGCTGCTTCGGGAGGGACTGTTTTATATGAAATGTGACCCTGTGGGCTTAGCCAGATGAAACTGAACTCTAAAACAAGGTTTACATATCACAAGGGTTTGTACCCAGGTATTCAGGGTTCGTCCGGTTGCGAGCGGGTGAGGAACTAATAAGGTTCACGCCGCATGTCTAATGCATATATCTTCATCGGAATAGAGTACAACTTCAGTCCACATATCAGACGAAGACGGTGACGGACCACGTAGGGGCCTTGCCAAAACATCAAATCGACATTTTCCCAGTCTCAAGTTCAAGACCAAAATTCTGTCCTCCGTAACATCCCAGCTCGACGAATATTAGGTTCCCTCACCGCCCGCCCGAGCTGATTTCCGACCAAGAAGAGCGACAATGTCATGTTTCTCGCAAGCACTCGCCACATCCAGCGCGCTCCTCCCTCCAGAATCCTCCTTCAACGGATCCAGCCCTCTGGCCATCATGGCCTCGAACAGCAGCTTGTCGTGGTGCTCCCCGTAATGCCCACCGTCCCGCTTCGTAATGACGTGCAGCGCCGTCTCGCCCTCGCGGTTGACGGCGAACACGTCGACTCCGGAGTCCGGGGGGAAGAGCTTGTCGTAGTGGGCAACGTGGCATGCAGGCAATTTCCGGTTCAGGTCGCTGCTCGTGTGTATGGAAGAGAGGTACGTGAGCAGGGGGGTATTGCCGTTCTTGTCGGGACTGTTGATGGAGCCGCCCTTTGCGAGGAACAGCCGCCAGAGGATCAGGCAATGGTCGAAGAAGTCTTTCGGCAGCTCAACTTTGCGACCGGAATACCGAGCTGACTCGAAACACTGCAGGGCTATGTGGTGCAGGGCGGTGAGGCCGTTCGGATCCGGTTCTAGTAGGTCAGCAGCCTTGGAGAGCAGGAAGTGGCAGATCGTCGGACGCAGGATCGCGAGGGCGTAGTGGAAGGGCGAGAAGCCGGCTTTATCTTTCCGCAAGAGCGTTGGGGCGACCTCTTTGCGGTTGAGGAACTCTAGGACCACGTCGTCGGGCACGCTAGGGTTCTCAAGCAGGTGATGCAGCGCTGTCTTTCCTTCGTGGTCGACCAACGTGGCGTCTGCGTTGTGCTCCAGCATGCGCATGCATATGGCAGTTGCCTTTGGATCCCAGTGCCGATGGGCATAGCCGGGCAGCGTGCCGTGCCATCTACAGGAAGCCATCAAGACGGTGCGGCCGTGTTGGTCGCGGCGGTTGAGGCCGATGCTCGCCACGTACGGCTCTTGTAGCAACCCGTCGTGGATCTCATATTGGGCGAACTCGAAGACCACGTGGATCAAAGTCTCGTCTTCGTTTAACGGCAGATACAGGTTGGCTCCGCGCGCAACCAACGTCTGCACCAACGGCACTGACTTGCGGACCTGGTTGTTGTAACTCGGGGCATCGCTCGCAAGGAGCAGGGGGGTTATCCTGCGTCCCTTCACAAGCTCTTTGCGGACGGCTAGGTGGCCGGGCCCATCGTGCAGGGTATCAACGTCAACTCCATGGTCGAGCAAGGCTTCTAGGCCTGGAAGGTTTTGGTCCGCGATTACTTGGAAGAGGGGGTTCATACTCCCCGCGTTGGGATCTGCGTTCCTCTGGAGCAGCTCCGCCATAATTTCAGGCGGGATTTCCTGGTGGGTAAGTGGAGTGAGGCCTTCATCATCCAGGCTGTTCGGGTCAGCCCCATGGTCCAAGAGGATGCGCACAACGGCAAGTCGCCAAAAGCCCCAGGTCTGGTTGTTTGCGTGATTCTTCCCACGCCCGAGCGTATGCAGAGGAGTTCGGCCATCCTCGTCACGTGCGTTGACGTCAGCCCCGTTCGCAATGAGATATCGTAGCCCCTCCACCTGCCACCAGTAGCGGCCGGCTGCAAGCACATGGAGTGCTGTGCCTCCGGGTACAAGCTTTCCTTCTTTCTTGTCATGTGGGTTGGTGCGAATGCCCACGCCACGCGCATCGACGTCGACCCCTATCTTCTCCACGAGAAGTTTCAACATGAGCAGATTTGGTTCGACGCTCTCGCAGGCCAGTTGCAGTGCGGTCATTTCTCGGTTGTAATAGTAACGATCCGTCTCTTTGGCCTTTGCCATCTTGTCTCGAACCATTGCATGTGAGCTGTACTGCTGTATTAGCTCGGGCACGTGCTCGACTACCTGGAGGTGACGAAGGTGACGAGGCTTCAACAGTTCTCTGACGAGGTTGTAGTGAGACAGGGCATCCGGATTGGCAGCTAGTGCTGCTTTGATGATCACTGCAGCGTCCTCGGCTGTAAGTAGTGCCAGGTATAGTTCGGGTGAATCCAGGACCTGTTGGTGCGATGCCGCATCTTCTTCCAACACGGGCAAGGCAGACCTGGGCCGCATCAGCACCATCTGTGCCTTCATGTACTTCCGGAACTGTGGAGCTTTCTTTGCGATAGATTCGCCGCCTTCAAAGTGCTTGGTTGCTTCCGCAAAGAGAGCATCATCCGTCGCAAATGCTTCGACGACTTCCGAGCACCCTGCCACGAGGGCACGGTCTAATGGCGTGTGCATGTTCTTGTCGCGGGCGCCGACGTCGGCCTTGGCTTCCAACAGCATCTTGACAATGGTAGTGACACCGGGGAAGAAGGCTGGACGGATGTGGGAGGCAACCGTTCCGTACGAGTCCTTGTACCAGGTAGTCCCGGAATCTTGATCCATGCCTCTGAATTTGGGTCGAAGTTTGTCAGCTGCGGGCCCTCGAAACGACGTTTTTCCTAGTCCACGAGTCTCATAAAGCTTCTGTTCAGTGTTGAACTCAGCACAAGCATGGAGAGGGGTTCTATACTCTCTGTCGATCGCGTGCGCATCAGCACCATGGGCGAGGAGGGTAGCGACCGACTCCGCTTGGCCTGAGGCACAGGCGTAGTGTAGCGGTGTCCTGCCGAAAGTATCCTTTTGGTTCACATCGACAGCCGTGTATTGGGCAGCCACCATACAGACGACATCGCCGCGGCGAGCCCGACAAGACAGGTGTAAGACGTTCTGGCCGTCTTCTGTTAGAAACGTCGGGTCCGCGCCACAGGAAATCAGTGCCGCCATGTGAGAAGCAGTCTGCATAGCTAAGATGTGCAGGGGAGCCAGGCCGTCCTTGTCCCGGAGTTCAAACTTGACCTTGTCCTTCCCCCCCAATATGTTGATAGCCTGGATCAACTCGTTTGGATCGCTGCCGTAAAAGTTCAGATACGTATGTAAAACACTGGATCCCGCGATGTTCACCGAATTGACGTCGATACCGAGACTGATGAGCCAGCGCACCAAGGCAGCGGTCCCTTCGTTCCACGTGTGCCACATGGCGACGTGATGTAGCAGAGTGTTTCCTTCCTTATTCCTGGCAAGCGGATCCAATCTCCCCTCGGCAACCAGCTTCTCCATTTGCGCGCGCCGAGGAGTTTGGAGCATAGCAAGAGCGTGAAGTGCATTGTTGCCCCGGTCGTCAACAGCCTCGATATCTGCTCCGCGTTGTTGAAGAGCGGAGACCTTGTTTTCGGAGCTTATGCAGTTAAGCAACAGTGTACCGCCATAACTGTTGATGTTCCGCGTCTCGATGTCAATGCATGCGTCAAGGAGGATATCGAGCAAGACAACAAACTTATTGTTATCATACTCGGACGGCAAGCCAAACCAGCACGCCATTTTGACGGACTCGTCGGGGCATCTCGAGAGCAGCAAGCGGAATATGTCGAGGTTGTTCTTCATCGCCGCGTACACAGCATCCTTCCCGGGTTCCGCCCCTTGGTCAAGCAGATACTCAACCATATCCGTCGTCTCTTCCGGGGTAAGTTCATTGCGCCATCCGTGACAACCGGCTGACAGGCAGCATTCCAAGACAGAACCATGCGTCCCAAGTTGCTTCGGATCGGCACCATGTTCCACAAGGAGCTTGACAATCTCCAGCTCGAGTGGCTGCCGGAGAGCCGCATGGAGCGCTGTATCCCCGCCCTTATACGTAACCGCATGGACATTCGCTCCAGCTTCCAGCAGAGCCGGAATAGCTGGGATTAAAGGTGAGCCGTCTCCACGGTGCCCTACCCCTGCACCTGAAGCTAGTAACAGAGCTGTGAGGCCATCGCCATCGACATGTTCCAGATCTGCCCCGGCTCGGATGAGCATCTTCAGAATCTCTCGGCAAGACGAGTCATTGTCCCCTCTCCAGTGAAGTACCAACTCGTGGAGTGGTGCGGAAGGAACATGCGGCCGCCATGGCCCGCCATGTCTGGTCCGCCTCGGGGACCATGTTGACATCTTCTGCGGGTCTGCTCCCCGATCAAGGAGAGCCTTCACACACTTGGGGTTGGTGGAACCGCAGGTGAAATACAGCGCCGTGGCTCCACTGAACGTCGCGTTGGGTGAGACATCCGACCTCTCCAGAATCGCCGAAACAGCATCCGCGCGCCCGAAGCGGCAGCACTCGCAGAGGAGCTGCTCCAGCACCTTCGAGTCACAGAAAGGTATCATGGCCATGACGGTCCCAGTATGCCCTCCTTGACTGGCGTAGAGAATCGCACACTCTCCACTGGTGATCTTTTCGCCCCCCATCAAGTAGCCTCCGTGGTTCTCCTTCGTCTTCACCGTGCCCGGCTCGACACCAGCTTCCAGCAGCATCGTTACCACCGCAGCGTGGTTCTTCAGAGCGGCTAGATGGATAGGTTTGAGGCCACGGTCGTCGTCGGCGTCTGCTTCACTCCCGCGCTGGATAAGGAGCGATGCTATGCCCGCGTGGCCCTCTGAAGCGGCCCAGTGGAGCGGAATGCGACCTTGGGAATCTTTGCCTGAGAGGGAAAAGCCGCGCTCAAGTAGCTTGATCACAAACTTCGACATCCCAGCGTATGCTGCAATATGGAGTGCCGTTGGAAACGCTTCAAGGGTTGTCGACTTGGCTCCCCATTGCAGGACCAACCACCTCCGGAAAACGAGGTTGTATGGGTCAAGGAACGTCTCAATAGCTTTGAGGAGGTCTGCATTGTCGGAGTCAAACCTGCCAGCATGATACAACCAGTTCTCGACAGCATAACCGAGAAAAGGGTGGTGTAACCGAGCTTCTCTGTAGTCGAAACGCGCCTTTTCTTCTTGACGATCTTCATCCAAGTCTAGGTCAAGCCGCCTGAAACTCTCGCCCTTGAGCAACAACGAGCCGGATTGGAGATACCGGAGACAGTTGATAGTCATGTGCTTGTGCGCATCCGCGGAGTCTATAATCGGGAACTGAAGCGGTGAGGCATCGGATATCTGACGGCTATCTCCCCGCAAGAACTCCGTGAACGAGTGGTGTATGACCTGCAAGGTCTCGTCTTCGAGAATTTCCACGAGCAGCCCGCAACACGTGGCAATGAGTGTCTTAAACCCTTTTGGTGCTGGGGTATCAGGGCAGACACATTGTGCCAGGCTCGCTAGTTCGTAGAGTCGCAGCGGACGGGATGCGTGAGTAAGGGCTTGGAGGACCATAACCTGCACGTCTACGCTGACTCCGTGTTCCTCGCGCTGCTTCGCCAACAGCCTTGTGTATATGTCCTCCAGCCCAACAGGTAGAGACTTGTCCAGGTCAGCTAGATCAAGGTGCCGCGCGCCTGACAGCATGGAGGCTTCCACCTGGTCCATCGTAAGTTTCGCATATAGGAACAAGCCTTCAGATCTTTTCGCCATCATGTCGACAACCTCCTGCTTGCCCTTCCGCTGAGCAGCAGAAATTGGCGCCAAATCGAAGCGGTGGTCAAGGTAAGAGGCGATGTCAGCATCCACTAACTGCTGCTGAAGGCTGATGTGCACAATCGAGGAATCCCGCAGTGCGCTTTGAAGGTATTGCTTCGGCCGACTTGTGATGAGAAGCTTGACGGAGCAGGGGCGGAATGTGGCGAGACCGTTAAACTTGTCCAGAAACGGCCGGTTATCCGCTGACATCTCGTCGAGCGCATCAGCAACACAATACAGCTTTGGTACAGCCGACACACCATCCAGGAACAGCTGGATAAGGTCATCATCGGAGATCTCGGCAAGCTTATCCTCAAGACGCTGCTGCAGTGCAATCTGTAGCTTCGGCGAGAACGGCAGCAGTTGAGCAAGCCAGTCCTGGGTCAGGGCGCGAGGGAAGAAGTTGGCCGCGACGATGTTGCGGAAGAAGAAGAACAGCACCGGGTGATCCTCTGTCGTCCGGAGGTGGTGGATGATGGACGCTGCCGTGACCGACTTGCCGGCGCCAGGAACGCCCTTGATCCAGAGGCTGCCATGGTCCGGGGAGTCGTGCCATTTGCGGTACTCGTCCGTCTGACAGATCCAGAGGCCTGTGCCTGGAGCTTGGGATGAGAGGTGGCGGCGAAACTCTCCCGACTCGGCCAGGTAGTCGGTCGGTTCGAGCCATGCACGGATGTTGGCGAGCACCTCTGGGCTCAGCGCTGTCTCTTCATGGTTGACAAATTCGTACTCGTCTGCTGTGTTGACTGATTGTGGCATGTTGACCGTTGAGGTTATGCAAATGTCAGCCAAACGAAATGATGTCTGAGGACGAATCCTCAGATGGGATTGGGAATGGGAGCCGTTTTAATGTCGGCGTTTGTAACGCGGGGAAGTAATCTCCAGGCAGCAATCGCCACCAATTAATTCCAGCTTGAAACGACTTACATAACCCTAACCCTTGTCTGTCGATCTCGATCTCCGGGTCTTTTGGGGCCAATTTGAAGTATTGCTCTCCATGGTGTCAAAGAAACCTATTTAACGACGGTGAAAGGTCAAATGATGCCCTACAGTGTTTCAAAGGCTGTTACAGCTTGCCATGCTATAGGCCTCGGAAGCTCAGTCACTCTCTTCAGATGCTCAGACCCTTCCAGACAACTACACGTCTCCTTGAGGTCTACATGAGGAACCATCCTTCCGCTTCGGCAAACATGCCCTGCTTTAACCGCCTGCTCTGACATCTTATCGTGCACCGTGGTAGGTGTAGGATGCTCTGAAGCAGCCGGTTTGGGCCTGGCCGTAAGAGCTGCTGAGAATGCCGAAGCAGACATACCTCCCTGAGATCCTCGAGGGCAAAAGGGTAGCCCGTCCGGGCAGTCCTAGTCTTATAGGGCCTTGTCCTGGGTCGCGTCGCGGGTTTCGTTGATCAGGGAACGGAGCTCGTGGATCAGCAGGAGGAACAGAACCGCCTATATTCTCCTACAGAGCAACCAGCTGGTCGACCAGCGTAGTCAAGTCTGTGGCCGGCGCCGTTGTTCCAGCATTGGCGCGTCGAGCTTGGATCATGGACTCTATGACAGTCCTGACTTCCACTGGGTTCAGCGCGCTGTCGCGACCACAATGATTGGCGATGGAAGACCAGACCTCTGAGCGTTTTAGGGTGAAGCCCGGATGATGTCGGCCTTGTCGAGTACGAGCTTTGCCAGGTTTTCCCCTGCCACCGCCGAACAGTCCCAGGTAGATGTGGTATTGGGCGATGTAGCTAGCCGGAGCTGATGGTTTGTTGTCCTTGAAGTCAAAAGCCGGTTGGTTTGACACGGCCTTCATAGCCTAGCACCGATTGCGACGGCATCTCAGTGCGTTCAAGAGAGCTGAGGCTGGGTGAGCGGACTGCTGCCACAAGTTAGAGTGCTAGACGATCACAGGGCCAAAGTTTAACGCCCGACACTCACCAGGCTCTCGACTGCCTTTGGATGCGTAGCCGACACAACGGCCGTTACTTACTGGCAGTTTGCGCGGGAGAGTACGCAAGGTTTGAGATAGGGACGGGGTACTAGTAGAGCTGCGAATAGACAACAATTGGCCGAACAAGGTGTAGGAAACGCGGGCGCCCTGGGCCAGTGGCAACTGTGGGAGGAAAAGGATCGAACCCCTGAAATGAGGCTATCGCCAACCCCTGGATCCTGCCAAATTCGAATATCTTCTGCCAAGGCTGGGCGTATTGCGCCACCTACGCAAGGCGCGAAGGTTCTGGAAACTGCAGGCCCCTGGAGACGCTACAGCCCTCTGTGTATATAGAGATCCTAAAGTCCCTCAAAATACACGTTTTGGAGGGTTGAACCAGTCAATCGAAAAACTGTTTTCCACAGCAACAGGATCCCTCTCACGCACAGCTGGAGTTTTCAAGCTGGTCCCACTGACTTCTTGCTGGCAAGGTGAAGTGCGAGGGACTGCGTCTCAGGTTACTGTGTGAGCCGTGCGGCCTGTGCTGTAGCAAGTGAATTGAACAAGACAGGCCCTGCACAAACCGTGGCCGTCCACCCGTTCGGCGGTTTTATCAGAAACCCCACAAATTTGATCTGTTCATCAACAACTTACCTCACTGACGACCTCGCCGATTGCAATCCTGGCTTCTTCTGTTGGTTTCCCGGCGTCCTGCGACCCTCAACCAAACAACGATCGTTACCCTGGCAGGCATCGACTCAAGCTGCCTAGGTCTCCTTAAAGACCACACAGCTCGCGAATATCGTCTTCCTCCTCGCGCAATATCGCAGTGAGTAAGGTTTCAACGAAGCATTTTGAGGTATAGCACTTACTGACATTGCCCAGACCTCATAGGCGAACCCAATCCTGAGCCAGTCAGCATGCCGCAGCTCTCATACATCCGCAAAGCCGCCCTGCGGCAGCCCGGGCTGTACTTCCATCGCAGCAACCCCTTTCCCGATATCCCTGAAAAGGTCCGGGCCCGAATACTCAAAGCTCTCATCGGCGAAGTGCCAACATTGGCGCTGCCAACTTCAATACCGAGATCGTTAAGAGACAGGCCTCCCAGGGCATCGAAGCGCTATTCAGAGCTGTCCTCGACAATGCGGATCTCTACCGGGAGCTCCGAGGCAGCTCCGTAGTCTGGGCCTTGATTGCGAGCGAAGCCGCTCTGTATCACTCTTTGACTAGCAAGGATACCAAGACCGCCGTGGAGATGATCACTCGTGGTCGTTTGGAGTACAAGGGGAAAGAGAACCCGGTTACGGCTCTCACCACTCTTGTGGACCAATGCATCGCTCTGACGAAGGAGGAGTCCCAGGGTCCCACATCGGCTCTTGTGGGCGATATCAGCGAGGGTGACAAAATCATCCGGGCCCTGACCAATAAGCTGAACAAGCTGGACCTCACCACCTCCCCTTTGTGGCCGCCGTCATACTTCTCCGCTAAAGAGATGTTGCTCTTCGCTCAGCGGCATGTCTTCTCGGCCTTGCGCGGTGTGGACTCGGTAAACCGCGAGCCACGCCAGCCTCTGCCAGACGTCAACTCATACGACTCGCCCCCGAGAGACACTCAAGTTGCTCTTTCCAACCTAGCCTTGGTCCACTGCACTCCAAACAAGCGCATCTCCCTCTCTCTGAAGCCCGTCGGGTTTCTGAGTCCCAAGCTCCACCACGACTGGTACTGGTCCTACGGACGCGAGATAGCAGCATTCAGCACCATGCCCAAGTTCCTCAGTCACGCCAAGACCTCATTATTCGCGGAAGGGAAGACGTATGTGATCGGTCTGTTCACACAGTGGAGCAATCAGGGCTACGCCGCCAACCCACCGACGATAACATCATCAAGGAAGACCCCCGTGTCTGGCGTAAGATATCGCGCCGCTACGGCTCGGTGACTGTGTTCTGCGCCCTGCGTCTCCCCGACGGCGACCAGTTGCAGATGATTTCCTACGAGCCGTCGTACGGCAGCAAGGTCATCAAGGAGCAGTCGGGGCGGCGGCCCGGAATCCGCAGCACCCAAGCCTCGGGATATCACGGGGGAAGAGGTGATGCGGTCAAGGAGTGGCTGTCGAGCAATGGCATCCGACTGCACAGCCGTTACTACGGCGGGCGAGTTCCCGGCGAGTTTGCTACGGACTCTGTCCGAGCTTGCATCGGGTTTATTGAGGGACTGGTATCTCGCAAGGAGGGGGAGGATGTATTTCCGCACTTCGAAGACACCGATGGGTGGCAGAAGCTGGGGTTTATCCCCCTTGAATTTGAGTAAGGGGACGGTACACATGCCCATGATTTGCTGCGCAATGATGATCAGCTGCGCTTGGAATGATGCTATCCTGCCGCAGATACACGCTGTATACTAGCCTATAGAGACCAAAAAGAACCTACAAAGTGGCCGAGATCAATCATTGAACATCACAGTCCTTGAAACGTGACACCTGACATCGTCTTGCATCTTCGACATGTCTAATTATGAGTCTGTCCATTGCAGACTATGCGTAGATTACCTTGATACAGACAAGTAGTCCGTTAAGGGAATCATCGGCGCAGTAAATAACAACCACGTGGACAGAGCCCAAAGTCCATCAGGAGCTCAATCACAGAACTGATACCGGCGGAGTCACACATATCCGAGCTCTGCTGCAGACGACTTTATCACGCCGAGGCCCTGCGTTTCTGACTGAGGCAGGGCTCAAGGGCCACGGTATTAGGCGTGAGAATTTCAGTATCTTTAGATCAGGGAGTTGGTTTGGGGTGCTGCATGTTTGCTTATCAAACGGATGATGGCTTGATCTCTATCTGCGGAAGGCGCTTTCTTGTTCATGTTCGCTTTGATAAGGTAACCAAACCACATGGTTGGGGAACAAATATTTCGTGGCAAACTTGTCAGTGATGAGATTCGGCTTTCTCTTCTTGTTGAAAAGACTAAGGGGCGTGATAATCTGGGTGCCAACAAACGCTTAAGATGCATGGAATGTCATTAAGAGGTTCTCACCAAGGAAACCGACCAAAGAGACAAGCCAACACTGCTTGGTAATGCTGGCCATCTCGTTGAATCACTTCTGTCCAGCCCTCCTTCTAATCCGCGATTTTCCTTTTCTCCACAAGGGGAATACTTGAAGGGAGCAGTTGGGCTAAAAGGAACCCCCTGAAGGCGGGAGAACATCCTTGGCAGTCTATGGTAGGGTTCTGCTAAGGTATATCTACACCGTTCTTGCCTCATCCATCGGTATGGCAGCTCACACAACATCAGCCTCCCATTTCCAGCCGAATTCTTCGCAATCAGACCTGTTCGTCTCACCCCAGCCAGCGCGTGTTACAATGTTCGACCTCCTAGAAGACCCTTTTACCGACCTGTCCACGACCCGCACCGTCCTGGTCGAGCTGCGCTACGCCCTCTACCTCGTCCGCGCCAACATCCGTAAGACGTTCCCGTCCCTCGCTTTCGCGGCCGAGCTCAACGTCGACTCCAGGACCGACCTCCTTCGCAGCCTGGACGACGTCTGTTTCCGGCGCATCCGGGAGGCGACCAAGTACACCATCGAAGGCGACTTCTGCTTTACCGACTACGAGGCGGATCGGTATGTCGTTTGGACTGGGTTGGATGATGCCAAGCTGCCGCTGTCCACGCTCTCTGACAGGGAGGTTGTGGCGCAGCTTGAGATGATGGAGAGACGGGGGTGCTTGGACAGGATCAGAGTGCACATGGCTGTTGAGGTTGATGTTGGTGGGAAAGGCGGGGAGAGTGACAGTGACAGTGACAGCACGGTGGTTGGTGATGGTGAGTGCTTCCGGGGATGACAGAGTTGGTCTGAGGGCAGATCACTGACTTGTGTGTCCAGGTGCGAGCGTGAAGAGTGCGGAGGCTGCTGGAACAGTTCGGGCGGTTGAAAGACGGATGAGTAAGGCCGGGTTTCAGCACTGATCGGACCGACTGGTGGATATTTTCTCTTGCGTGGTTAGAGAGTGTCCTATGGATGCGGTCATGCCTGTCTAAGCCTGGCTGTCTTCTGCGGTACCAGGTGCCGAACACATACAGGTACCACCAGCTGGCGGCTCAAAATTACTGCGGTGGTGGGTCACTTGACCATTCACCAGATTCATCTTTCACTTACCTGTCCTACCCTAAAGGTAGATAAAGCAGATTAGCTTGATGCCCTTTCAATAACAACCGAGCAAGTGGTACAGTGGTAATCGGCGCTAGATCCAGAAGTTACTCTGGCCGTCTGCCCAGCTACGAGCCTTGAGTGATGCAGAGTGCTCAGATTCTTGAATCCTGAGATTAGGCGAATATGAGGACTCCGCGGTCCAGCGTTCGATTCTCACAACGTACTAAGCTCGGTTTCCTTTTTTTTTCTTTTTTCCTTTTTTTGGTTTTTGTACTGTTATTAAACGAAGATTGCTTGTCTTTGAATATCACTTTTTGCTGGCTAATAATATGCCAACAACGTCGCAGCCAGTTTTTTGAGGGACATACACATCTATGGATGTTGGTTGTCATTCCAAGTTTTCTGGTCAGACCAAACGATCTCTCACACACAGGTGAAGATTGCGGCTTGAGGATAGTACGCAGAGTCGACTTGACGTTAATTCAAAAAAAAAATATCAAAAAGCATCCCTTTAGTCCAAACATCATCATGTCGAAGACTCTCTCCCACTCCGCTGAAGTCGTAGAGACATGCCCCGAACGCCAGTCCCAGTCAGGCAACCCAGAACCCAGGGCCCTACCTTCCACCCGCCGCCCTTGAATACCTGCAACTCGACTCCATCGCGATACCTTCCCTCAAGCTTGTCCCGTAATACCTTCCCTCAAGCTTGTCCCGTAACACCGCGCTTACCGCATCCCAGTTGCCGCCTGGTGCGAGTGTGATATCATGGAAGGAGATATGCTCCAGCTGTCCAGTCCCGAGATGTCCGATGAATTGGACGAGCTCCATCTCGGTCGCGGCCACGTTCGACAGACTGAGGCTCTTGATACGCGACCACGTCGGTATTGCCCCTAGAACCGGGCCGAAATGGTAGTAATCTTTCACAGGCCGACCTTCTGGGTTGAGGCCGAAGGAATGCATGCTTGTGCGCACATCTTCTAGCAGCGAACTCGAGAGTACAGAACTGAAGAACGAGTTGATGCAGTTCTGCGCCTCGCCGTCTGGATGTGAGACGCGGATGGCGCGAACGCTCAGATCGCCGCCATTGCCGAAGTCAAAACTCTCAAGGTGTTGGCAGGCGGCACGGAGAGCTTGCCACCCTGCGTCCGGCGCAGACGGTATGGCCGAGCGACGTGAGCCGCTAACACGGGGACGGAGGGAGGAGTGGCCGGTTGTCTTGGGGAAGACACAAACCTTCATCCCTCGCAGCCGCGCACCCGCCTTGTGCATGGCTATGGGTAACTCGGACATAATCTTAGCAGGCAAGTGTTTGGCACCAGGAGGACAGCTCTCCACCGGCTTGTCATCTCTCTGCCAGTCCAGCAAGTGGTGGGGGTCGGGCTCCAACCTGCTTTTTATCGTCGACCAACAATGCGTGAAGGACAGATATTCGAGTAGCTGGTCTCCGTCCGTCCACGTCTCCATGAGATCTTCCTTCGTCTTATGTCTCCATTCGTCGGACCACCAAGCTTGTTTCTCCCCGGCAATAGTGTCACCGAAAATAAGCGATATTCCTCCCCGACCTGCAAACTCTGTCATTGCCGCGGCTAGGACATCGACGAAAGATCCGCTCGAGATGAGCCGTGCCTGCTCCTCGTGTTTGCGGCGGTACTCGCCATGGGCGCGGTACAAAACGCGACGGTAGTCTGCGGCAGTGAGAAGCTTCTTTTGGCCAGTGCCCGTCAAGACCTGGCCGTTGAGATGACTTTCCGTCCCTATCTTCTCCCATGCTCTGCGCACCAGATTGACCCTGTCATTTATGCGCCTAACAGACACCTCGTGCATAACCCAATCCTCGTTTCGGGACGGACTGGTAAGGGTGTCCCTCCTCATCTGCCCCGAACAGATCTTGAGGAGTCTCCAGATCCCACATATCAGAGTCCAACCAAACCCCATAAAACGCGAACTCGGTGAAGCGCTTCAGATCATCCGCCAGCACACTAGACCGATAGCGAAGACCGACATGTACTGCGAGCACACCGGCCGCTATGGAGGAATTTCTGGCGACGGCTGATGCCCTGTCGAGAGAGGCTTGACTCAGGTCCACCCTAAGGACAGGAAGGAGAAATTGAGAGGCCACGAGGCTGAAGGCGCGACAGACTTGCCGGGCGCTGCGGATGGTGGCCAGGGCTTCGTCTGGGTTGGGGTGGTAATATCGGCACTCATGTCGTCGACTTGTCCCGGCCCGCGGTGGATCGCTGCTGCTGCGGCGGAAGTGTGCGAAAATGAGGTAGAGGATGTCAAGGGGAAGATCGACCATGTGGAGTGGCATTTTCATGGAGCATGTTTTGCAGTGTCGCCGGCGGGCCGCTGAGGAGAAGGCGCCCTCACTACAATGATAGCCACTACCTTCGACAGAATTAGGTATGACAAGTTATAGAAAACCCGCGACGGTCGAAGTGCCCACGAAATCACAAATACGTTGTGCTGATGCAATGTTTACTGGCATCTTTCAATGGTTACCCGTGCGTGTTGTGTTACCCCTGCCACCCGGCGGGTGAGTCATCCGGCGTCCGGCCCCATTTGCACGCCGAAGGTGGGGCCGTCATTAGCACTCCACCGGTCTTGGCTCCGTTGAGATTTAGCGGTTTGACTTCATCTCGACATCAACCTCCCTAAAAGTACCACATCCCAAGCCTATCCCGACTATCCGCATCTCCGGCATAACAACAAATCTTGCTCTAGCCCTCTCGTCGCAAACCGGAAGAACCGAACAAAGACAAGAATGTCCGCCACAGACCCCTCCCGGCCGGACATCCAGTCCTTCATGGCCGCCGCCTCCGCCGTCCTCGGCCAGTCCCTTCCTCCACCAAAAGACGTCTTCAATTTCGGCGGCAATAACCCGTCCAATGCCGACAAATTTCTCCAGCTCGCCATCGAGGGAAAGAAGACGGCCACCACCTCCTGGCCGATACCCGACCCGCTGTACTGGGGACCCGGCGACTTATCTGTCATCCTAGATGGCCGAGGTAAGCCCGGCGCGGTAATGCGGACAACGTCGTTCGTGACGTGCAAGTTCAAGGACGTGGGGGAGGACTTTGCGCTGGCGGAAGCGGAGGGGGATTACGAGGCCTATCGGACGGGGCATATCGAGTTCTATGGGCGGCAGGAAGGGGGAGATAAGTTCGGAGATGAGAGTCTGGTGCTTTGCGAGAAGTTTGAGGTTATTTACCCCAAAGCTGTGAGTGAACCTTCTCGTCAACGTGGGTACCTCGACTGACCAGAAGGGCAGGACCCCAGCAAATGACAATGGAAAAGGGCAATATATATCGCATGGGTACACACTGGCAAAACCCATGAGCTGCTGCCTTCTATTACCACTCTATTATTTTGCAACCACCCAGATCCATCCTAAATGCCGGGGTATTCACCCACACTGCCCTCTCGTAACTTCATGACTCCGCAACCAAATGTCGGTCTTCTCACAACGCCCAAACACAGCAAAACTCCGGTCCAACCCCCCTCCCCTCAATCCGTCTCGATATTAACAAAATCCCACTCCCCCTTCCTCCTCATCTGCGCGCAAACAGCCACGTAGCTAACCACGATCTCGTCCACCACCCTGGTCCCCCGGTCCAGCAGACCACCGTAAAACCTCAAGTTCAGATGGCTCTCGAACACGCCCTCGCGGGGAACGGTGTCCCAGTCCTTCCACCTCGCCTCGCCGAAGCGGCAGTGCTCCATCGCTACGAGCCGGTCGTAGCAGTCCAGCAGCACCAGCCTGTCCTCGCTCGGCTGTCCTTGACTCAACCCGTCCGCCGCCCGCTGGATCGTCCACAGTAGTGGTCCCTCGGAGGAGGAGAAGACGAAGTGCGGGTGGTTCCGCGCGAAGACGTGGTGGTTTAGGCCTATTTCTTGGTGGCGGAAATCGTAACCCACGGGAGGGGCTTTGGTGTTATTGGAGGTAGGGGGGGAGGAGGAAGAAGGGGACTGTTTGGGGAAGTACATGCCCACGTCCCACTCCGCCTGGGCCAGCTGCACGAACCCGACCTCCCGCTTGCCGTCGCGGGGCGACACGACGCGGAGGTTGGCGTGCTCGGGCGACCAGACGAGGGGGACGAAGTAATGCGGGTCCCGCTTCTGCGGCCAGAACATGACGGCGTTGAGTTTGTTGTCGAGGTCGAAGTCCGGGAACTGCGTCTCGTAGACCTTGGTAGTGTGCCGGTCACCCAGTTTGCGGAAGGAGACGGGCACGTCGAGCCACTTGTTCCAGTCCACGTCGAGTATCAAGTCCGGGAAGGCGGAGCGGTGCCGCTCGGCGAAGTTGGTCAGGGACTTGAAGTCTACTTTGAGCGGGGGGCCGAGGGGTGACCGGGCCAGACGGGCGGGGAGCTTTGCGTTCCGGGAGGGGAGGGAGGGGGAGGCTACGGGCGACTTGAGGGAGCCGGACGACCGCGGTGCCTCGAGCATGGAGCTGTTGAGCGGGAAGACGGCCCCGCCCTCCTGGATGTACGTTGTCAGGCGGATGCCACAGGTGTGGCAGTAGTGGGCCAGCCAGTTTGCGCGGGGCCCGTTGAGGTAGAAGACCAAGGGTATGCCGGCGGTGACTACGCTGACTGCTGCCAAGGATGCTTTTCTGGGGTCGTGGTTAGTCTCGAGTGGTGGAATGTGGATGGGATCGGTAGCCGGGGCCGTTCCCAGGCGCATGTTGATGGGCTCAACCCGGCACCGCGGACCCGGGAGATGGCATGGCTTACTGTTGGGTTGTGAAGGGTTCGCTGACGCGGAACGTCTCGCCTTTCTCTTGGCATGCCGGGCAGATGACGGTCTTTGTTGCGCGCCGGAGCTCGCGGATTGGTGTCGTCTTGGACATCTTGATATGCTATTCTGGGTGTGCTGAGAGGTCTACGGATGCCGGGTGTGGTGGCAAGGGAGAGCGAGCGAAGTGGAGAATATATCTAGACGTTAGTTCAATAGTCAAAGTTTACTCGACATGTCCGGTGTTGCAGCGAAGGACACGGTACGGCAAGGATATGAATGATCGGAGAATTTCACCGTCCGTAGAATCTCGACCTCTGTGGACCGCGGACGGAAACGCACGTGGGATAAAGGATAAAGGGGGGGAAGTTCATCTTTTCTTCGTTTCAATACCGCCGGGAGTCGTATAGATCTGACTCGACTTTCCTTTTTCCCGAGATAAGATCTTGGGAGGGAACGCCGGAACGGGTGATTTGACTTTAACAGCGTGCCATTGACCAATGGTGTCAAAGGATTGTGGTGATCGTCAAGCTTTTTAACGTGCTGCAAGCGCGCTTTTAGTGGCTCAAGGGGATGCCAACCGACAAGCGAGATGACGAGATCGCGGTTTTGGTCTCGCACCAACGGATGTTTCAGATTTTGACGGGGGAGCCGGGAACGGGTTCAACTCAAATTCCACGTCGATTTAGTTCCACTTAAAGATAATGAGCTTTCCCGTAGACCACGTTGTCTTTGTTGTGCCCGTGATGCTCCCTTCGACGTGCAGGCAATTGACACGCCGCACGGCGAAAACTTCCTACTACCACGGTCTTCCGCGGAGTTCCATTGCCCCTGAGTGCCCGGCAGGTTCGCCAAGGCCGACGGATCGCATGACAAGCACTCGGCGGTGACAGGTGATGCACGGCGCCGAGAGCAGTCACTAAATCAAGCTGCTGACAACAGAAGATAGGGGTTCTTTTCTCTAGAGAAGACGTCGCGTGCTCGAACCATATGACGATCAGCGCGCGCCGAGAAGAGTCTCCCGAGGTGCTGCGTTGAAGCCTCACGACGACTCAACGCCATCCAACACCGCGATTTCCTGCACTATCGCAGGTGAGCCATTGAGCTGAAGTTTGACGATGGAATCGGTCCCACCGGTAACCACTCCAATCGCAGGCTTGGCACTGGTCTTGGGCGATGCAGTCTCTGCCGGAAAGAAACCGTCGGGCAGCTTCCAGTCCGGGTCAAACTCGGTCATGATGCTGATGACGCGCTTCACGTTGTCATGACCGTACGCCAGCTTGACCATGTCGGCCATCGAGGCTGTTGAACTATGTCAGCGGTGCATCATCTGCGGAGGCGGGTGAACTTACCTGGAATTGACTGTCCTTCAGCCTGAAGAAACTCCGCCAGCTCTGGCGGGGCCGTCTCGTCGTATCCGAAGTTGCTGAGCACTTGGATGGACGAGGCGCGATTCCGTCTCATCTTCTCATAGAGCTCCAACCGCTTCTCGATCTGGGACGGGTTTGTGACACTATGCATTGCGAGACCGAGGGCTAGGCCGTCTTCGACACCTTGGGCACCGCCCTGGCCGTGATCTAGAAGCTTCCGTTAGCAGAGGACGACGGCGCGTTTGGAACGGCATGACAAACGTGGAAGCATCGGATGGGCGGCGTCGCCCGCCACTGCGAGCCTGCCCTTGTGCCACTTTGCTATCGGCGGCCGGTAGAGGAGCGGCCAACGCTTTACCTCGGTCGCTTTGCTAGAGTGAAAGCAGTTATTCAGTACAAGTCCGGGGTCTTCTGAATTATGGCGACGTTATGGAGCAGGCACTCACTCAATGACCGCCAGGATGCTTGGGTGATAGCCTTCGAACACCCTCAGAACCTCCGACTTGTCGACGGAACATTGCCAGTCTGCGATGATTATCAGATCGCGTGCCACGGGTGTCCAACTTCAGGTCACTTCACCCTCTTTATTGTCGCTGAAGTTCTCAACTTTGCAGATACCGACGAAGTTCATCACCTCATATCTGGACCACGCGTTAGTGAGGCAACGCGCAACTGTCCACAAAGGGGCGCATACTCTCGGCATGGGTACGTCACCAGCCTCCTACTCCGCTCTTGGTCAGCATATATCCTGCATATCGAGCTAGCTGGTGGTTCAACGAAGAATTTCGTATCTTCGTGTGCCTCCAGCTCGGCCTTGGTGATCAGAAAGCGATAACAGCAGTTGCTGTGGTTTGCGGGCTGTGGCGGGTTGCTGTGGTCTAGGATCGCCTCGACCGCGACGGAGTGGATGCCGTCTGCGGCGATGATGAGGTCTGCTGTGACCACAGAACCATTGGCAAGTGTTAGGGATGGGCCATCTGGATTCTGAATGGCCATTAGCGGTGCCGAAGACGTCACAGAGAGCAAGGGATGCCTACATATCTGACAACCTCCGACTTCAGAACCACCTTCGCTGGCACCCCAGGACCATCCAGCCCTGTTGCCAACCGTTTGAGGCTCTCGTGCAGATCGACACGATGGGAGTAATACAGCGGCGCACCCCACACATCGATGTTCCGGCTGTGGTCGTGGAATGCCCCAGCCTCCATGGTGGTGTACGAGTCGAATCGCATGCCCTTCGACTTGACGAAGCCAGCCTTGATGGGGTCGAGACCCATGGGCACCAGGAACCGGCCGACATTGGGCGGCACGTTGATCGCTGCGCCGAGCTCGTAGTTCAAGGACGACCGCTCGTAGATGGTCACCCGGTGACCACTCCGCCGGAGTGAGATGGCGGCGGCGAGGCCTGTGATGCCGGCGCCGGCGATTGCGACGTCCATGGTTTGGGGGTTTTGGGTGTTGGAAGAAAGAAGGTAGGAGTTGTCGTACAGGAAGCTGCAGGACGGGAGGCTGCGTCTGGGTGAAGCACGGGATTGGTTCAGGGAAGGCACGACCGATGCAATCAAGTCGTTCTTACCTTGTCTTTCGTGCCGTCTCGGTACCGACTCGGGAAGAAGTTCCAAGTTAGGTTGTGTCTCTGTCAGCCCGACTTATCGATTATCCTCTGAGCCAAGTGGTCTATCAGATCTGTTGCTGTCGCGTGCAAGTGTTGACGCTGACGAGGATGCATTGAACGGCGATAATCTCTCTGGCAATGACGCCCGAAACGGACTTTGAGGTCAAGTCAAATTCGAGGAAGCAAATGAAGAGAGGGATGAAGCTCCTTCCTCTCCGCTTCTCGAACCATTCGTCAAAGTCCAATGAAGATTGCACCTTCCAGCCTCAGTGAATCGAACCATTTCATTGGGGCAGGCGTAATGCAGACATGCACACCCCAATGGCAAGTGCAACGCGCCGCGATAAGAGCGGAATCCCTCACGGACGTCGCCTGCTGGTAGCCTGGTACAGTAGCCGGAAGATGCATGCAGATGGTACAATGGGCGTTCGAGGAAGGAGCTCCCTGTCGATGACCTGGACCCTGCCATCCATATCCTTGGCATGCATGGAGCTAATCTGCCGGTCGAGACGAGGGTCTTCCCGTTCCCTTGTCAAGCGGCTGGCACCTCCTGGACCCCTCACCATGTACCTTACTCATACCTAGGTACAACTATCGACACTAGAGGTATCGACAGGACCACTCACATCGGACCCTGGCGAGATATCTCGCGCCAACCAGCACTAGGAACCTGGAAAGAAACCGTTATTCCGCGATATATACCGGGGGTAGAGTTGGGGATGCAATGACACGAACCATTGAGCAAGGCAGGAGCAAACCAGCACGCTTCCAGAGCTCAAGGAAGGTACGAACGGGCTGCAGCTTCTCTGCATGGGAAGCTGCAATATTGAAAAGGGTGATGATCTTTCCCCTCTTCTCCGGCCTCCCGTCTCCTTCCTCGTGGTCGCCTTGCGGTTCATCTGTTCTCCTTCCTCTCCCAGCCTCAGGTTCTGCTGTAGTCCCCGATCTTCGGCTGTCTTTCTCCACACGTGCCAGAGTCTCGGTGTCTCCTTCGACCTTATCCTGCATACGATCATCTCTTTTTTCTTTTCTCGAAGATCTCCATTCTCGACAGGAGTGTAACCTTCACAGCTGTCTACCATGTCCGACCCCGAGAAGAAAACGAAGAAAACGCAGCAGGCGGCTCCGGCCGTCGCTCTTCCTACTACTCTTTTCGACCTAACGACGGAGCGTGCTGCGACTCCTACCACACCGGATGAGAGTGCAAAGCCTGTGCAGAATGTACACTCGAAGGAGGTCAGGAACTCCAGCGACGAGGACCTGGAACCAGTCCCTCACGTCCACTGGAGGACATACCTCGCCGTCTTTGCTGTCTGCTTGATCTACTTTGCCCAGGACTTTGCACCTGTTGGAGCAGGTTCGGTATGTTGCCCTTGCTTGGGAAGGATGTTTGCAGTCCGTATTAGCTGACTTTCTTCCTTCTTTCAGCAAGGACAAGTCATCGCAGGCATTTTCGGCCGCACGCAAGACGCATCGTGGATTACAGCCGTGATCGCCATCATGACCGTGGTCCTGGGTCCCATCGTCTCTCAAGCCTCCGACTATTGGGGGCGGAAATGGTTCTTGATCGTCCTCACATTCATCGGTGCAGCCGGCGCGGTCATTGTCTCACGCGCACACAGCATGAGCATGATCATCGCAGGTTTCTCTGTCATCGGCATCGACTTCGGCGTCCAGCCACTACTCCATACTGTCGCCTCCGAGGTCCTTCCCCGGCGCTGGCGAGCTTGGGGTCAGGCTGCTGTCATGATCTCGAATGCTCTGGGTTTAATCACTGGCCTGATTGTCGGCGGTCACTTCAACCGCCACGGCGACCCGAACGGCTTCCGGTACTTCTTCTACATCGCCGCTGCAACCTTTGCGCTCGCGGCAGCCATATGCGTCTACGCCTACCGGCCGCTGCCACGACCACTGCAGACCGCCTACACCTTCAATGAGAAGCTGGCCAAACTAGACTGGATCGGATACGCTCTCCTCTCCAGCAGCCTGGTCCTCTTTTGTGTAGGCCTGTCATACTCGCAGAATCCGTACCAATGGTCCGATGCACGCGTCTCGGCAACCTTTGCTATCGGCATGGCCCTTGGCTTCGTCCTAATTGCCTACGAATGGAAGTTCAAAACAGACGGTATGTTCCATCATGGCCTATTCGACAACAACCGCAACTTCTCGATCGCCTTGCTATGCGTCTTCTGCGAAGGGATGGCCTTCTTCGCCGCTAACGTGTACTTCGCCTTCCAAGTCTCCGTGCTGTACGAGAAGGACTTCTTGCTGGTTACCACGAGGTTTAGCATCGCCTTCGTGGCATGTATTGTCGGCTCTGTCGTCACAGGGTTATACTGCGCAAAGACCAAGAAGGTCCGCTGGATGACGTTCGCCGCCTTCTGCATTTTCGTTACGTTTTTTCGTCGGCATGGCTGCTACGAACAAGAATACCTCCAACGCAGCTTGGGGCTTACCAGTGCTGATGGGCTTTGGTCTGGGGATGACGCTCATTACGCTCATTACCGCTGCTCAACTGTCCATTCCCGTTGAGCTTGTCTCCGTCGCCACTGGCTTGATTATCAGTGTTCGCTCACTTGGTGGGACGATCGGCATCGCCATTTACAACGCCGTCTTCATTTCCGCCATGAAGAAGCTGCCCGGCAATGTTGCCTATGCTGCCATGGCCGCTGGTCTTCCCCCCAGCTCCATTGAGCAGTTCGTTACGAATCTGGCTGGCCAGAACTCGACCGATCTTGTCACGGTTCCCGGAGTTACGCCTGAGATCATCAGTGCTGGTGCCGGTGCCCTGCTCGACACTTATGCGACTGGATTTCGGAACGTTTGGGTTACTGCGCTGGCCTTTTGTGTTCTGGCTGGTATTTGTGAGGGAACTCTGCCCTCCTCGAGAAAAGAACCCAAGCTAACAACTCTACAGCATCCGTCTTCCTCTTCGACCCGAGCAAGGAGTTCAACAATCACATCGACGCACCGGTGGAGAAGGACGAGGAGCTCTATGTTTCATCGTGAAGGAAACTCCAATTTCATATGCAAACAGTGTTGGAGGATATACCCACAGCAACTTACAAGGCACACTTACACTCTGAAAAACCAAAAGATAGATCTCATCTGCTCGAGGTTTACGTATTATATACATTTTAATTGGGAGATGGACAACTTGAATTCAGACAGACTTCATGATTGTCACACGGAGACCGAGCCACACACAACTTGCTAGGCTCACACTGCCCGAGTAGTAACCACAGACTCCCGCATTCGTTCCCATCGGCAGCCTCCGAGATAACACCTGTGATTGTGGCTGCCTCCAAACCACAAAACCGGTGAGCCGGCCCCAAGGTGGGCATGCAAATTCCAGCGCTCGCAAGCAATGCCTGTCCTGCTGCATCTCCAATTCACCACCGGTTTTATCTTGTACTCACCGGCGTTTTGACATATTTCCCGCGAGTCCTGTTGGCGAATGGAGGACCATGGTTCCCATGCGAGATTTGCAAGCCACAGTTGCGGGCAGATGAACTATTGTTCTCGGTCGGACGCTGCAATTAGCCAACAGCCAGATGGTTCTGTCTCAATCACCAACCACTCCCGGTATAGACTCCAACTGCAGGGACTAACATACGACCTACACGGCGAAGCAGGGTCCATCAAACCAGTCAACTCTACGGTCCGGTACTCCTCCCTTACCCAGGATTCTCCCATCGTACGACTAGCATCCTACAAAAGCAGAACAACGTCCAGCAGACAACCCTCCTAGACCTTGCAACAATAAGACGGACAAGCGTCCGCGTTCAGGGACCTCTAGCGCACCGGCTTGTCCTTCCCGGCATCAAGCTGAACACAACTAAACACCGCTAAGCAGGGTCCGAAATGCGGCACGGCCCCTAGCTTTCCAGGCGAGCGCTACAACAGTAGCAACGGCCGGGGAAGCTGGTCCGTTCTGCTTGGGGGTCAAAAACAGGGACCAATCGGGAACCGACGAACCATGACCCTTGCGAAGCGACCGGGCCAACCACCATCCCAGACACGAGGATGCGACTAACCTTGTTTTGACCGGCGCTGAGACGGGATTATGCGGGCTTGCAAGCCACAAAAAAGTACTCGCTGAGACGGGAGAGCACGGGGGGTTGTCGTCTTATTGGACTAGACTCGACGTTATTTGGCCGGGGGTGAAATTGTAGGATCTTGCAATAAGACGAGTCGAATATGTTCCCCATGTTCTCGGGACCGAACCTGACAAACAACCAGACGATGGGGAGGTATTCCAGCCGGTCGGGTCACTCGCACCGCCCTTGTTCGGACGACTGCGCCATCAATGTAGTCGAGCCTGTACCCAGAACCTAACTATAGGTCATGACCCGAACAACTTCAGCAATTCAATCTTTTTTCTAAGGAAGCCACAGTCCGTTCACATACCAACTATCCCGGACGACAAGCCGTTGGGAATCGCGATAACCGAGAAACCTTAGCTATATAGTTATCCCAGCGTCTGTAGTATCCCCCAAACTAGCGTGGCCGCGGAAACTCAGGAATACTTCCCCGCGAGCACTAAGTCTCTTACCAGGATAATTGGTAAACACCAATAATGCGAAGCTCGTGCCTTAGGGGTCAGCTTCAGAGCCTACCCGGCTTCGGGCGCTACACGTACGGTGATTCTTATGCATCAAGTTTGCACTATTAGACCTCCATCCCTAGCGGTCACTCCTCACTAAATAGTGAAGGGAGATCACTACATACACAAAAGCCATATCGCTACGCGGGAGACAAAGGGCTTATCGCAACTGCACCGGTCTTTAGTCAACGATAGTCGCTGTCAATCTGGAAGCTATCAAGACAAACCTCTCAACCAAGGTCAAAGGAGGCGGCCTCTCAGGTCAAACAGTTGAGACAGCAGCATACGACCGACAACCTAGTCAAAGCGGCACACTCCCTTCAGCTTAGGACGTTTTACAGCGACAAAAAGATACCATCAATAGCCCCCATCAGTACAGCACAGCAAAACAGCGGTATCCCCGGTCAATATCTATACCGGGTGTTACCTCGTCCTCGACATTACGCCGCCTCCTTAATTAGGGGGCTAGTTCTCGGGATTGCATCGCACGGGGGAAGAGGAGCGTTATCCAGATATTACTACCAGTCTAGGGAGAGGAATCTCGTTCCTATTCCTATCTCTTCCTCTACGCCGCACCAGCGACCTGGTCAACGGGACATGGAAATAACTGCGAGTCAGCAGCGAAGCCAAGCAAGACAAACGGTATTACTGTCGCGAAGGTCAGGCCATATTACTGTAGTGTTACAAGTGGTGGAAGGTTAAACGATTCCCAGTTTCTACACCACTAAGGGGAACCATACGACTAAGATCCATCTTGTCGTCTTGCCATATCACAACTATGTACAGGTACCAGCTAGCGTTAAACCCATGGTGGTCCTCGGAAAGCAACTCTCCGACGCAGTCACTAAATCCCGGCACTGTCACGGACCACACTCCAGGTAGCTACCGTACCACCCCTGGCCAGCCACACTCGCAACACTCTTCATCGGTGAGAGTATAGGAAGAGCTGAGCTGGGGATAATATCAAGGGCAGAGTGTGTCTTGACACTATAACCGCACATCTCTTACAAAGGCCAGCAATCACGAGGTACGAGATCCTCTCTAGTTCTCCACGACGATACTGGCTGAGTCAGATTGTAGTTGGCACCAGCGTGGTTAAGGGGACTTCTTCTTATCTTTGTCTTCTTTCAATCCCGACAGCAACTCCCATACCTCACGGTCATACAAGCAACCGTCAACATGACGTGGTACATAGGGGGCATGATAATCGTGCCGCGCAGCTATACATTAGTGGTGAACATGTTTCTATGGACTTCACTAGCTTTCGTCATTCTAGCCTTGAGATTATACACGAGAGGAATCATAATCCGACGAGTAGGAGCGGACGACTACTTGATGGTGGCTGCATTTGTAAGTGTAGGTCTCACCAGGTTACCGGTATCATTAGAAGCACGGAACGAATAGCCTCTCTCGATAGGAGGCTTACGCGTAGTTGTGGGTCAGGTGGTGGTATATTGTTTTCTCTTCTAGGAGGACAGGAATCGCTGCCCCTACCAGGATCCAAGTAAAGGGGTCTTAGCTTTAGCGATAGAGCCGGGCAGTAGTCACGTGACTTAGGTCACGTGATTACTATCCGCAAACCCTAACCCTGAGGAGGTTAGTCCCTAGGCTCAGTTCCAACAGTAAGTTTTCAAGATCCATTAATGGGCATCACAAGGGGCCCGGAACTCTGGATTCTCCCCTGTGTCAACATTAGATCTGGAGATCCAGTTGCTATTCCAGTCCAGATTGCCGAGATATTACAACATGTACTAGAAGAGGGAGTGATCTGCGGGGAGGATCTTGGATCGTCAAAGATCAGATCTAGGAATCTGGACTCGTGTGTTCCGTTACTAACTCTACAGCTTGTCGCAGATTACATCGATTGCCTTTTTTTTCAGCGTCATGTACCGTAAGTCATAATAGTCAAAGCCGTTCCTATCTCAAGAAACTCAGGGGCTGACAACACGGACAGAGATCAAGTATGGCCTCGGCCAACCTGTCAACCTCGCGACACTAGTACCCTTCCTACATGTAAGTCTCGCTCCACCGCCGACCCGACCGCACCAGGTTTCCACGGGCGACTAACTTCGTCGAAGGCCCTCTACTCAACAGTCCCCTACTACAATATAGCCCAAACCTCCTACAAGCTCTCCATCGCAATCCAGTCCTACCGGCTCTTCTCGACCTCAATAGGCAAGAAGATTATGAAGGGACTGATAGGCTGGATTGTCGCCTGCGGGATAATGTCCGTCAGCGCCTCCTTCTTCTACTACTCGCCCGTGCCAAAAGCGTGGGACGACTCGATCGACGGCTGGTACGTCGATCGCAGCAAATTGAACTACGCCATCGCCGGGTTCAACATCCTCAACGACATATTCCTGGTGCCGATCCCGTTTCCGTTCCTGTTGAAGTTGCAGGTTACCAAGAAACAGAGAGCCGTGCTGATGAGCGTCTTTGCCTATGGCGTTATATAAGTTCCCCAATCTCCGAGGGGCTATGCTTTGTTAGGCGATAGGGAGCTGACGATGGGAAAACCGGGAAAAAAGTGTGACGATAGTCTCCATCATCCGCCTGAAAGCCCTCTACGACAACCTCAACGGGCCGATCAACCTCCAACCTGTGACCGGAGTGGACATAGCCCTCTGGTCCGACCTCGAGATTAACATTGCCATTATATGCGGCTCCGTACCCGCTCTCAAGGCATTTGTCGGTAAAGTCTTTTTCGGGCAGTCCGTCGGTGGTTCATCAGGCCGCACACACGGTAAATTCGGCAGTGCTTCGCACTCGAGGAAGCAGACGAGGAACCAAAGCCAGGTGTTGGGATCACGGACTGGTGACGAGGAAGCTATCACCGGGGTGGGACTCGCGCGCGACAGTAACAAGATGGGCGGGATCACGGTCGAGCAGAGTATCGAGTTGAAGACGTACTTGGCTGATGATACGGGTAGTGAGAAAGAGCTAATTACGGGTCCGGAGGGGGCGTTTGTTAGAAGTGGGAGGAACGCCACTGCTGAGGCGAGGGCGTTGTAGGTTGATGCGGGACTGAATATGGGATGGGAGGAGAGAGGCTTGATAGGAGATGTTGCTACTTGGCGGGTGGACGTACGTCGTGTGGTGTAGCGTGTCCAGGTCGAGAACGTCTCGTCTTGGATACGTGTTAGAACTTCCCGGCTATATGGTTGATAGATCTCGTTTGTTCAGCGATGGCGGAATACCGGTCCGATGCCATTGCATGTTGATAGAATAATTGCCAGTCTATTATATTCAATCACCAGATGTCACCAGTTTTTCGACTGGTTCAAATCACTTCCTCTCGTAAAGCAAACGCTCTCCTCATCAAATTGTCCCCTGATGCGTATGTGTAACGTGATGGTTGGCATCTAGACCATGCATAACCTGGCCGTTGGCGCATTTATACATCTCAATACCACCAGCTTATCACCAACAACACCAGAAACCCCAGCATAGCCTAAATGGCACTTCTCGCCGTCAAGAATATCATAAACCGACTCTCCGAAAATACACCTAAAACAGTCCCCCGAAAGACCCCTCCGTCGCGGCCGTTCTCAACCTCAACCTCAGCCGACTGCAACGACCGAATCACGCCACTCCGGTCAGCTGGCATCATCCAACCAACAACACCGAACCATCGCATTTCTTAACCAACAGTTACCTAATTCCAACAATACCTTAGTTAGCCATCTCCGAGGCGTTTAAACACCAACAAATACATACTCCGCGGATCAAGGTCTTTATTGAAATAACAATAACAAAGTTCTACCCCAGCTTATCGCTTATATTACAGTTGTAGCCGTCAGAAGTATAAACTTACGAGCCGCTCACCTCACCAAACCGGCCGCTCAATTCCACCAGAGCTGAACGTCATAGTCAGATTCTCAGTCTGACGCCCAGCACACAAGCCTTCTGTCGAAAGGACAGACAAACCGGGTCAGACGGTTGGTTGGTTACCTGATGCCACGACTGGCTCCCTCGAAAAGGGAACCATCTTTCGTCGATATAAGCAGGACTCCGACCTCCAACCTAAAGAGGCAAGAAACCGAGCCATCGGTCGAGTGCACGGCAGCACACAACGACCACTTAGTGGATCAACCAAAACCATATCATAACCACGAAACAACCAAGAGCCGAGCCGAGACCATGGAAGACCAAACAGCCTGGTACTGGGCCAGCCACCCCCTCATCCACTGCCATCACCACCACCAGGACAGCCACAATCCGGACTGCTCCTCCTCCCCCCCCCACGTCTCCTCCCACTCTCACTCCCACAGCTTGTCAGTGTCCTCCTCTCACAGCAGTGACCGCGACCAGTCGGAGCCGAAGCAACAGCGGCAGCATCACACAGCACCAGCACCAGCACCAGCGGTATGCCAGTGCCACGACGAGCGACACCGGCGCGCCAGCCTGGGCCACGTGGACGGTTGCGACGGGGATGCGGAGAACGGGAAGGAGATTTGCGCTTGGTGTACGCGGTATCATGGGGGAACAACGGGGAGGGAGTGAAGGCGTAGAGTCGACCGGCGAAGACGAAAATGCGCAGTGGCGGGGCGGGGCGCGCAACAAGGTTTGATGTTTATTTGTAGATGTGAGGTTGATGCTGCGCGCGGATATGGCTGTGGGATAGGGAACGGGGCGTTGGGCGTAGGGGAATGCATGTTTGTGTTCCAGGTTGGGATGTACCAGTTGTATCATGGCGTTATTTATCGGGGGTTATTAGGGGGACACAGGTCACAAGCGGGGCGAAGTGGACATGATTGTAACAGTATTCATTCATACCATCACTTGAATAGCAAATGCTACCAACACCCACCATACAGGCGTTTGTAGTCAGCCGGAGGGGCCTCCAAGCAACCGCCGCTCAGGGTATCTCATAGTCGATGCTCATGTCGCCGCCTTCGCACACAATCACAAGGGGCGCCGCCTCCTAGTTAGCAACCTCCTCCACCCCGTCGGCCTCGTCGCCGAGCTCCGCCTCCAGCGCCTTGGGGATTGGCTTCTCGCCCAGCCCCCGGTCGGTGCGCTCGTACGCCGCCTCGAGGCCGTCGGCCGTGACCCACAGGAAGTAGTCCGTCTTGAAGTTGTCGAGTTGGTGGAAGAAGATGTGGAAGCTGGGAGAAATTTGTCAGTGGACTGAAGATGGCTGGCTAGTCGACGGAATGAGAGAAAGGGGGTTAGGGGATTCTCACGCATTGTCATTCTCCTCCGCCTCGAACATCCGGCGGTAGATCTCCCTATCCTTGAACTCTTGGATCTTCTCTTCGTAGTTGCCGAAGTCAATGGGGTCGCGGTTGAACTCCAGCTTGGCCTTCTTGTTGTACTCCTCGAACACGGGCCGCTCGAGCAACAGGCCCAGGCCGGGCGCCTTGGGGATGCTAATCCGACGGGGACCGTAAGACTCGGTAATCAGGTCATTGGTCGCGCCGCACCGCGTGACCATGACGGCCATGGCGATCATCTTGCGGATCTGGTGCATCATGAACGACTGGCCGTGCACCTTGATGCTCAGCCACTCTGTGTCGCGGATCTGGATCGGCTTCGGGTTGACGATGAAGGACTTGATATGACGCTTCGCCGACGGGTCGTTGAAGGTCTTGAGGATAGTGTAGTTGTGGAAGTTGTGCGTGCCCTCGTACAGGCTCAGGGCCTCCTGGAGCTTCTCGATGCGCGAGGGAGAGACGCGGTAGCGGCGCTTGGCGGCGACGTAGCCGGCTTTGATGTCCTTCACAGCGCGCTCGTAAGGGGTGAGCTCCTTTGTTGGCTTGGGCTCTGCCGGCTTGGCCTTCTCAGTGCTTCCCTCTGCTGGCTCCTCTGCGGAGGCACTGCCTGACTGAGCTTCCTCCGATGGTTTCTCGACATCAATGGCCTCCACTTCTGGCGCCGACTGTGGCACGGCCTCTTCCTTTGCTGACTCCGTGGGTGCATCGTTGGCAATCTTCGGCCGCTTGGACTCTTGATTCTCAGCGGCTGCGTCAGCCGCTGGCTCTCGCGAGCGCTTGGTTCCAGAAGTAGCAGGCGTCTCAGGTGTCCTTGCAGCTGCCTCGTCGTTCAGCTCCTGGTTTGACATTCCCCTTATGCTGTCGATGACCTTGGCCCGCACATCCGGCTCCAGCTTCTCAAGTATGGGTTGGATATCGTTCTTCTCAACCTCTTCCCAGTATGACCTGACGTCGCCCAGGCGCTCAACATACTCGTCGTAGACGCCCTTGCTCTTAGCCGACTCCTCCACCTTCTTGCCCAGGAAGCTCTGAGGCTGCGGTGGCAGCAGAGCATAACTGGGCATCAGGTACTCGTACCACCTCGACGAGCATTGCTGGTAGCAGCTGAAACCGTTGTTGGTGCGCTGGATACCCCAAACCCGGATCTGGTCCGGTAGGTTCTCGTTGATCTTGTCCACAAGGTTCTCATCCTCGATAATCAGCTTGAGCGACAGCACATTGCCAGCCGCATGCACGCCCTTGTCCGTCCTCGCGCACCGGACCAAGCTCGACTTTTTGGGGTCGTCGGCATTGGCCTTGGATATAGCGCCCGCGGCGATGAATGCCGAGAACAGGTCGCCTTCGATCGTCTTCTCCTTGTGGTTGATCTGGATCCCGTGGTATCCCGTGCCCGCGTATCCAATCATGACTGCGACCTTGCGCTTCGGGCGGCGGTCCTCGGCGGCGATCTCCTCGGCGCTGAAGGGCACGCTGGCGAAGCTGTTGCCATCGCCCTCTCCTTCAATCACCTTGCGGCGCCTGTCCATCCGATTGTTGTGTATCTGCTCGCGCTTGTCGGGGCCGTCGAACCTAACAGGCTGGTCAGTCGAGTTGGCATTGACATCATCAGGTCTTCAAGACAAGGCTAGAAAGAAACGTACTTCTTGCTACCGAACCCGCCGCCTCGCTTCCGCGAAGACTTGCCGCGCTTGTCATTGCCGCGCTGGGAGTAGTTGTTCTTGCGGTTATCGCGAAAGCCATTGCCGTTGCCTGTGGAAGCCTGCTCGCCAGCAGTTGCTGGGGCAGAAGACGCGTTGCTCACCATGGTTGTAGGTGGCGCAGGATTGGCATCGCTCGTCATGGTGGGCGGGCAGATGGTGGTTTGTAAATTGTTGTTGACGCGAAGCAAAACGGCGGATTCTAAACTTTCGCTTTCACGAGCTCAAAGAAATCGACGTGAAATAGATCGCCCCCACCTGGCGGGGCAAAATTGCAAGGATGAAGTTTAGGCGATAAGCCTTATCGGTACGTACCTTGCTGGCTGCTTCCTTTAGTCTAGACTTGAGCTTCAACTGCACTTCAGCAGAGCATCCAAGCCTCACCCACCCAGCTTCACCCACGCAAACCGCGCCGACTACTGTTAAATGTCTTTTTCACATCGTGTAGAATCAGTCTGGCCACGGAATGCTACCAGTAGCCGTCTGGATGTCATCTCCCTTCCCCCGCGCCAGACTGCCTTCGTCTCGTCCAACATCGAACAGTCGACGAGGCAACGAAGTCACGACCAAAACCGGTGCTGACGAGGCAGCTTCTCGTCCTTGTGAACTGGATCTTGTCTTTTGGTGCCAATCATTCATGCACCCTATTATCGAAAAGACCGCCCTTCGTGATGCAATATGCACCGTATTTCAACCTTGAAGAAAGTCGGCGTCTCAGCTCGGGGCTGTGCTTCCGGTTTGAAGGGCCTGCGACGAGAGATATACCCTGCTGCATCACCCAGGCATTGCTCGCTGTCGCAAGAATGACCACACGAACAACCTCAATAAGCTTCAGGCGGGTTCTTTACAGCAAGAGAATGAGAAAAGATAACCGAGACTCGAGAGCTACACCACAATGACAGCTCAACCTGAGCCAACAAACCGCCCTGAGGGTGCGCCTCCCAAATCGCGCGTTTACAGGCCATTGACAAAAGCGTGCCTCATCAGATTGGTCGACATACACTCCGGTGCTGGATCGTCTCCCATATCCTGCAGCCTTGTCGAAACCACTCTCGACCAACCCGTCACCGCTTATCTGGCACTATCCTACGCCTGGGGCAACCCCAAACAGACCAGACACATAACATGCAACGGCACAAAAACTCTGCAAGTTACCGAAAACCTCGTCGCCGCCATGACACAATTGAGAGAGCGGCACCCCGGACGCCTATTCTGGATAGATGCCATCTGCATCAATCAACAAGACCCCGTCGAGAGGGCCGCGCAGGTACAGCTCATGCGACACATATACCAGTCCGCGGAGAACGTCATCATATACCTCGGAGAGGACTGCCCGGGGCTTGACAGGGCAATAAGTCTCTTCTACAAACTGCATGAGAAGGCCAAGACATGGAAAGACGTGGAAAATCCCGATCGTAGGAGACTGGAGACGATCGCCATCCGGGATACATTCCCATCACCTTATGAGGAGGTCTGGTACCGGTTCCACGATCTCTTCAACCGCCCCTGGTTCAGCAGGATATGGGTCATCCAGGAAGCTGCTATGGCAGCGGGGGATCCGGAGGTCATTTGCGGTCCGTACACGCTGTCCTGGAGCAGCGTCGTGTCCGTGTGCAAGTTCTTCATATACACCGGGCTCAGCGGGGCCACGACGAAGAAGAGCAAGACTCCGCTCGTCGCGCTGATGCAGGATATCAAGGGCAAGTCTAGACTGATGTGGGATCTGCTGTGGCTGACTGGGCCGTTCGCGTCCACAGAGCCGCGGGACAAGATCTTTGCGCTGTACGGACTCGTGCACCAGAGCGAGGAAGACATGGTGACATCGGAACTGTTCCTAGTCGACTACCAGAAACCGGTGAAGGATGTGCATCGAGACGTGATGTTCGGCTACATCATGCGCTACGGTTCGTTGTGTCTAATGAGTGAGGCGATGGAGGTACCGGCCGAAGAGAAATCAGTTCAAGGGTTGCCGTCGTGGGTTCCTGACTGGTCTGTTCCTGTACTCACCAAGCACCCCAGCACTGGGAGACACGCCGGGCCATCGGGCTTCGATGTTTGTGGCGGACAAGGCACCTTAGTGCAAAGTAGTATGCGCGCCGTAAACCTGGACCTCCTCCGGATCGGCGGCAGAGTCGTGGACGAGATCGCTTGGGTTTCGGAACCGTTCGATGATCGGGAATACTCACCGCTGCCGTGGCGTAGGCGGCCGTTCGTCCTGCAAAAGCTCTGGGAGGACGTCAGAGAGCGGCTTGGTTCGGAAAGGCAAACATGCCATGCCTTTTGGTGCACGCTTCTTGCCAATTCCGACAGGCACGGCTTTCCTCTAACTGATCGGTCATATCCCTCGTTCCTGCGCTTCTGGCACGACACCCACGTGCACGACCATAACGCAGCAAGGTACAGGGCGAAGAACAGCAGCCACGACAAACCCCTTCCTGAAGAGCGAGAGAGGGAGCTCTTCAAAGAATATGCGACGGACTACGGCAGAGCCCTGACAAACGAAGACTACCGCGCCAACAGAGCCTGCGCCGCCTCCCACGCCTCCCAGTTCCTCCCCTGCACCTCGACACCCTCCTGCAAGCATTGCGCGATCCTGGCCGCGCCTCTTCCGGAGGACATGCGCATAACTGGACCCAGCCCAGCACTTGCCAAGCGCGACACGGATCCCTTCCTCAGGGACTTCTTCTCCGCCCTGGGCGAGGACCACAACCTCATCCTCTGCGACCCGGAGCTCGAAATCCTAACGCGGATGAGGCACACCCTCCAGAACAGGACCTTTGTCATCACCAAAGGCAGTAAGATGAGTCTCGCACCGAAGCGCGCGCGGGCCGGAGATGCCGTCGCCGTGCTGTCGGGGGCGAAAGTGCCCTTTATACTGCGGCCGACGGGCGCTGTCCGGACGCAGTTGGAGATCGATGTGGGTTTCCGAGTTATTCGCGAATACCGAGTGGTAGGGGACGGCTACGTCCACGGCATCATGCGGGGCGAGGCCGCGATGGAAGTGGACTGGGAGAATGGGGGGTATGAGGTGCTGGATTTGGTGTGATTGGAATTGAGAGCTTGGGGATCCCTTTTGTGATGCTAGGCGAATGTATCGTACGAGCCTCGCATCCGTCTGTGCATCAGCTCGGATTCGAATGCAGATCGCCTGATGGAGGTCTGGACCGCGACAGTTGATGCTTGGTTCCGATGTTAAGGTTCCTGGGCTGGACTGGGCGGATGCTGGGCGATGAATGTGGGTTAGGGGCCTGTCCGATGACGTAGACGAAGTGCTCTTCATGGTTCCAATTCAGGGCATCGGTTGCAGCTATTGCAACTGGAGCGTGTTGTCTTGAGGGGTTCAATGAGTTAATTGGGCGGGCGATGAGTAACCGTCATCCTGACACAACTCCAGGGGGAGCTACAGTGTAGCTTATCGTGTGTAAGCGTCATGTTCGTCAATCGATAAATAATGGCAGCCCCAACCCTCCAGTCGAACTTCGTATGACAGGGAGAGCTCTTGAACCACAGGAGACTCGACGATATCAATCGGGCAATTAGGCGTCGAGAGTTCAACATGGCCCCCACAGAAAGAGAGAACTTGATCTACCAGCGAAAGCATAGTGAGCAGGTCAGTAATCAACATAACTTCCCGCAAATGGTGTGTTGGAACCCCCTCTGTTAACAAATATCTCCAGAAGCCTGACGAATGGCTGTTGGAGCAAGGCCTTGAGCCCGCCAAGCTCGGCCTTCGCAACCAGAGCGATGTCAAGATCAACTTGGACTCGCCCCAGACTGCTGACCCTAACGAAACGGAGCTCAAGCTCCAGGACAATGCACCGGAAGATGACCCCGACTTTGTTGTGGCCGAGGAGCGTGAAGGCTGGAAAGGCTACGTCGAGTGGGAGGACTACCCCGACAGGAAGGACAAGGCGCACAAGCGCTTCAAGCGGTACAAGTTCCCCCCGCCTCCGGAATTCCAGCTCGGCGCTCTGCCGCCGACGAACCCCGTCCTGGAGGGCGTGAGATGGAAACTGTGGCACAAGGCCATTGGCGGCGCGCTCGAAGATGTGCCCGAGGAAAGCTGGCGGACTGTTCTCAAGGTACGAACAACACTAGTATCGGAACATGCTCTGCCCAGTGACTAAACCCGTCGATTGCAGGAAAAACACCACGGCATGCTTCACCTGCTCCAATTTCCCTACAACGGCGAGCCGCCCAAGGGCCTCCTGATCGAGTCGCCCATCACGCCCAACGAGCTGCACTTCGTCCGCAATCACGGCGGGATCCCGGACATCGACCCGCAGAAGTTCGACCTCCGCCTTGACGGGCTCGTGGCCAACCCCCAAAAGCTCACCCTGGCCGACCTGCAGGACGAGTCCAAGTTCCCCCGCGTCACCAAGCTCGTCACAATCCAGTGCAGCGGCACCCGCCGCGTCGAGCAGATCCAGGAGTTCGGCGGCGAGGGCGACGAGATGATCAACGCCCCTTGGGCCGAGGGCGCCATCAGCACGGCCAAGTGGACCGGCGTCAGCCTCAAGAAGGTCATCAAGTACTGCGGCGGGCTGAAGGGCGGCGGGAAGCACCTCGAGTTCTACGGGGCCGAGACGTACTTCAAGGGTGGGGAGTTGATGAACTACGTCGTGTCCGTGCCGTGGAGCAAGGTCAAGGCCAATGAGGTCCTGCTTGCATGGGAGATGAACGACAAGCCGCTGCCGAGAAACCATGGATTCCCATTGAGGGCCGTCGTCATGGGATATATCGGCGCCAGAAGCGTCAAGTGGCTTTATCGGGTCAAGGCCATCGCGGAGCCGAGTCGCGCTCCGGTGCAGGCGAGGGAGTATATTTACTTCCAGCAGCAGTATGGAAAGCACAACCAGCTGCCTCACTGTAAGTTGCCTGGCATCGCACTGTCAATGAGTGTGGGAACTAACAAGCGACAGTGGGTATCCAGATTCAGGAGATGCCTGTCAGCAGTGCCATCATGACTCCTTGGCAAAAGGAGGTTGTAGTCCATAACGGCCAGATCGAAGTCACCGGTAAGATTGTACCCACCAACTCAAACCCATGGCGCCCATGCAACCGCCCTAACAATCAAACGCAGGCTGGGCCTACTCCGGCGGCGGCCGCTGGCCCGAGCGCGTCGAGGTCTCCTCGGACGGCGGCCGGGTCTGGTACCAGGTCCCCGTCGAGAACATGTCGGCCAAGCACAAGTGGACCTGGCGCACGTGGAAGACGAAAGTGCCCTGCGACCACGAAGGGTGGACCGAACTCGTCGTCCGCTGCTGGGACAACAGCCTCAACACGCAGCCGATGGAGGTGCGGCAGAGCTGGAACTGGGGGCTGCACGTCACTTCGAGCTGCCACCGCATCAAGATCTACAGCGTCAACGCCAGCCGGCCCGCCACGAGGCGCCGGCTCGAGGAGTTCGAGGAGCACAAGGAGAGTTTCCTGCCCATCACGCGCCCGACGGAGTACAGGACGCAGAGCCTGGAGGAGTATAACAAGCTCTGGGCGAAGTTGGAGCCGAGGGATGTTGATGATTGATGACTTGATTGGGTTCTGGAGAGAGACCGGTTTCCTAGTGCCTTGCGATCCGTACTTAGCCGCAAATAATGAATAGCGGTGCGTTTTTATATGTGAACATATTTACAACAATGCACATCGAGACTCTTTGACTGTTTTGGAACGGCCGGGGAGCCACCGAAGGATCGACACATGCTCAGTATTTTGACCAATGTCTATGTGTGGGAAGCCCCGGCTTCATGGAAACCGATCGGTCTCCCCATCTGGGTTAGTTGTAGCTGGTCAACCTGTTGACTCCAGTCGCCCTCCTCATTGGTAGCCATGCCGCTTCGGTTTCACGCTGTCTCTCGCTCGCCACGAGATACCCCGTAACAGGGACCTGGAGTCTTATAGCGTTCTATACCCGCCCCCAAAGAGAAATGCATTGGCAGCGCCCCCTCCATGCTCTGCATGACACCGAAGACAACCGTAATGATGAAGACTATGATTTGCCACCCAGAAAGTGTAACACTGAACGGAATCCCGCCTGTCATGCCACCACTGGTTCAATGTCTTAGAACTCGAGTCGTCAAACACCTGCTTGAGAATAAACCGCCTTACTGAGAGTATGGCTCCATCGACTGTCGCATATCCCTGAATTTCCCTTGCCAAGCATCTTCCCGTGACAAGTAAAACAGTCTAGTTGACGCCGGACGGAACTTGGAGGCGGCCTGGGCCAGTGTGGCTCCTACTCTCTGTCCTCCATGGTATTTGCTGCTTTGCGTGATGCGAGTTGGGATTTCCTGTCGATTGCATAGTAGATCCTGGTGCGTGATTCTTCTCGACAATAGTCTTGGATTCATTCCGTTCTGTCGTTGCTCGACCGTGTCTTCACAGCGCTGCCTGTTTCCATGTTGCGAGGTCTCAGGAGGCCGTAGGTATGTAGTTCTTATACTCAATTTCAAACGATGGAAACCAGACTACCTTACTAAGAGAATCCGATATTCTCCAAGAGAACCGCAGGGCTGACCGAGTGGTCACATCTCAGCAGGGACTGGTTCAAAACATCACAAGCTTATACTGTCGCAGGCTCCAAAAATAGACATATCAGAAGCAAAGATGCAGGGACGTCATAGCATGAGTTACATATGCATAGTGCTTGAAGACAGGCACATAACAGAGGTAGAAGATGGGGCAACCGGTCTGACGCTGCTCGAGCCTCGTTTTCCCTTTGTGAACATCATATACTGCACCTATATGACTCGTCCGGAAAGACTTTTCGTTTCTGACAATTGCAAACCAAAGGTTCAGGCTCTGAAGGACTCAACCCTATTGACCGTAGCAACAACCGTCAAACAAGCAACAACCTCATCGACCTCCCCACCATCAAGCCACAAAATGCCGCTCTTATCCCTCGCCTTCAACGTCTCGAACCTGCCCACCTCGACCCTCTTCCCATCCACAGCGTTGAACAGTTTGTACACCATCCGCCCCCCACCTATTCCAACATGGACCATGTCCCAGAAGTACGGGATGCTATCCTTCACGAACCAGTCTGCTCTCGCGCCGACTCCCACGGGCCGCGGTTTGATCTCGTGGCTACTGTGCGAGGAGTCGGGCGGAAAGGTAAGACTCCATTGCCCGAGCGACCAGAGCCCGCCAGACGACAACTCGGCGACTGGGGTGTTGTTGTCGGGAGTTGTGGCGACGAGGTGGGTGCGGGTGCGTGTCAGAACACTAGCTGCTCCGGCCGGCTTGGGGTTGAGGGACAGCGTGGTTGGCGCATCCGCGCCTTCTGTCTTGGCTGTGGTGTGTATGTCGGCGGTACCGTGTGACGAACTCGTCGTGTGCGCCCGGTCGTCTTCGGGGGACAGAGTTCTGGCAATGGATGAGGCACTCAGATCGACGAAGCGGATGGTGGGTTTGTCGACCAGGTACAGACACCTCGACGGTATAAGCGGCTTCGTCTCGTCGATGGGATATTTGGAGGCGTCTTTCGACATGTTGACCAATTGGTGGATGTGTATCACTCTACATATTTGCTTTGCGCGAAGAGCGAAGAGCGAAGAGCGAAGAGCGAAGAGCGAAAGAGAATCCGGTGCCTGATTATATATTCGAATAGGGTACATCTAGCTACAATTCGTATCTCGTACAATCCAACACTCTTTTTGCACCAACCCGCTGCAATACCAGCCAATGATGGCCCCAGTCGATTTCCGTCTAGTTCTCACTTCGATCAGGATGTACCTCAGCCTTTTCGGCATCTTACTCCACCCCATACACGCGTATTCCGTATGTGTAACACGTATTCATACATCTCGTTCCCCTCTTGTGTCCAGCTTTTACCCCGCCCAACAACCATCCCAACTTCTCACCATCACCATCCCCAAACATCTCCATACAACGACCACCCCTCTCAAACCAAACCCATCACCACACTATGTCCACCCCGCCTTCCTACATTATCCTCGGCTCCGGCGTCTTCGGCGCCTCGACAGCCCTGCACCTCATCCGCCGCCACCGCTCGGCGTCCATAACCCTCGTCGACCGCGACGCCTACACGGCAACCCACCGCGTCGCGGCCTCGTGGGACTGGAACAAGGTCATCCGCGCCGACTACGACGACCTCACGTACACGAAACTCGCGCTCGAGGCGCAGCGACTGTGGCGCGCCGATCCGATCTGGAGGCCGTTCTACCACCAGAGCGGGGTGGTGTGGATTACGCCGGGGACGAGCTTTGCGAAGGATGTGAGGGATAATCACGCTGCGTTGGGGGTTGAGGAGGCGGATTTGGGGGTGTATGAGGTGCCGGAGGCGAGGGGGATGTATGGCGGGTTGTTTGGGGGCGCGGATTATAGCGGGGTTGGGGAGGTGCTGGTTAATAGGGGGAGCGGGTGGGCCGAAGCGAAGGAGGCGTTGCAGAAGACGATTGAGGAGGCTGTTGGGTTGGGAGTTAGGTATGTTGTTGCTGAGGTTGAGAAGGTGAAGTTTGAGGAAGTGGACGGGAGGAGGAGGGCGACTGGGGTTCTCACCGCGGATGGGAGGGAGATGCTGGCGGATAGGGTTGTGCTTTGTACCGGGGCTTATACGGCGAAGTTGCTCGTTGATAGCGCGCCTGACTGGACGGAGTTGCATGCTGGGAAGAGGATACTGGCTGTAGGTGTTACGGAGGCGACTTCACCTGTCAGTGAGATGGAGAAGCTGGGTCTCGACACGATGCCGGTTGGGATCAATGAGAATCCGGTGGAGCGTGGTGAGTTTAGTCCCTGGAACTGCCTTCATTGAGGGTCGTAGTGCTGAGAAGAGACCAGGAGAGGACGTCGGCTGCCTGCCGCTTCCTGGCCTCGGCGCCGTCAAGTGCTGGGGTCAGATTCATCTGAAGAACACGGTCCCGCACCCAATCACCAAGCAGCCGATGTCCATACCCCCAATGCAGCGCGATTACGCCCAGTGGGAAGTCAGTCCGGTGCTGCAGGAAGATGTCCAGTGGGCCCTGAAGTCCTTGTTTGGCGACGAGAAAGCAAGCTTGAAGAAGATGGAGAATTACCGGATCTGCTGGTGCGTTGCCCTTCCATTGATGGTAGCAGCTGGTACCGCACATGTTTTGCTGACCAAGTCGACTAGGGACGCATGGACCCCGACCGGGGACTTCATCATATCGCCTCACTCTGCCTGCGATGGCTTGTTCGTGGCCACGTGCGGGTCGTTTCACGGGTTCAAGTTCCTGCCCGTCATCGGGAAGTACGTCGTTCAGATGCTCTCCGGCGAGCTTGATCCAGCGCTCCAGGAGAGGTGGGCTTGGGATCGTGAGCGTCCGACGATCGATGATGACGGCAAGGGGGCTCGCAGAGAGCTGAAGGACTTCCCCTTGTAGGAGGTGCAGCCAACAAATCGGCATTGAACAGTCCAAGATATAGCTGGATATTAAGTTATTACGCAATCAAACACGACCAGCGGCTTGATAGGTCACCTCTCTGCGCCGTGCCCTCTGTCGCCTCGAGATCCACCCATGGCTTGACCACATGCTGAGCCTCTGCAGGACCCTGCAGAGCGTTTCCGGGATGCCGTGGTCTGACGGCTCCGACTTAACTCTTCTCCCATTCACCGCCACTATGCCATACGAGCAGCAAGTTGCCCATCAAGCGGCTCCGTCTCTGCGGCCCATTCCAGAATCCGTTTCCATACAATAGCGCCGTCGTCCTCAAGCTCCATCCGGCTCATAACCTCAGCGACAACAGTTTGGTCTCGGATGTTCAACTGGAACCAACGCTCTATGTCGTGAATCCTCAGCTTCGCCGTCTCTGCATCCTTTTCGGGGTGTCCTTGGAGGGTGAGAATCGTCCTTCTCTCGTTTATGAAGCACTGATTGTCTTCCGACAGGCTTATAAATCCGGCTGGCATTTTGGATACTTCTCTCCGGTGGTGTTGCTGAAGTCGCAAGAACTTCGTTCTTCCTTTTCCTCCCGACGAAAAGAACCGCTGTCCCTCAGCTGTGAGCTTGACTTCTGTTACACCGATCTACATCTCTGTTAGTATCAGAATTCCGACCTTCAAGGCTAGGAGAAGCCTACCTCTGGGTAGTCCATATCAACGAGCTCGCCCCCGAAAATTCGCGATATGGTCTGGTGGCCCCAACATATCCCGCACAACTTCTTGTCAGGGAAGTCTCTAATGACCTTCAGCACGAACTGGTGCACACGCTTGATCCACTCATGGTTCTTCCTAGGGTCGACATTGCTTCCACCAAGGACAATGAGGTCGAAATCTGCCGGGTTCGGGAACTCGTCCTTCTCCGCCGGGTAGAAGAACGTCAGCCGGGATCTTGGTGAAACGGCACCGATCGTTCTGACATAGGACTGCCGGAGCTGGGCGATGAAGGGCGACTTGTACGAGTTGAGAAGTACAGCGATCCTCAGTGCTGGTGCCTGCGGCGGCAGCCGTGATTGTGTCATGGCCACGGGGTCAGTTGATGACGTCTGTGACCGAAGCAGCTGCTCGCCTAACTCGCCATTGACGACCGCTCCCTCCTCTGCATGCGCCGGACTGCAGTACCCAAGAAGGCAGAGAATAACAACAAGATACAAAGAGAGTATTTTAGTAATCGCGACCCTCTTCCCCATGCTTGTTAGAAGATGGAAGATCAGATTGCGATCAGACAGGAATCTTTTGTAGACGGGGCGTCATGCAGCATCACGAGACAAAGGAACGAGTGGAGCTCGTTCCTGGCATGTTTTCCGGCTCATCTCTCCACTGGCGGCTGACCAATAGGGCTGAAAGCCATGGCGGTTTGCGGGGAAATAGCATGGCTTGGCTCACTAACAAGGCGCTAGATTTCTCAATTCAGTAAGTTCGGTTGGCCTGACGTGTTCCTGTGATGATGCACTGTCATTGTGGGCACCGGCATTTGAAGTTTGAAGGACCCATGTTATGAGTCTTGAGGCGAGTTCCAACTCAAGGTTGATAAGGTCCTTGAAATAACTCCGCCGAAGCAACTCGCTACTGTCGACACTTTGAAGCTTCGACAACTTGACTGCGTAGATGGAACATCACGAACACAAGTGTCTGAACCGCGCGACAGCAATCACTCCTCTAAGCTCTTGGCGACCTGTTGATGCAGCCTTGCCCGTGGCAAGCAGGAAACGTTTGAAGTCTGGACCGCCAGGAAGTTGCTCCCGGATCCCTACCAAGGAGTGGCGGCTTCTGACGGGCTGTCAGCATGGCTGATAAACCAAGTGACGGAGTTGATCAGTGTCGGCAATCAAGCGGTTGCTCCTGCGGGCGAAGGGTGCGATCAGGTGCGGGACAACAACCCTGTGTTGCCACGACACTTAATATCTTCACGGGTAGCTGGCAGAAGGCACCTGCCATGATATCATGGGCACTTGGGCTCCTTCCGGACATACTATCCGAATCGCAGCAGACTTGCAAGTCCTGAACCATACCTCAGTCCCACGCTTTGGATATCTTGAGCTGCACGGCTGTTAGACGACACGATTGCACGACTATACGAATCAACACTACACCAGATCATCCTTTTTCAATCCATTACCCCATCCTTATCCCAAGGGAGCACATTCGGGCCATAGATAGATCCAGTCAAGTCAGATCAACTCTTTCTCCTCGGCAATGTCGTACGCCAATGGAGATAATGATCCGAGATCAGCCCCCTCTGGCAGCTCGCCAGACCAGGGATCCGGTGAAGCAACACACGTTCCTGCTAGCAACATGTCTGGCCATCCCTTCGCCGGCGCATCGATAAGTGCATCTGGGAATGCATCTCCGAACCAATCCACGACGGGCAACGCGCAGATCGTTTCGACAAGCACATCATCTGACGCGGAGCGAGAACAAGACGCCGCGCCGAAATATACTGCAGAAAATTCGGATACCGAACAAGTTGCCCTCGAACTCTCTGCCATGTCGATAATCGAGAAACGGGACCCCGAGCAAGTCATGCGCCACCTTCTACGCCACTACGACTCTCAAAAGCCTTTCATCACCCAAGGACTCTTGAGGAATATCGTGGAGCAGTTCGACGCTCTCGACGGCAGTGACGGCGAGATCATGGTCTCCGACGTCACGGGGGCGGAGGTGGCCATACGGGTCTCTGGGCTCAATCGCGAGGAGCAGCACACTAACCATCAGGACGATGCCAAACGGACCCCGATGCTCTAGTACCGCACCATCAACCACCTCTGGGCGGCAACTCGGTCTGGGGTGAATTTCGATCCGGCCACTGCATTCCTTCCAGTCATTCTGGAAGGGGTTTCGTCTCCAGATCTCACAACAGAATATGACGGGGACGGGTTTAAGCGCTGCCGGGCACAGTGGAAGACTTACTTTGGCAACTCCCGTCAGATATACCCGGATGGTCCTGTCTCCCCTTTGCAAGTCTACCCCATACCAACAGTATGCAAAATTGTGGGCTTCGCTTGTGGCAGAGCTTGGGGCAAGGGGGAAGAGTTCGCGACCGATGACGAGGCTGGTCTCATTTGGTGGCTCAGAGATTACCTGATCGAGAAGCAGGGGCAGGGTGCCCCCATCAGGTGCTTCCTTCAGGATGTCCCCCGTGGCGAATCTTTCGGACGATACCTGGCGGAAGCGGATATCACTTTGGTTGATGATCCCGAGGGCTACCTTGAGTTGGACGAGGAGACCGTCGTCGTTGCATTGGATCCCGTCCAGCCTGTCCGTCAAATCACGGCGGATATCACGAGACCGGCGATGATGATATGGCCGAAATCCATGGAGAACTACAAAGCGGACGTGACGGAGTATCGTACTGACGTGTAAGTATTTGATCTCGTCCCTCTACCTTGTTGCGGCTGTTGGTCCTAGAGATCTGAGAGAACTTGATCAGCTGACTGGTAGTGACCGCAGAGTCGACCCCTGCTCGCCACGCTTGGCTAAGATGCTCGATGAGGAGTATCGAAGCTTCCCGGTGAACGTCCCAGGCGCACGACCGCTCGAAATGTACTTCCGAAAGGAGTTGATACTGAACCACAACAGGTTCATTCGGCGGGGTGACTGAGGCTAGCAGGAAGCGGTTTTTTCATATGTTGCGCTTGCGGCACTCCAGCGATAGGATCAATATTTCCCTTTCTTCTTCTACAAGCGATATGAAGGCATTGCCTACAGGCCGCATTGCAGCGCGGAGGAGGGCTGCGGAATGGGCAATTCAGACTTAAAATGTAACCTTGCTTCCGCTTCTTACGAAATTGCCTTACGAGAGACTTGGTCCAATGCCCACTGACCTGCCCAGTGTGGTTGAGCACACGATTGGACAATCACAGGATTAGGCGATGAGATGACGATTAACTCTCCACAGGTCGAAGAGTCAACTTCCAACAACTCCATCATTGGTGTACTTGACTGTTGGAACACAACACAAAGGTGTGGAACGACAGCTACCAAGTTATACGTATCACCACGCGAGTTGCACCGTGAGACGCGCATTGCCTCGCCACCCACAATGAGACTTCACTCCCTTCTTCTTGCAGCAGTACTCCCTAGAGCATCAAGCGCCACCAGACCAACAAATCAATCAATTCGCCAAATCTACACCTTCCCCAAAAACACCTTCATCGAAAACATCGCCGTCCGTCCCAACTCCGACCTTCTCCTCACATCCCTGAGCGTACCAGATCTCTACTCCATCAACCCCAAGGCAACAGCTCCAACCGCCTCCGTAACCTACACCTTCCCCAACGCAACCGGCCTAAGCGGCATCGCAGAGGTCTCCCCGGACGTCTACGCCGTGGTGACGGGGATATGGGACCTAGCCAACACGCGCGCCGCACTTGGATCCCTCGAGGTCTGGACCGTCGACCTCTCCAACTCGAACGGCAAAGGCAAAAACGTCGTCAAGAGGCTGGGGAGCATCGCCAACTCGACCATCTTCAACGGCATCGCCAGACACCCTACCAATTCTGCCCTGCTACTGGCAGCCGACTCCGCTCTCGGGGCGGTCTGGCGCGTCGATCTGCGCACTGGGGCGTACGGCGTCGCCTTCTCTTCCACTCTCCTCGCGCTGACGGGGACGGCTCCGGGGACAAATCTCGGTATCAACGGCCTCAAAGCCAGGGGAGACTATCTCTACTTTACCAACTCCGCGCGACGTTTCTTTGGGCGGGTAAAGATTGATGGGCAAGGAGGTGCTGCGGGGCCGATTGAGATTATTAGCAGTAGCTCCAAGGCCGGAGAGGATGTGATATACGACGACATTGCCCTCGGGGGGGATGGAGATGCGTGGATCGCGAGTCATCCCGGTTACGCGGTGCATGTGAAGAAGGACGGGGCGCAGAGGGTTGTGAACGATACCGAGCTGCTACTTAACCCTACTGCTGCGGCATTTGGTAGGGGTAGTAAGGAGCAGGAGAGGACGCTGTATGTTACGAACGGAGGCGAATTTGCTGGGGCGGATCTTGTCAATGGGGGAGTTGTGGCTGTTGATCTTGGTCATGGACATTGAGCTGGGTTGGGACGTTGCCCATTACACATATCGCGATGTCTTCTCGCTACAAAGTCTAGAGATCTAGTTCACAGGCTCAAGACCGACCAGCAAACCATCTCACACCCCACAACCCCTCCGATTGCAGCAGTTCTCCCACCCGCAATACGCATGCTGCTTGAAATGCACCACCCCGTGCTCACACGTCACCTCGGGCTTGACAGCATGCAGCACCACACCCGGCGCCCCTTGCCTAAGCATGTGCAGCGCTGCCGTCTCTCGAAGCGAAGTTCGGCTGGGCTTGTATGCTATCGGTCTTGGTGGTACCGGCGACGGTAGTGGGTGTTGTTGTATCGGTTGATAGCCAAAACCAGAGCCGGGCGGCACAGGCAGTAGTAGTGCCGGCGCCGACATCGTGGGGAGCGACTGCATCACGGGGTACGGACCTGGCATCATGTGAGGCGGTGGCATGGCCGGACGCTGCTGGCCGAAGCTCGGCGGCCAAGGTGGTTGGAGGTGGAAGCTGGCGTTTGAGCCGGCGTGGAAGTGGAAGTGCGCCGCGGAGGAGGACGATGCGGTGGATGAGAGGGAGGCGTCAGACACGGCGCGGCGGAGGGATTGTATTCCGGAGTCGCTTTGGGCGCGCTTGTGGAGCAATGGGGAGGTGACTAGTGTTTTGGTATCCCAGTTGTCTTTTGCGTCGGGGTCGGACTTGTCGTCTGGCGTGATCTTGATGGAGGGGTTTGGGGAATACGGCGGCGGAGGCCGCGAAGACACTACACTATCCGCCTAGAGAGGTCAGGGGTCTGGAGGGAGGACTTGGAGCAGAATGAGATTTGCTTACTGAGGCGAGAGCTTCGGCAATCTTCGGTGCAGCCGGGGCTGGGGGAGCTGGTGTTGGGGTTGGAGACGGGCGGACAGTTGATGCTGATGAGGCGCTGGAGATGGACGATGCTATTGTCGAAGAGAAGGACGGCAAGGACGCGGGCCTGTGAGCAGGCCTTGGAAATCTCGTTCCAGTGGCCGTCATTCCAAGAGCGCCTGTTCTCTCTGCCCGAATGCCGGCGAGACGAACCTGATCTTGTCGGTCTCGAAGTGCGTTCCAGTTTTCTATTGTTTCCGCTCTTGAGGAGCTTTCACTCTGGTCGGAGTCTCTGCGGAAAAGGTTGGAACTCGGTCTTGCGCTCTCCACGCTCTGTCAAGGTATCTGTCTCAGCCCGAATGCGCGCGATTAGGGTATGGCTACGGACTACTGAGTACACTTACAGGCTGGGGTTGAAGTCCCAGAAAAGGCCGCAGGTCGAGTTCTGGCAGGTCGAGGAGACGGGTGGTATGGTTGAAGTTTGCGACAAACAAGGTCCAAGAATCCGAGAGTGTTGAATCGTCACTGGAAGTCCATTGCGGAGTACCCATGCGCACGCACGTCTTGAGGCACGAGTCCAGATGCGCGACACAGGTGTAGAGTGCCTTTTCTGCTTCTTTGCATTCCCCTCGTCCCTTGATGGCCGCTCTCTCGGTGAACTTGGGGTGGATGTCCTGCGCTTCAACATGTTGGAGGGCGTTCTGGATGTTGAAATGAGTCGTCTGGTGGTCGTGGCGCTTTAGCTTCTCTCCCAGGCGGTTGAGTCGAGAGAAGAGCCGCCGACAACGCCGTTCGACTGTGGTTGGAACTGGTTGTTCCTGGGCTTGGCTCGACATGATGGCAATCTTGCTTGAGTGGAGGAGGGTGCCCAGCGATTGCGGTCGACGGGCTCCCAAGCCTTATGAGGTGGTGCAATACCGGCACTTCTGTGTCGAATGCCATGTCAGGGATCAAGGGTCAATGGTTAGCCGTGGACTGGCAATTTTGCATATCCAAGCACCCAGAGCCTCGATCAAGCACGCCCATTCCATTGAGGGGCAGGACACCGTGGACTTGCGTGCAGCAGGGCCCAGACCAAGCAATATTGGCGCATCTCAGCTCCCGCGATTGGGCACGGCCCGTGACGAAACTCAGCCGCACGCCACCATATGCATTAGCTGCATCTACTAGTCCGAGAGCCCCTAATCGGGATGTGACTCGAGACCCGCGACAACACAGCCAGACTCAGCCGACACGACTCTGGAGTACAAATGGTGGTTTACATAAGTGCAGGCATGACCCGCTTGTTTCGCTTGACAGACCTCCCTGAACTCAATCACAATCTCACAGTGTTTGGTCACCGACTCACAGAGCCGGAGGAAGCCGGCCTAAGCTACAACCATGCCATCCCAAGGTCAGAGAAAGCTGAAGGTCCTTGTTCTTGGTGAGTCCGAACGTCGAGATCAATCCCACTACCGTGGCTAATGACCCCAAGATGGCGGAGGAATTAAAGGATTGTCGTCGTTGATCATCCTCGAGAATATCATGGCAAGAGTTGGCAAAAAGATGAACAAGCCCGACCTACTTCCATGCGAGTACTTCGATATCATAGGAGGGACAAGCACTGGAGGGTGAGCTGACCGCCATCTACACACAACTGGTGACCAAGCTCGTTGCCCAGCTGCTAACTCTGCGCCCAGCATAATTGCTCTCATGCTGGGTCGCATGCGGATGCCAGTCAACAAATGCATCACAGAGTACCAAGAACTAGGGAGTGTGGTCTTCGGTACTCCTAGGGGTGGATTGCACGAGTACATGTTCGATGCCAGTGTTCTGGAGGCGCAGACCAAAAAGGTGGTGAAGAAGTACCTCGGCGACGAGAATGCTCCTCTCCTCGACCCCCTCGGAGATGATGCCTGCAAGACGTAAGTCAATCAATGTCGATTTCCAGTGTCGTCCGCATCGCTAACACTCTCGCAGCATTGTCTTCACACTCCCCTACAAGAATGCAACCCCGGAGAGCCCCGAAGCACTGCGGACCTACATCAACGACAACGTCAATCCTCGACCCAAGCCCTGGGCGATCTGGGAAGCAGTGAGAGCCACCTCCGCGGCTACGACCATCTTCGAGCCCTTCGCGCACGGTCAGCCGGGCAGACAGATCCACTACATCGACGCCGCCTTTGGCTTCAACAATCCTGCACACCATGTGCTGGAGGAGGCCACGTCTTTGTGGTCAGATACCGGTTATCTGGATACGCAGAACGACGTAGGCTGCTTCCTGAGCATTGGTACCGGAATGAGCAATGTCACTCGCATGGACAACGACGACCTCATCAAGAGGCTCAGCTCCAAGGTCCGCAAGCCGCTGCAGGCCGTCGAGGTCATGAAGAAGATTACCACCGCCACAGAACCGGTCCATCGGAACGTTTCTCGGCGGTTCGATCCTCCGACGAACGGGATCTATCAGCGGTTCAATGTGGACCAGGGGATACAGGCGATCAAACTGTTCGAGCATGAGAAGCTCGAGGAGATTGAAGTCGACACCGATACGTATACGAGGAGAACAACAACACAATGGCAGTTGGCACAGGCTGTGGAGGTATTGACGGCTCTTGGAATTCGGAAGCCCGAGATGTTGGAGGATCGCGAGGAAGGGGATGAGATCTTCTCGCTTCGAGATGGGGACACCGACGACCAGAAGCTGAAAGAACGGTTGCAGGCCTTGAGAATGTAGGTTACCATCCATAGTCGATTAAACCACTTTCATTTACTAAGATGTAATCAGTAAGGCACCTGACTTTGAACGTCATCAAAAGCACTGGGAGTCAAGGAGTTCTGCCCGTGAAAGAGGTAGTCAGTATTACCAGACTTTGTCTCAAGGTGTGTTTGTCTCAACTCGAACAGGTAACAACCACGATCTGACGGGACAACTCTAGAAATTGGCAGCAGCTATATGTGGAACGGCTTCGTCCAGGCCGACCTGCTCGACAAGCGTGGGCGTTGCATTCTGGCGCGGCGGTTCCCAGGTCTCGAAGAATCCCAGCTCTGCCTAGCTGGGGACCAGGCTCAGTTTGCATATGGCACTGGACCGGAGAGTCTGGACACGACTTACCACCGCCTCACCCTTGCCCATGAGCAGCTGCGGGAAGCCTTTCGGATATATCGCGAGCTTTTTCACACATCCCAGCAGTTCGTCGGTGAGACAAGCGTGACGTACTGCTGGGCTGCCAAGCGAATGGCCTCGCTGCTTGAGCTGTGGGGTTGTCAGGGTGCTGCTCGGGACTTGTACATGGCCGCGTGGGTTGGCAAGTCTGACAAGTTTGACGCCAAGCACTGGTCTGCGAAGTGGTTGGAGCAGAAGATCGTGCATCTGGACCAGACCCTGAGTGAAGGCCAACATATTCATGGATCTGGGGCAAGGGCGTGATGTCAACCTGTGGACAGGGTCTGACTGCTGTAGGATGCTGGAAGCAGGCTGTGTGGATAGTTGACTATCCGAACTGTTTTTCTTCTAAGGGACATGCTAGGTAGGAGGGTACGGTTTGGCTAGGTAGGAGGGTCGACTTATATACCTATCTGAAGACCCATTTGATTCAAACTTTTGAGTATTTCAATGCGCCTTAGCCCTTCAAGGTCTAAATATCAAGACTAGTGCCGAGTTTGGGTGTAGTTCTAGGTATACGTTTAAGTATACTTTAAATTAGGGTGTAAGTCTAGGTATAAGTCTGGTTAAGGGTTAAGTTGCAATTGTGTTAGTTTACTTGAAGTAAGGTAGTAGTAAATATGGTAGGAGTTGTAATATGTGTTATAGTGGGAGTTGTAGTGGGAGTTGTAGTGGGAGTTGTGGTGGGAGCTGAGGTGGGAGTTATGGTGGGAGTTGTGGTGGGAGACACGGCTAAGAAAAAGTGGGCAGAGGGTTAGGGTTCAGTATTGGCTGACCCTCCTACCTAGCCAAAGTCGACCCTCCTACCTGGCAAGGTCTTCTATTACACCACCGCCTACTTCTTGATAAGATGATCGAAGAACTGCCCCAAAAACAACGCTGATCGCTTGGTATACCTCGTCTTCTCAAAATTCTCGAAGTCCACCCACGTCACTCCGAACCTGTCGCTGAACCCTGCGGCCCATTCCCAATTATCGGTAAATGTCCAGCCAAAGTACGACTTGATGACAACCCCATCCTTCGATGCCTTCGCGATCTCCGTCAGATAACTCCTGAAGAAGTCAATCCGGAACGGATCCTCGAGGATATCACCCGGGCCCTTGGGCTTCCAGTCGTGCTCGCCCTTTGCCGTAGTTCCGTTCTCCGTGATGAAGATTGGAGTCTGGTACCTGCTCCAAATCCACCTCAACAGTTTGCCAAACCCCCATGGTGTCGTTCTTAGCCAGTAGGTGTCGCTCTCAGGGCCTCTCTGGACGCCCTGTTTGTTGAACTGGTGCTGGATGATGTTGCCCTTGTGATCATTGATATCCGCCTCCTCGTCCCGGTGCTGGACGTAAAAGGCGCTATACGAGTTCATCCCGTAGAACTCGGAGCTGCCCTTAACGAGCCTCTTCTCCTCCTCCGTAAAAGTCGGCAGGCGATCGCCCAGCTGGGCACGCATGCTAGCAGGGTAATCGCCGCTTCCGTACAGGGGGTCCGCGAACCAGGCTATCTCGAACTCCCTGGCCCGCTCAGCAGCCTCGACGTCCTTGGGGTCGTTCTCGTCATACGGCTCGGACCAGTTGCCGTGCAGGGTGATCATGATCTTGCCCCGCTGGGTAGGCTGGAAGTCGCGCTTGTACATCTCGCACACATACCCGTGAGACACGAGCTCAGTGTGCGCCACGATGAAGGGCTCAGTGGAGGAATCGCCCTCCTCGTTCAGCTCCCGAAAACTGGACCTTGCCGGGGCGTGCACACCGGCCGCGTAGCCGGCGAGGGTGTAAACGCCTGGCTCGTTGTACGTGATCCAGCTTTTCACGCGGTCGCCAAATGCCTCGAAGCAGACCCGTGCATAACGCACGAAATCAGGCGTGTACTTCTCCTTGTCTAGCATACCGCCGTAGCGGTCTTCAAGCGACTGCGGCGTATCCCAGTGAAAGAGCGTGACGAACGGCGTTATGCCGTTGGCGAGCAGCTCGTCAATGAAGCGGTTGTAGAAGTCAATCCCCTCCTGGTTGACGGGATCATCCTTTCCGCCAAGGGGAATGATGCGCGACCACGACAGTGAAAACCGGTAGGCAGTGACACCATACGACTTCATCCGCGCGACGTCTTCCTTGTAGAGGTCGTAAGACCTCGTGGCGTCATCCGCATTGCTTCCGTCGTGGACCTTCCCGGGCGTGTGCCCGAACTTGTCCCAGATGCTGATGCCCTTCCCGTTCTTGTCCCAGGCTCCTTCTATCTGGGGCGCGGCCGTAGCGAAGCCCCAGTGGAAGTCTGGAGGCAGTGCCCCTCGGATAGACTGGTCGAATGTGAACTGGGGGGATGTCATGTTGTGTGGTTTGAGGGAGAACGGTAGGGAATCTTACCAGTGGTGGGTTGCTTGCGACGATTGCTTGTGGTCCACCGTCCAAGTTATAATCTAGACAGCTTCCAAGTGAGCGCCGGGTGTAGGAGCTCTCGCTTGGGAGGGCCGGTTTGCCGTGATGATGTTGTTCGCGGATAACTGGGGATGTCTGGAGTATTATCCCGTCGGGTGAGACTTCGTCACCTGTTGGGGTAGAGAATGAAGCGAAGGAAGATGGTGATTGGACGAAGGCAGATACAGGCATTTTCCTTGGTGCGAATTTGCGAATTGTGGGCTTAGACTAATGTCAGACGCTCCAATCGCAAGAGAACGAGAACGAGAACGACACTGGTATAGTACCGGGGATACAGCGGCCGGAACTGGACCCTATTGTATGAGCATAGATCCAGCATGCCATTGGATGCACGTCCCATGATGCGAAAAGCTCTATCCTGCCATTAGCCCACCGCCTCACAAGAGCATGGGCAATTACAACTCTACCTCCCCATAACCCACATACTCGCAACTTCAGTGAACCACTGAGGCTGACGGACTAGCACTCAGTATTGAGACCTTGCCTATTCGACGAACATGTACCAGCGAGCACTGACCAGCTACATCGCCTTGCGCTGACCACTTCGTTCTGAGCAGACACCAACACTGTCACGCTCTCAAACACTCGTCTACTCGATGGCCTGGGTACTTATCTCAAACCTTAGTGGATTGGCCAACCAAGTTCTCTGGCAAGATTTAGCTGTGACCCCCGTTTTGAGAGAGATGTATTGACGGAAAATCAGATAATTGCAGCATCTCAATGTGTTGTCCGTGGAGACCATTATATCTGCACGAAGGGGGGGTGCATGTAGGAATGACCAGTGAGCGGTTACCAGTGCTCGTCTATATATACCGAACCGTCTCTAAATTGGCCAGTTCAACGGAATTAGATATCTCGTGTTGGCTCTCAGACGCAGTCGCTGGTGTACAATTGCGCAAGTCAGTAGATGTTACTTAGGTTTCCGTTCGTACCGGTTTGTTCGACGTGGCTGGTATGGGCAACTGCATACATATTATTGGACACTCGGTATGTCCGATATCAACAGTGACAAGCAGTTTCCTTGCAGGATCACGTCGGGGAGACTTCTGGGATGGACCGGACGGTTGTCAATGGCATATGAGGCGGTGAAGTGGACGGAACTATGACAGGACGGTTGGGTAGGGGGCCCTGCCGCGTCGGTACGCTAACTATGTTAGGTCCGGCTGGTCGGCTACTGATGTAGCACGAGACTCTACGAGACTTCCTTCAAATCCTCCAGTCCCAGTTGGCAAGTGATAACTTCGCCCGCGCGTAACATGTGGGCTTCGTCACCCTTTGTGGTGGAGATTACTTGGAAGCCAGCTCTTGTAGATTGTTAGATGTCCTGAGGGTGGACAAAGGGGTAGTTGATGAATTGGTTCCAGTCGGAGCAGCCGGGAGGAAGTATACAACTTCCGTGTAAGAGAGGGAAATCGGAAATACGTAGTTGACAGGGGATTTCGTCTAGCTCGAAAATGTCAGCAGGCTGCTAGGGCTGTAAAATATCGAAAGGATTATGCAAGACCATTTCAGCAGACACACTACTCCTCCTACCTGGTCTCTCTCGATTGATAGCCGTGACTAGCAAGATGAGATGGAAGATTTCGTGATCGACTACCGTCTTGGTCCTCTCTTCAGAAACATGAAATGGCATAGCGCTAACGGGATGAGAGTTGCCCTACACTTGTTGAAAGTTTTAACTCGTTTGCATTATACTCAGAGACCCACCATAAAACGTAAGAGTCTAGGTCGTGAGCTCCGGCTGGCGCTCCGTAACCCCCCGGGGCAAGGGGGGGAAGTGGCACTGCGTCCCCCGAGGGGTCCCACGCACGCACGTACACCCATTGTCAGCTCGTTCCCCTGGCTGCAAGAACGAGTCACTTCAGCACCCAGCAACACCAATCGAACAAAAGATCAGCCATTTTCTTTCGGGGACCCGCGACTAGCGCTCTGTGCTACCATGGTGTCGAGTTCTGCGACGCTGACCGGCTCACGATAGCATTATCTAGATGTAGACCTGCGGCGGCGGGCGCAACAAGTGTCACGACGAAGCGCAAGCTTCGGCGATTCGCGAAGCAGGTTGCATTTTAAGCTGCCAAGTAACACAAGTTCCTCATATCTTCAACGCCGTGTTACATGCCAGGCAGATTCGCTTCTGCACGGTGTTATAACCGACCGTGACGACGCTGCCGAGTCTGCGGCTGTACCCCAGTTTTGGACAATATGACAAACCAACCTATTCGCTGACATGTCGATTTAAGGCACAGCATGCGGTGCAAACAAGCTTATGGGACTAGCGGCCGCTTGCGAGCCGTCCTACGCCGTGTCAGCACCTTAGCTGCCCGAAGTCTATGGTGACATCAGAGTTCAGCTCATCGACAGTTTGCTTGAGATGGACCAATAAAGACACCTGACGAACTGGGAGTTTTACGAATGCGTCGGATACTCCGCGCCAAGCTCATAGAACCAGTCGAGCGGGGGAAGAAACTCCCCCGGGCTATTTCCGTGGGAGAACCGTACGAGAGGAGTGATGCCAATGCAATCTCCAATGTGCCCTAAGGTAAGCCCAACGTCTGGGAATCGTTTGCGCGTCGGTCGAGAGAAAGTCAGGCGCTCTAGACGCCAGAAAAGTAATGTGGTCTCGCGCTGCCAAACGCGGGCTGAACTAGATTGTTCCCCCTATCCCTATTTTCTGATCCTTCCCGTGTCTACCTCGAATTCTTCCGACTTCCGCAAGGCGAACATGAACCCCGCTGAATGAGGAAGTATCTCCATATGAAGGCAACCAAAGGTCGGCGAGGTAGTCGGCGAGGTAGACGAATGCCAAGGAAAGGCGGGCTCGGTGGCGGTCATGGTCCATGCAGTCAAGCGGCGAGAGTATCACTCGGTGAAGACAACTGGCCGTGCGTGTCCAAACGACGGAAACCCTCTTTTCATACACTCCGAGGACTCGCGGAGACGTTGAACAATGCAGATGGCTTTCCAGGTGCCCTTCAAGGTCTAGAAAGTAAAGTCAAGCCGCACGATGTCCCAGTCCGATCCGACCGGATTTCTCTATAAATACGTGCTCCCCAACTCTCCTAGGAGCTTCCATTCTTCTCACCACCCAAGCTCAACATACTCATACTACACAGGACTCTCAAGAGATCTATATCAATCTCACAACAATCTGCAATGTAAGCGGTCCTCTCACACTGATATACCACAACCTCTTCCTAACCCTGTGACGTGTCACCATCTAGAACAACAAGCTCCCCAAGCCATCATGATGTACACCACGAAGATCTTCGGCCTCGTCGCCAGCCTCGTCATGCTCACCAACGCCACCCCGGCCGCCGCCCGCACCTGGGCCGGCCCCGTCCACATGGATGCCGCCTGCCAGGAGCAGAACTCCGGCGAATGGTGGCAGGCCATCCGGAGCGGCAACGGCGCCAACGACTGGTACTGCTACAACCCGCGAGATGGCAAGACCACGCCGGTCGATGTCGGCAGGTTCTGCCGCGTCACGTACGGCGGCAACGCCTACGCCGATCCCCAGGGTGGCGGTGCTTTCGACTGGGGCTGCTACTACCCCTGAGCAAGTCGCTCTGTCCAAATTTGGTTGTCAGTATGCGGTGGATGGGTTGTGGGTGTTGTTGGGGACTGCTTAGAGGGCGGGGACTAGTTTCGTTAACTGCGCGGAAAGGAGTATAACCAGAAAACAGTGGCAATGAGAGTCGAGTGCGGGATCATCGAGCAGTCAGGCGTCATAGGTCTCTAGTATGATAGCCAGAATACAGACCGCACCTTTCTTGCCATACCTCCTCCCGTGTATTGCACGTGAACAATTGGGTGTCTGGGTTTCGTACCAGGAGTTACATCAATTCCGCCAGTCTCCTACTTGCCTCAGTCATGACTCTAACATACCCAACTCCAGTTGGTAAAGCGTTCAACGAAACGACCTGGAATCAATTCCTTTCCTGTGGAGACGGGAGTCCTATAGTTCACTCTTGCTGTCCGTTTTCTTCACGTTCCCGAGTCAGTTCTCTAGCCATCCACCAACAACACACAAGCATTGAGCGGAATTCTGGGGACGTCTACCAACAACTCCTGCATTGCAAGCGCCGGTGGTTTAGTGGTAAAATCCATCGTTGCCATCACAACTCGAGTCTCCTGAACTTAGTATGTAACTTCGATGGGCCCCGCGTTCGATTCGCGGCTGGCGCATTCATTTTTGCTTTTTCATAACACAACATTTGCGTAAAGATGTTTGTAAGTCGGTTGCAACCGATGTTGATAACCTAACCATCTAAATTGGAGGAACTACTCCATGACGGTACCACTCGCATGTCCGATCTAGGAAGCAGAGTAGATGTCCTGACGGTGCATTGGGATGTCACGAACTATATAGCGAGACCTGACCTCCCTTATGCTATCGAGCTCATACTGATCGTACTCCGCCTCCAACCCTCGATGGTGAGACTGCCATCTTCCAGATCAACCTTCCTCTCACTGCTTCCCGTCTCTTCAACGGCCACCAACACGCGTCGTATTGCCGCGGCAATCTTTAGATCCTATTGGGCCTCATCAACCAAGTCCAGCTTTAGTTGCTTAACAGGGTGTGGACCATCTTATAAACCTAGTTGGAACGAGCAATTCTCTTTCATGAAAGTACTTTCCTTCCTCTGCAGGTCCGCACACACTCGGTGCAACTACGTGTGGTCGTCGGATCATGACAATCTAATCACTCATGTTTGTGTTTGGTAAATGCTGGTTGGTGCAGGACTCCGTTCCAACTCTCGTGGAACAAATTACGGGCCTAGAGCCAACCCAACGTACTTGTCTCCACCAGACCGGTTGTGTTTGATGTTGGTCCGCACGCATGTTGGCCTCCAATTAAACCGTTATTACCTTACGCTGCCGTCCGTTGAAACCCCTTTTGCTTGAACGAGGGAATCCACTTCCGAGCGACGAGCGGCGTTTGGCCGATGGGCCATGACGATTTGACTCCCGTCAACAATACGCTTGCCTCTTCCCATAACCAAGACCATCAGCCGCTTCATAAACCGACGAACGATCCACCGAGAAGAGGTTTTGTTTTCGGGGATCGTCTAGAGAAAACACGCTCTACATCATCCAAACACCTCAATCATGGGAGACGCGGGTTCTCTACCTGGTCTTCCGCAGACTACTGTTTTGTTGCTTGGATCCGATCCGTACTACGTCCGCCGCCGAGTCGAGGTTCGTTTACGGCCTCTAGTTAAGGGACTTTCGCTTACATACCCAACAGGTCACATTACCCTCCTCATTCCCGGCCTCACCGTCGGGACGAATCGCACCAGCAACAGTCCTCGACAGTCGCTCTGGCGTCTTGTCACCAGCCACAACTGAGGATTCTTTTGCACAGTTTCTAGAGTCTGATGATGTGTTTCAGTCTGGCTTCACTCAAGACGCTTATCTGATCGTTAAACCGCCACCGACCTTGGCGTCAGCATCTGGTGATGATGTCCCAGCCGACTTGGCTGACTATCTGCAGTCACGTCGTCTGGTTCTTTCCCTCATCTCCTCCGACTGTCTTGACTTGCCCCATGGACCCTACTTCGTCGTGGGCCGCGAGATCCATCAGGCTTGGCGCTTATATACTTATCACCTGGGTGCCTTCGCAACTACTATAATCCCTAATGACACGGTTTCACAAGGGATACACCAGTTTGAATCACTTCAAAGCTCTGTTTTCACCGGCACAGATGCTGCGATTGCCGTGCCTTCGCGTCTCTACTTCCAAGAGAGCGACGAAAAGTCGCTTGCTGGGAGACGGATCGCTGTCAAAGACAACATGCACATCAATGGAGTGGTGACCGGCCTTGGTAATCGGGCCTACGCCGAGCTCTACGGCAAGCAGTCTGAGACCGCGAAGTTCATTCAGCTGCTACTAGATAAAGGAGCAATCCTTGTTGGCAAGACGAAGCTGTCCGCATTTGCAGGGTCCGAGATCCCACCATGTAATTGCATCGATTACTTCCCCCCGTGGAACCCGCGTGGCGATGGATACCAGGGCCCTTCCGGAAGTTCTAGCGGTGCCGGCGCGTCAGTGGCTGGCTATGACTGGCTGGATGTAAGCCTTTGCACCGACACGACTGGAAGCATGCGATGGCCCACGACGAGCCACGGAGTCTGGGGCCTCCGCGCTGCGTGGAACAGCTTCTCAATGGAGGGCGTGGTGCCTGCCGCCCAGTGATTTTCCAGCTGGCTTGAAGATGCACAAGCAGACCATTGACTGGATTTGAAGGGACCTTGACACCTTTGGACTCGTTGCTCGTAGCCCCAGGTCAATCCGGGGTATTGCGGCTGCCGGTGGTGCCCAAAAAGAAGCGGATAACGTAAGTTCCTGCGAGAACTAACCGAAGCTACGAAGTGCTGACGACTGCGTTCGGTCCACTCACAGCGGCCAACAAGAATCCTCTACCCGACGGAGTGGCTACCCTTGACCAATGAAGCGCAGCAACGCATGTCAGAGCTATTCATCGAGGCCCTAGAGAAGCATCTCGGAGTCAGCCACACCACAATCTCCATCGAAGACGAATGGAGACGCACAGGTCCTGAACCCCCGAGCCAGGAGAAGACTGTCCTGCGGAATCAGAAAGTCCGTGTCTCCATTTGTTCTCGTCTTTGCAGATGCCGATGTGGCCGGGCTAACAACTCCGCTTATCGCAGGCTGCAGTTGCTCTCAACGGATATGACAACTACCACAATTTCGACGATTTTCGATCCCAGTACCAAGAAAAGTTTGGCAAGCCGCCCTACGTGAGCCCGTCACACCTAGCAAGATGGTGAGAAGTCGAATGAAATACGAGATGAAACGCCGCGTTAACAGACACTAGGAAACGTCAAGAGAACAAGACAGCCGAGATTCGCGACAGCTCCCTCGAGGAAGTCGTTGCCTTCAGAAAATGGGCACTCGAGAACCTCTTTCCCGTAGGACGAGGCCGGAAACTCGTACACCATATTGCTCGTCCCGCACGGTAGACTGGGGGCCAACTACCGTGACGAAGAAGCGACAAAAGGGTTGGGTTCCTCCTGGCCGCATGCGTCGCTTAACCCCTTTGACGGCTAGAGATTATCTGACCTATTTCGCCTCTAGTGGTGACAAGAGTGGCACAACGAAGCCTGTCTGCAGCTCCATCTTTGTCATCTCCATGATTGGGACACCTCAACTCCTCATCCCAAGTAAGCCATGTGCCCGGAGGCCCCGAAATGATGGCAAGTACTAACTTGGAGCAGTTGGGCAAAATTCATACGAGTCCAGAGTTTCGGGACGGACTGAGTATGCCCCTATCTTCGCCACTATTGTCGGTGGGCCAGGCGAGTTTCCCTCATTTTGCACCCAACAAATATGATCATAACTGCCAGTGGCATCTAACGCGTGGATTCTTAGGTTCTGATTTATCACTACTTCAAACAGGCTCAGAGACTCTGGAGAAAGCGGGCTGGCCAACTACGGTGTTGACCGGAAGATTCATGTTTGACGTCGGCGACAATGAGAGGAATAGCATTGTTCCGTTTCGCGAAGACAAGTTGTCACAACTTGGAGGAAGGCATCCGTAAGCGGGTTTAGCTAGACCAACAAGAGGGGAGCATAAAACAAATACAAGGAGCGGAGTAGAGTCTGTAGAGGCCATCGTCGGGCAGATGTTGTAGGGCATCCCGGAGGAAGTTCAGTACTTGGTCCCAACACAGCGTGGAAGTTTCAAAGAGGTCGGCCGCGAAGAGAAACGGATCGGTAGCACAGAGAGTTTGGTCGTACAGTGACATGGCAGTGTCGTCGAGGGCGCGGGAGGCAAAGGGGTTAGGTCGTAGAAGAATACGGCGGCCGGTGAGCTCAGGGTCCGGGGCAGCATTGGAATCCGTTGCGGTTGACTCCCGGTGAGAAGCATATCGTGCTGAGTCGGGGTCTGATGAGCCGACTGATAGGAATTGGGCCTCCTCAAAATCTCGTCTGGGTGTGCTCCATGGCGGAAGCCCGAGGCTTTCCGACGTCACTCAGCAACACGCCTGATCATCTACCCCTGACGAAGAAAAATATGTAAAGGATGTAGCCTGCTGCTCGACAGTGAACAAGAATCGCCAGTGAAAGTTGATCGCGCGGAAGCATTTGAACCCATCGCGGTCGCCGGCCAAGCATGGTGCTCGGCCAACCGGCTCGCCACACTCGATCGCACCTCTTCGTCGATTGTGGATGGCCTGGTCCGGGGTTGCACATAGGAACCAAGGGTGATGAAGCGTACGGTGGCAAAACGCTTCGGGCGAGATGGGAGGGTGCCAGTAGGGAAAACGGCCGAGGAGCCAAAGTGGAACTGCAAAAGCTCTCGGTCGGCGCCGCAAACTTGGACGAGGTTGCGTAGCGCGGACGAGCTCATGGCGCCACGCACAAGCGTTATGTATCCAAGTCTCCTGGAGCTGATGCGGGAAAGGATTTCGGCCGTGGGCTCGAAATTTTGAGATAGTTCACCGACAATCTTACTTAAGCTTATGTACTGGTTGACAGGTAATGCAAAAGCAACAGGGCTGATAGAAGAGACACCAGTGGTCTCGGCGGCTTCAAGATCGTGGAGAGCATGGTCTGAACTGGACTCATTTGGAGATCGTGATCTCAGCCCCATTGAGGGAGTGGTGCCGAAATGATGGTAGCAGACATCAACAAGTGACCGTGTATTGGTAAGCATGAGGATAAAGAAACGTGAAAGATTCCTGTTTTTTGGTGTCGAAAGTATTCGTGGAATATACATATTTGATTCACGGGTGGGTTGCCTGGCAACATCGGCCAACAGGCGGTAAGAAAGATGGCCAGGTTGCCGCGGAAAGTCTGCCATTCTCAACATCACGGGGGCTTAGACGGTGGCGGTGTGCTAGCATAAGGAGTTCTCACATCCTGTCAAACCTTTATGCCGTAAAGGGGTTCCGACCAAGTGTATTTCCTTGATTGTGATGAGCGAGCAAACATCTGGGACATTCGAGGCTGGCGAGGCACCATTATGCTTATTCTAGTACATAGGAAAGCAGGAATAAAGAGGAGGGCAGCTCCTCCAGGCCGTCTGGTGGGTCATACCCCTCAAATGAGCCCGAGCATGCGGACGGCCCCAGTTCCTCAATGGCGGAAGTGTGTGTAGGGTACCTGACTTTACAGGGGCCGAGTTAAGCCCCTGTCATTCAACAATTCAACAACAGAACTCTGTAACCCGAACTCGCCTGCAGTCTGGTACTGAAGTGAATAGTTGCCCAGCCTTTGTTGGAAATGCTAGAACTTGTTTAATGTGCAGCTCATACCACGTAGTGTTCTTAACGAGACTTGGTGATTTAGTTCGCTTGCCTTGATGAAGTACGCCAGAGTGCAGAGGAACGCGACCACTCATTGTCCCGTTACAACACGGTGAGATATCACGGCCATCTGGAGACTTCAATCTACCTCATCGACATTCCAAAATCACTCGGACTAAACAGGTATCTGCCTCTTCCCGACATTCTTTTATTGATCACCTACCAGAGATGCATGTTCATTCATTCATTCGCGAACCAGTGTCAGAGTGGAACCTGATAGTTCTCCATAGTGGAGAACAAGTCACCGTTGTCGACTCTCCGCCAAGAGCCTTGAACTGGGGCTGTGTTCCACCTCTTCTACGAAGGCTGGCGTCAAAAGTGATTACCCTGGTCTGCCAAGCCACTCCGTGCGAGATATTGGGATCGTGCATTCCACACTGTATTTCTATAGGGGGAGACATAGCGTGTTAGTCCCTAACCACGTGTAACAGCACGTGTAAGTCCTCAGGGCACACATACCTGTAATATTCAATTCTTCGTCCCACAACATCTCCACCCCTCCACACCAATTCCTGCTCTGTAGCCCTGAAGACGGCGATAACAGTGATGTTAACGGCAGTCAATTTGACGTTGATTTAGTGTGGTGGTTGATGTTCAAAGATGGTGAGTAAACTGGGTGGTGGTGGTGATAGCTTTATTGAGTGACCCACCTTCTAAAGCAGTGGAAAATTGGACGATCTTTAAAGCGACGAAACTACTGCAAAATTGCCTGCAAAAAGTCAAAATTAGTATCAATCTGTAGCTCCGAAGATGCTGAATATAGTGATGTAGTCAGTACTCGATTTGGAGTTGATTTCGTGTGGTGGTTGATGTTGAAATGCAGTGCAGAAACTGGTGTTGTTGGTGATGGCTTCATTGAGGAACCCGCCTTCCAAAACAGTCGAAAACTGGCCGATCTTTGAATTCACGAAACTCCTGCAAAACAGCTAGTAAAAAGTCGATATTAGTATCATCCTGTAGCCTAGAAGACGCTGAATATAGTGATGAAAACGTTGATTGATTTTCTGTTGATTTGGCGTAGTGGTTGATGTTCAAAGATGGTGGGAAAACTGGTGATAGTTTCAATATTGGTTGGTTGTTGAGGCCTGTAAATTACAGGCAGGGCGAGTTCCTAGATCTCTTGGCACACTGTGGCGCTAGGCGGACCAGGGTAATCACTTTTGACGCCAGCCTTCGTATAGCAGCATGCATTGGATTGCTCCCTTATGTGCCACCCGGTACGAATACACGATGCATCATTGTAAGAAGACGGTCTGTTAACCGCTCCTCTTGGTAACCTAATACATTCCCCGCATTGTCTCAAGCCCATTAGGGCACGACTCCCCTACCCCGACCGTCACTAGACCGCCCCCCACCAGCGAATTAGGAAATTCGCCTACCGAACACCCACCCAGCCCTGACTGTGACTGTTAGTGCCAGCACTAGTTCTACATGATGGACACTGCACGGACACACATGGATGTGTGTTATAAGGGACGCGCCTGGCACAGGTGACGGGTTCTTCTTCTGTGTTCGTTATGTCTCTTAGACTATATTGTTCTTGTAACAGGTAGTTTGTGTTATTCTTTTTGTTGGCAACGCCGACTGACACGACCCGTCAAAAGATTGTTGTACTGCACAACGGCTTTGAACCAGCAGCAGCCACCGGCCAACCCACCATGGCCGGCTGGCCCAACGAAGACATCATTGCCCTTACTGCTCTCCTAGTCATGATCGCCCTCGGTCCTGTCGGCTGGCTCATCAAGAGGACATGCATCTCCAAATGTAGGTAAATAATTCATGGGGACAATGCTCCGTCCCTCCCCGCCCAGCACCCACCTACATGGGTCGTGGTGCCTACGACACGACGGGTGTTCCCGAATCCCCACCATAAACCGTTGCCTGACCCCAAAAACACCATATCGCAGTGACTAACAACTCCCTCTTGTGTCCAGATTTCCGCAGAGCACCGACGATTGAGGTTTACGAGCTGGATGCTGTTGTCTAGAAGCTTAACTGGTACAACGTCAAACTGCGTTTTTAGAGAGTTGGATTTGGGATTTGGAACTGGTAGAAAGGGAATAGGATGTCCATGTACGCATAGAAAGGAGTTCAGGATTACACGGTGTCGTGGAACAAGAGCAAGGGTACCCCAGAAATATGTCATGGGTACTTCGTATTATATGGCCAATTGCAACAACCGCGACCGGTTTGACTACGGTTTTGACTACGTGTACCTTTATTGCCTGTATTGTTTTGCACAAGCAAGCTTCTTAACCAGCCCACAAATGCCACCATGGCAAAGTTCCTCCCGCCTAAGCAGCAGTAAGACCCGCCGCCCTCTCAACCCTTTCCCTCTCCGTCTTGGCAGCCGAGATCTTCAAACTCAGCTTAACAGGGTTCGCACCAGGCGTCTCGAAAATGGTATCAATCTCCTCGAGCGACAGCCTGCTCGTCTCGGGGAAGATAAAGTAACTCGCCACAAGCTGCACGCAGTTGTACACGATGTACACGACCCAGATCTTGTACCCCACCTTCTCGATGCCCACGCTTATACCATAGCTCTGCACCACGCCCGCGGCGCCCTGGAAGACGGAGTACAGGCCCATCCCCTTGGCGCGCAGCGGCAGCGAGAGGATCTCGACGGGGTAGAGGTTGTGCATCGTCGCGATGAAGCTGGCCGAGCAGATCTGGTAGAGAAACATCCACAGCACCGTGAGGGCGGCGGCCGCGCGCGTGGCCTCGAGGCTGTACTGCCAGGACGTGATGGTTGCGGCCGTCTGGAAGACGATGAAGGTCACGAGGCCGGCGAAGATGAGTGTGCGCCGGCGGTAGATGTCAATGAGCCACGAGCCGAAGGCGGTGAAGACGAAGTAGACGGCCGTGAGGCCGAGGTTGATGCCGATCTGGTCGATGGACTTTGTGATGCCGATTGTTTCGAGGGCGGGGGAGAGATAGTATCCGATGATCCCCCCGCCATTCCACTGCTGGAAAATGCTGTAGATGAGCAGGATGAAGGTGCGGTACCACACCGCCTTAGTGAAGAAGGGGCGGAAGTCCCAGGCCGCCTTGAGTCCTGTCCGGCTGGACTCGATGGACTCCTCGATCTGGGCGAGGACGAGGGACACGATGGGCTCGTTGACGTCGCCGCTGGTGGTCATGTACTTGGCTATCACGAGCCGGGCCTTCTCGGACTGGTTCTTCATGACGAGGTAGCGGGGCGACTCCGGGACGAGGAAGTAGATGGTCGCGCAGACGAAGGCGGGCGCGAGGCCCTGGAGGATGAGAGGGCAGCGCCACTGCCAGTCGTTGCCCTCCCAGGTGGAGAAGCCCATCATGGCGCCGATCATGACGATGGAGCCAATCTGGAAGCAGGCGCCGAAGACGCCGACGAGGCGGCCGCGGAGGTGCACGGGCGCGATCTCGGCCATGTACTGTGGCGCGGAGCAGAGGGAGGTGCCAAAGCCGAGCAGGAAGCGGCCGACCATGAAGCACGGGAGGTTCGGGGCTAGACCTTGCACGAGAGCAGCAACGATGACGATGGCGTTACCGAGGAAGTTGATGCCGCGGCGGCCGATTACGTCGGAGAGGGCGAGGAAAGGGGCGCCGCAGAAGGTGCCGATCTGCATGAGGGCGTTGATGGTTCCAAGGATGGGGCCGCTGTTGCCGAAACCGAAGTAGTCGTGCCATGACTGGTAGGAGTTGACGTTGCCAATGACGGCCCAGTCGATGCCGTAGCCCGCCTGGTTGAGTCCCATGACTAGGATGATGAGGAAGATACGAAGGCCGGTCTTGGACTTCACGGTCAGGGCCTGGGAGGAGATGCGCATGAGGTCCTCCTCAGTGAGGCGGCTGACTGCGACTTCCTCGACCTCGAGGCCGAGCTTGTTCGCTGTGACAAGGTCATCGTGGTGGTGAACCATGCCGCCATCCTTGTTGTCGACGTCTGCCATGGTGAACGCCAGGGGGTGGCCACCTATGCTGTTCAGGTCACTATTTCAGTGCAAAACGGCAAGACGGCTCGACTCGACAGTGAAGGACCCAAGGTCTGATGGAGGTCAACGAATTATGGCAAATGTCAACATGCAGAATCTGTTGATTGTGCGGGGAGATGGGGGATATAATATAGTTGCATCGAGGTCGTCCCATCAAGCTCACTCCAAGGTCTTGTCCCGCAGTGAAGGGTGAAGTCAAGCGGAGAAGTGGTGCATCCCCCGGTCTAGAACTAGACTGCCCATCGTAGGATTGGTTCGACGGAATGGCTCGTCAACGAGCCGGTAGTGGCTTTTCTCTCACCATGGCCGCATGTCTGCGTGGGGAAGCAACCTCTTCCCCGCATTGAAGAGTGTGATGCCTGACATGCATGCTGGAATTGCCGGAGCGAGATCCCCAGTTTGCAAAGACCCGATGCCTTGGGTTGAAGCATACTGGTGGCGGAGAAGGGTTGTCGGATGATGGATGGAGTCGGCTCACGCATTTCCTCTCCGCACCGTCTCCTTCCGGTCTAGTCCTGAGCCCGTCGCGTTGTCGCACCGAAGGATCCAATTCTCCTCCAATCAATCATGAGCTGACTGCCGCCGCATGTTTGCGACCGGGTTTTCGTATCAGATCCGGCGGGACAATTGAGAGTGGTACGGCGTCCAGCAGCCGACGGGTCTTTTCTTCCTTGGCATAACGGCAAGCCCTGCCAAGACAGCACGTCGGTGGGAACTTGGCGGTTTTCAGCCCACGCCAGTCCCCTAGCCAACGCCCGGGCCATCTCCATTTCCAACATCCCTTCGCCTTAATCATATACCATGTAGGATGCAGCCCGTCCAGCGCTGAGGTTACACTCGATTATCCAGATAATCCATTGGAAGACGAACAGAATTCATCCTCCCGGGACTTCGGTGCGTATCTCCTGAGCCTTGTGGTTGGCTCATCGCGTGTCTCCCTTTCTCCCAACGGCATGCATCCGAAACCGCAGGCGACCGGCTAACTTCCTTGATAGAGAGGTGTCTCATCATATGACGAGCTGAACCTCCGTCGATCAACCAGTCTTCACAGCGCGGTTGAAAAAACTCCTGGGATGACCTCCAGTCACGTGCCCGACCGGATGGGTCGCCCGGAAGACGCTTCCCCCTTTTCCTACGACATCACAAACCAGCACTTGCACTTGCACTACACCAGCCCGGCCGCGGAATGGTCCCACGCTCTGCCCGTGGGCAATGGCCGGCTCGGGGCGGTGGTGTACGGGCGGCCGGGTATGGAGCTGATGCAATTGAACGAGGACTCGGTCTGGTACGGCGGCCCGCAGGACAGAACACCGAGGGACGCCGCAAAGCACCTGCCGCTGCTGAGGCAGTTGATCCGGTCCGGGAAACATGTCGAGGCCGAGGAGTTGGTGAGGAGGGCATTCTTCTCGACACCGCACAGTATGCGACACTATGAGCCGTTGGGGAAGGTGGAGATCGAGTTCCACCATGCCTCTGTCGTAGGGTACAAGAGGTGGTTGGACCTGGAGACGGCAACGACGTCGGTTGTGTACCAGTATGAGAAGGTTGATGGGACGGTGGTCAAGGTCAGAAGGGACGTCATCTCGAGCTATCCGGATCAGACGATGATGCTGCGCGTCGTGGCCAGCGAGAAGATCCAGTTCGTTGTGGGGGTCAACAGGACGAGCGAGGTCGAGTGGGAGACCAACGAGTTCCTGGACAGTGTCAAGTCCTGTGGCAACCGGATAGTCATGCATGCGACGCCGGGAGGTAGAAACAGCAACAAGTTGTCCACTGTCCTGGGCGTGACGGTCGACGACCTGAACGACGGTGGCTCGGTCGAGGCCATTGGTAACTGTCTGGTTGTCACTTCGGCTTGCTGTACCATTGCTATCGGTGCGCAGACAACGTACCGTCATGTGGACGCGGAGGCAGCAGCTAAATCGGACGTGGACTCGGCACTGTCACGTCCGTGGTCAGAGCTTCTGCAGCGGCACGTGGCAGACTTCCAAACCCTGTTTAGTCGGGTAAGCCTGAGAGTATGGCCAAATGTCTCGAGTACCCCGACGTCGGTACGCCTCGCAGCTTCACCCCCGGATGCAGGTCTCGCAGCATTATACCACAACTACGGCCGCTATCTCCTCATCGCTTGCAGCCGACCGTGTCCCTATGGCAAACCTCTCCCAGCTAACCTACAAGGCATATGGAATCCGTCTTTTGCACCACCATGGGGTAGCAAATACACCATCAATATCAACTTGCAGATGAACTATTGGCCCGCTTCGAACGCCAATCTGCCAGAGTGCTTCTTTGAACCAGTGGTCGACCTACTCGAGCGAATGGCGGTCCGTGGAGCTATCACAGCACATACCATGTACGGCTGTTCAGGGTGGTGTGCGCACCACAACACCGACATATGGGCGGATACAGATCCGCAAGACAGGTGGATGCCGAGCACTCTCTGGCCACTCGGCGGAGTGTGGGTGTGCATCGACGCAGTCGAAATGCTCAAGACGCACTATAACAGGGAGATGCATGTCAGGCTGGCACAGGTTCTGCATGGCGCGGTGTCGTTCCTCCTCGACTTCCTCATTCCCTCTGCTGATGGAAAACACTTCGTCACAAATCCTTCACTGTCTCCGGAAAATACCTTCATTGACCCAAAGACTGGTGTTAAGGGCATACTTTGTGAAGGCTCGACGATGGACACGACCATCGTCCGCTGGGCGTTTGAGCTGTATCTATGGTCAGACAAGAAACTTCACCCGGACAGCCCAGGCCGGCTCCGCAACATCGTGCGCTCGGCTCTAGCCCGCCTCCAACCGCTAGAGGTCTCTCCTTCAAATGGGATCCTCCAAGAATGGGGTAATCAAGACTATGCAGAGTCTGAACCCGGACACCGGCATGTTTCGCACTTGCTGGGCCTATACCCGGGCGTGTATATATCTCGCAGAAAGACTTCCAAACTCTGTGATGCAGCAGCAAGAGTGCTTCAACGCCGCGCTGCCCATGGAGGAGGCCACACCGGCTGGAGCCGAGCGTGGCTGATCAATCTCCATGCTCGTTTGGGCGAGGCGGAGGAGTGCGAACGACACATCGAGCTGCTACTGAGCAAGAGCACAATGGCCAACTTGCTCGATAACCACCCGCCATTCCAGATCGACGGAAACTTCGGGGGCTCCGCCGGCATGTTGGGGTGTCTCGTCCAGGCCGAGGAAGGGACCATGGAGACCAAGCAAGGTGGCAAGGAGAAGGGAGTTGTCATTGAGCTCTTGCCAGCATGCCCCAGCACATGGAAGAGGGGAGAAGTGAAGGGTGTGTGCGTACTGGGAGGGTGGTCTGTGTCGTTTTCCTGGGAGAATGGAATGGTAGAAGACGTGGTGGTGTCGAGGAAAGAGGAAGGGCTATATGGCGCTGTGATTGTATTTCCTGGAGGAAAGCAGGCAAACGTCCATGGGCCGGGCAAGCATGTAGTCTCCACCGCGGAAAAGGGCCTACAAACGGGTAAGGTGGTTGGCTTCGACTTGGATTAGCCAGCCTCGTGTATTAAATATGTCGAGAACTACCAGGCCATGCCGAAGTACGCACTCACGGGACAGAGGGAAATAGTAAAAGTTGCTAAGAAAGAAAGGTTGAGACTCCACGAAACCAATTTAGTAGTTGAAGGAAGGCCGTTGCAACGCGTATAAACATTACATATGTTCTTTGTTGATGCTGGTGAAGTCTTGGCAAAGGTGGAAGTCTTGAAACCACGTCATGCCGGTGATTAAGCACAGTGGTCAGTGCGAAGGACCCCGACAATACAACAGCGGCTAAAAGTGGGCCGGAATTTCGTCACCCCTGCCCGAAAGTTCCGTGGGCGAATTACTTCTTTCCATCTCTGACAGACATGCCTTCTTCTTCACATCATGATCTCTGAGGCCAACCCCTACAGGCTTATTAGGCGCTGCTTATTTGAAGCATTGACAGCTAAGCTTTGAACACCAATGGATGCATCATCTTCTGCGTTCAAGTTGAAGCGGAAGCCCGTCGGGAGCTCGGGACATGGAAGCTCTGGAAGCTCTCAGCCTCATCCGGAGCTGGCGCCACCGCCGAGCTATGCTGATGTCGAGCGACTAAGTGCCCGAACATCAGGACTGACCATCAACAACAATACGCCAAGTTCGGATGGTAAGGACGAGAACTATGGAGACATCCGGCCCCCTCTTCCACCCAGGGCCCGAACACCTGTTCCCGAGGAGGCGGAGTCGCCGGCCCGGACCGTCAAGGGCAGCGCCTCTTTCGGCCCGTCTGTCACGAGCGTATCGAGTCTAGCCCCTGCGCAAGGACTCAACCCTCCCAAATCACAGACATGGTCCCCCGCCGCCCGTGCTCCTTCGCCGCAACCAGGGCCATCACAGCCCAAGGCGTGGCAGACAGCCCTGACCACGACACGCGACCTAGCTCTCAGGCTAGTTCCTCAGAACACCACCTCCACGAAGCACTACACCATTCTTTTACACTCCAGCCCGCTCATCGTCTATCGGGGACCGATGACGAATATCACACTGACCATTTTCTCCTCACCATCCCATCCCCTCCCGCCTCCGGAGTCCCGGACCTTACACCTCCAGCCCCGAGGCTACTCCGGTGACACCGGTTCCCGTCTGAAAGCCTTCATCGGCTTCACTGAATCCTGGGTGGACGTCACACCCGCAGTTCGCGTCCCATCACCAACAGACGTAGAACCATCTGTCGCCAAACGCTGGGAAACCGATATCGCCCGCGCGACAAAGCGACTAGCCAAGAACGCCGGCAAGCACGGATCACACGTGGCGCGGGAGACACATGTCGTCCGCATTCCGGCTGCAGCGCAGGACGGGTACTTCCGCGTCGTGGTGTGCCACACGGAGACCTCCGGCGACAAGAAGAAGCACAAGGTCCTCTGCGCCGGGCCCATGGTCCGCATAGCAAGCTTGTCAAACGACGCGGCTAGGTTCCGCGGCGCGAAGCTGCGGACCTTGCCACTGGAGGCTGGCATACAGGCTGCTACTGTGTTTGCGAACAACACGGTGGGCACGTTCGTTGGACCGGTTGTTGAGACGGTGCAGGGCAAGATCGAGCAGTACCAGCCGGGTTTTGCGGCCACTACGGCTGGTGAGGTGGTGTATGGCGCTACTCTGCAGGACAAGGTCGCTGCGGTGGATGAGAAGGTCGAGCAGGCTAGGGAAGAACGGTATCGGACGATCGACCTCGAGGATGCAAGTGCAAGAAACGAGGTCGATGTCGTTGGGCCGGATGAAGGGCCTGAGCCACCGTTCCCTGTTAAGTTTAAGGGCAAGGTTGTCCGAGGTACTGGGAAGGGAACGGAGAAACTTGGAGTTCCCACGGCCAATCTCAGCGAGGTGCCAGAAGATATGAAGTTCCGCCTAAATGGAGTTTATCTCGGGTGGGCTCGACTCCTCGACAAAAAGGGTGCCGAAATACCCTCAGAAGACTGGCACGAAGCCATCATATCCTTTGGACCCTCCCCCTACGCCTCGCCATCAGTCGTCCAGAAGACAATCGTCGCAGTACACATACTCCACAACTTCGACGAGCCCTTCGTCGACAGCAAGCTACAAGTCATAGTCATGGGCTTCCTGCGACCCATGAAAGCGACCGGCACGCAAGAGGAGGAGATGCTGGACGCTATCACGCAGGACCTCTGGCTCACGATGTCGAGCCTCAACCGCGAGAACTGGGGACCGCACGGTGCCGTGGAGAAGATCAGGACGCTGCAGAGCTCGCGCAGTTTCTCGGATAAATACGTTAATGTGCGGGAGAAGGTGCAGTCGCATATTGACCGGATACCGGCACATTGGGTCGGGGTCCGCACGGCTGGGGTTGAGCTACGGGACCAGGCGCTCGGGAATGGCGGGTATTGGATTGCGAGATGATACCTACCTATTCAAGGTGCCGCGTCGGGACAAAATATCGAGTCCGTGCTCATTGAACTCAGCAGCACATATCGTTTTGTTCAATCACATCTGGTCGTCTATTCTCGACTGCCGAAGAACTTTGCTGGATGCTGCGCAGACTCGTCTCAGGATACGATCGACCATGCAGAGCGAATCCTTCACGTATTTATACCACCACCTTTCTTCAGCTTCCGGGGCCAGCTCATCTCTCCAAGTGTCCCAGAATACGATCATACCCGGTCCATTGGTCAATCGTCTGCACAGTGGAGTCGGTCTTCAGCGGCCAAGCCCCGGTTCTGACAGCCAAATTGGGCGACGGCAGCGACATTAGCGCTGACATAGTGACTTTGACAGCAAAACACGCGATGTGACGGGTATCGCACCAGAGAACATCCATGTTCGATTAAGCATAAGCTGTAGCTCTGGTCACTGATACCATGGCACAGGGGCTGATTGGGACTGGTGTTCAGCCCAGGAGAGAGTGGTGGTCTGTGATGACCGCGCCGCTGCTGCTTATTTTCACTTCTTCCGTTCATCTGCTGTTTTCAATCGCCAAGTTTGGGTCAATTTATCTTCTGATCAACGCGATCATCCGAATCTATAAACGCGGCCATGACCAAGCATCACGCGCTTCTGGTGGTGCTAGCCACTATCGCTAGCCGGGCATCAGCTGGCCGGAGACCGCACGTGTCTCAATGGAAACCACCGACGCCAACGGAAAAGCTAGAGCTACACGACCGGGCCAGTCTTCAGATCTCGCCCCGGCCGACGGGTGCGCCCCTTGGCCGCAATGCTGAGGGCGATTTGCGGAGGAGACAGACGTCCGATACGTCAATAGGCAGCAATACCTGCGGCTTCTGGACGGATGATGGTAAGCATCGACTACTCATTGGTAGCCAGAATGAGTCTTATTGACTTGCTCCTCGTTCAGGTCTGGCCATGTCTTGCGATCAGGCATATACTTGCACTAACCAAGGCCAATACCGAGGATGCTGCGTGGGATCCGAGTGCGCGACATCGTCATTCCCAACAGTATGCTACGGCGCAACGGAGACACAATGTAGTAATCCAGGTCCAGAGACAATGTGCTGGTTGGTGCACCCCTTTATCTGTTCCCCTTCTCTTTATCCCATCGCTAACCGGTCGACAGTACCTACGACATAAACTACCCCTACTGCGTAACCTACCTATGGGCCACAACCGCCTCCCCTAATCAAGTCTTCAGCCTCTTCAACTGCGACACCCACGACTGGGCAGGCCAGCAGATCCTCTCCGCCGAGCCCTTCGCCGCCACAACGACAAATACCAGCTCGGCACCGAACAGTCAAGCCACCGTCCCCGCCAACGACAACAACAACAACAACTCCGGCGGAGGGAGCAGCAGCACACCAGTAGGGGCAATAGTAGGCGGCGTTATCGGCGGTCTCGCCGTAATCGGGCTCTTCGTGCTATGTCTGGTTTACCTCCTCCTGCGCTACAGACGACAAAAAGCGGCCAGGCAGCTCGACACCCATCACGGCGGCGCCGACGAGGCCGCACTGCTATCCGGGCCGACCTCCCCTGCGGGTGCATATGGAGCACCAGTCATCAAGGCGGAGCAATACGGTGGCACGCCGTCGTCAATGACGCAGAGCAGCGGCACGGCGTATGCCACGCCCGCGACGGTGAGCCCGTATACCACGCTGCTGCACCCCGGTGGGGAAGCAGGAGAGGGGGAGGGGAAGAGCGAGCTGGGGACGATGCGAGGACCGAGTTGCCCATTGATCAGAGGAGTGAGTTGGGGGTTGATAGGAGGGCGGAATTACCTACATGATGGGCTTATACGTTGGTTTCTACGTTTCTATCTGGTTTCGGTTAGCTTGAAGATAGACGAAGTCAGCTGTTTCTGGACCCCTACTTCAATGATAGTAAGTGTCGGGCTATTCGTATGTTATCGATGTCCGCTTGCTGACCTGCCTCTTCACTTAGGTCTCGCCATGTCATGCGATCCGGCGAACAAATGCACGAATCGTGGCTACCACGTTGGTGATTTCCTGTCTTGATTGGTCGCTACGGTGCTCTCGAGCGAACCGTTCAGCTACGTTTTTTTTAGGGGGGATCAAGCTCACAGTAAAACAACAATATGGACCCAGCCCAAGGCCCAAGGGGGCTCACAATTACAGACCAAGTACTTCGATACCACTGTAATCACGCATATCCGAACTCTTCTGCAGAGACTTCGTCACGCCGAGGTCCTGCGTATCCGCCGTTCAGCTACGTGCCTCGGTTGTCAGCGCTTGTTGGTCATAATGCCACCATAAGTACTTCGTATCCCGAAGAGGAAGGAGCCGGGGGGCTACCTGACCTTGCCAAGCTCCCCATTTCGCCATCAGACCATAGCATCCGTGGGGAGAGCTAGGTACCTAACTCACTATCAGGCCTCACTGTCTTGGGAAAGAACTCTCACGGGTCAGGAATTTGATATGAAATAGTCCCTCCAGCAAGCGTCGACCTCTAACATGGGCATACGACTGCGAGTTTTGTCTCCAGTTCGTGGTTGTCCAAGCAAAGCGCCATTGGTTCAGTCGTCCCATCGTAGCGGTATCACCGCCGCTATGCTTGTTTACTACGCCACAGTCACAACTCGCTTCTCGTTAGTTAATGTTATCACTTGCGGCGGCTTTCTCAGCCCAGTCGTGACTAATTTGAGGCAGATGGTGACGAGATGGTAGGGATTGTACGATTCGACCAATTGGCAGGAGTCGAGGACTTGTCCAGTGTCCTCGCTTCGAAATCCTGTGTCGATACGGCCGAGCTTCTCTTACGTTGAGAAACAGGTCGTGACTGAATTCTCATCAGTCAGGCCCGGTAAGAGAGAGCTCAAAGGATTTGGGAGCTGGACGTTGAGGTATAAATACGCAGGCATTGGACGGATAAAAGCACAATTTGGACCAGACAGTTTATGTTGCCAGACAAACATTAGCAAGTTAGCAACATCCGGCATTTCTTCCTCATTCAAACCCAGGTCTTCCAAGATGCACTACCAATCCCTCCTCAACTTTTTGGCCCTGGCCGCCACCTCTGTTCCGTTGGTATCAGCCTCTCCAATCGAACCTACGGACGTCGAGTCTCCTGCCGGGCCCGAGAAGTTCAACGTCTCCACCGACCCTCTCCGTCCGGAGGACACGGTGGTCACCATAACCCAATGCGCCAACCTCCTCGGGGGCCAGTCCGCCAACGACACCTCCGTCGTCTGGGAGGACTGCCCGGCCGTGATCGCGCGCCACGAGTCCCTCGAAGCCGAGCACGACGCCATGCGGAAGCGCGGCATCATCTGCAAGAAGCGCAACGGCTGCCAGCCCCCCTGCTACGTCTCGAACACGCAGTCGATGCAGCTCAACGCAAAGGGCACCTGGTGGACGCGCTGGTGCCACCAGGGCGGGCTGCATACGCACAACAAGGGGTCGGCGGCGTGGGTGTCCGTCGGCCACTCGACGAGCGTCACCTGGAGCGGGTCCGTCAGCCTCGCGGGCCCCGTGGGGAAGTACCTCGACGCCCAGCTCGGGTTCTCGGTCACGCGGTCCAAGTCCATCAACCAGGGCGTCGGCTGCGTCAACCAGGACGGCAAAGCCCACGGCGTCTGGCTGCAGGAGAAGATGGGTTGGTCGGACACGAGGGTTACGTCGACGGTGAAGAAGACCGGAGGCGGCTGCGAGAACCCCGGCACGTACACGTATGTGGACAATGTCCACGCCGACTTCCCGGACCCGAACAACGCGGGCTACCGTGACCTCCTTGCCGGCTGTGGGTCGCCGGATGATGATAAGGGTAAGAAGCCTATGAATGGGAACACCTAATGTTTGGAGTTTTACTGACAGGCTGGGCAATAGCACCTTGGTGCAACCTCAACGCACCGAGCCTCAACCAGAACTAGAGGAGGCATTCTTTTCGCTGTTCAAGGCGCGTTTCTATTCCACGAGGATTATGACGGGGCCCTATAGTGGGATGTTGGCAAATTTCAGAACTATCCACGAGTGCTTGGTGGTCGGGGGGAGGAGCTGGAAACTTTTGAAAATAAGGGGGACAGAAGTATACTTAGCTTGACCAGAGTTTTCTGATTAGAAGATACGGATAACGTCCTGTCTAGCAAGCATGGACTGCATGGCTGAATATACTTGATCCTTTCTTGTTCTCTTTGACCTTGAATCGGATGGCCTGTGATACTGTGATACGGTCAAGTGTTGACACATACAGGTTTCAGATATCACGCTGGACAGCCACTATTGACTCGCAGTCGAAGGTTGCGGGACAACAGGGCATATGTTTCATAGAACGGATTTCGAGACTATGGAATGCCGATTTTACCGTGCTTCAAGTGGAATATCCTAAAGGGGAAGTCGTCATAGAGTTGCAGCAGGATGACGGTCACATCAAGCATCTCACTCGAACATTAAACCTTTGCCGAGGACGTACATAATGTATGCAATCCCGATCTTTATCCGGACGCTGGATAATATCGCCGGCGCTCTTGTCGGCCGCACTCTTGTAGGAATTCACACGCCCCTTTGAGATCATACAGGATTCAACCTTACAGCTGGATGACAATTTCACTCCAGAAAATAAGCCTCAGCCAAGGAGCGGGATATTATCCGGATCCAATCCAATGGACATACATTGCTGGCGGCACTGCTTGCAGCACTGCTGGGGGCAGACGGGTAGTATTCGCTTCTTCTCGGGGTCATCTAACATTGGGTCTCCTTCCTATCATGTCGAAACGAGATGTATTGTCAGCAAACCAGCCCCCATAATGATGGCAACTTTACTCACTTGCCTAGAAGAGAAGCAACTCTCGATCACTGTCATCGTGACTAGTGCTGCCTATGCTAGGGAACAAGACATATTGTTGCACTAGCGCTGCGACTTTGGCTCTCGGTGATGATCGAGATTCACCAATGCCGACAGCTGGGGGCTTTGCACGACTGAGGTCGACAATTATGGCCCTACAGGACGAAGTGATAAGGATAAACGGTATGAGATCCAGGATGCAGTGTCTCAATGGGCCTGGCATGGTTGACGGCTATGGTCAGGCGATAACGCCGCATATGACTGTGATCAAGCTTGCTACCTTTGTTGCCTTAATACCCGAACGCATGATCATCCGAGTCATCTCTCGACACAGCGTCTCTTCAAAATATCATTGGCGGGCTTCTTCTGTGTCCTATGCTGATACACTACTATTGTGATAGTGCAGAGCCATAGAGCGCAGTTGGGAATACTGCCACGCCGGAGCCAAGGCGAACAATATAGCCAGGACCCAGAGATAACCCAGGGGCCGGATCCGAGATAAGTAAGCTTCAACCTTGGTTCCGACCGCGGCGCGCTGGACGACAGTTTCCAATGCCCAGATCGCGTAGTTGAGTAGGAAGAAGCGGGCCACGGGAACAAAGTTCGCATGGCCCATCATGACCCAGTTACCAGCGGCATGGCCGATGGCAGAGTAAAGAAAGACGAAGAATGCTCGCAGCAGCCTCGAAGAGCGGATGGGCGCCGGTATGAAGGAGTTGTAGATACTGACGTGGAGCTTGTGCCAGAACCGTCCCCAGAACCTCCGTAGCGAATATGCGTCCGCCAGGCGGCCGAATGGAGGTGACCATTCCTCCGGGCTGTCCCAGCGTAAGAGGGCCACGAAGATGCAGGCCCCCAAATTGTGTATGAAGCCGATTGCAGAGTAAGTTTCCCATATCCAATAAATGGACACGGCCGCTCGCGTGATGAGCTTTGGGGCGGCCGATTGAAGTACCCCCCAACCCAAAACGGAAAAGTTGATAAGCCCGAGGTTGAGTAGCAGCATCATTGTCTTAAAGAATTGCCGGATGATATGCCGCGTTACGATGATGATGAGGGCGTAGCTCAGCTTCTGTGACACGAATGCAAGTCGAGAGCCAGCGTGCGCAGGCGATCCTGCTCCAGATGGTTGCCGGCGAACTTCAGTCCATGCTCGGTAGACAACACGGACTCGTCCGAGTGTCGACACGGAGTTGAGGTGAATAGCTTTGGGGTGGATGAACGGAACGGATATGGTATTGAGGAGGATACCAATGATCAAGCCGTCGCATATCTGTCCGTTCGAGGCAGACCTGATGCCACCAGCGATACAGAACATGACGAGGGCGAGGATGCTGTATGCCGATGTGAGACGCCGAGTCAACCCGGGAGGTGACTGAATGGCATGATAAAAAAAGGAGAACGACAGAACAACCCACAGGAATGGCTTGGGGTCGATGTCGAGGATGTCGAAGAGGCCGTGTATGTCGACGATGCTGTGGATGGCGAGGTTCATTGTATTGAAGATTCAGCACAGTGTGCAGTTTTATGCTTGGGTAGCTTTATTTTTGGTGTTTTTGTGGTGAATCCTCAATCTGAAAGCTATTGCTCACGGACAGACGAAGTTGTTACCGTACACTTTCCACTTATCAATGTTGAAGAAAGATTGTTTTCATAACTTGTGCACCTGGAGGAGAGGTGTAAGAGCGGTGCAGCGAAGAGATCATTATACAGCAAGCTGATATGTTCAACTTCCAGATCGAGAAGGTCGGTTGACTGTCGTTTGCGTATGCGTATCACTATTAGGATTCGTGGCCTTGCCGTCTCACCGTTACAGCTCGCAACGCTTGCTTGCCGCTTTCTGCATGGATCATGTAGATCAGTCAGCGTGAGGTTGACACATTGATACCACGGGTATCCTTACGATGCTGATCGAATCCAACAGATGTAATGACTCGGGGGCTGAGCATCAGCATTGCGGAGCTTTCTCTCCCTGCTGTCGACAACATGCCGAGATGGGAACACGGGTGAATCCCTCACCAACGTCAGACGTATATGATGTGTGCTCAAGTCCGGCTTCATATTCTGATCGAGATCGCGCCGGCCGTGCCCGAAACCCGCTCCTTGAACAGAAGGCAAACCAGAACCAGAGCTATCAGAAGATCGAGATCACCATGCCACGCTGACGGAAAAGCGGCATCACAAGGAGTAGTCCAGTCTCTTTACTGCGAGAAATATCTATATAAAGCGGTTTCCTCGCCGCCCACAATGGCATCACACTCCTCCTTACCAAGGCGATCAAGCTGTCCAGACAGCAATCTCCATCTCAGCCATCAGACCACAGACATCTCTCAAATTTCATATCCCTCTTCATCACCATAAAATTGCCTATCGGCCCGATTGCCGCCCTCGTAGCCATTCCCCTTGTTGCCGACACGGTCCAAATTCTCAGCTATGCCGGGCTCATCGGCGGCTCGATCGCCGGGTGCTACAAATCCCACAAGTGCAGGCGCGGCATGGAGCCGGAGGGCTTCAGGGAGGTCCCGCGGATGAACGTCACCGTCGCCGAGCGCCAGGCCGAAGTCGGGCCTTGCAACGTGGCGCAGTACAACTTCGACCAGTGCCGCGACCAGCTTGCCGGCGTCACGGCCACGGGCAACTTCCCCAGCCCCGGTGGTAGGTTGCATCTCCTCCCCCATTCGGTTGTTCCCGGTACCGCAATAGCAGCAGAGCAGCCACTGACCTCGCCCTCCTCCTTACAGTGGCCCAGTTCGACAACGTCCCTCCCGCTTGCATGAACCTGGTTGTGGTTCTGTCGGGCTCCTGCACGGGTGAAGGCACCCACCCCGTAACCTGTGGCTCGGCCTGTATCAGTTACAGCGGCCTGACTGACGTCCAGCTGGAGTCGCTGGCTTACTCCCTGGATGTTCAGCAGTAAGAGAGGTCATTGAAACCTGGAACCGTGTCTGCCTAGGTCCGAGAGAGGGTTCGGCGTGTTCACCGTCCGCCGACACAATTCCCCGGTGACGTGTTGCGAGTACCTCCGGCTGCGGCTTGCGTGGCATAATCTTGTTGTTTCTTTTCGTTTCGGACACTGGCCAGTTGTTCATCACTTCTTTAACGTTTATCTACCTTCTCGAAAGCAATTGTTATCTGAGATTCCTTGGATAGGTGCAAACAGTTCCTCGTGTTTGAGGGGCCAGGATTTATAAAACGTACTTCCGCAATTCGCATAAGAGCGCGTAAACTCCGCTATGTGGCCACAACTTGAAATGTTTGAAACATTTCGCCGAGCTCATGGCCTAAGTCCATCAAAGGGTAACATTCAATTCTCCTCATTGAATATCCCAGCTCTTCGTCGAAGTCCAGAGGTAAATTGGCTCACTTGATTCGACCTTATGTACATGTGGTCCCAACCCTTTCCAAATCTCTCGCTAACGCAGCCTTAGTTCGGGGTAAGCTTCAGGAGCCGGCCGCCCTGACCATCCTCAATCACCCAAATAGCGCCGTCCTTGTCTTCTCGGATACCACGCATGCGCTTGCCCATTGAGATACGTTGGGTCTCCTTCGCCGTGTCACCAGTGATGGTCACGCGGACAAGTCCCTGCGCGCTGAGACCGGTGATGATGGCGTTGCCCTTCCAGCTGGGAAACAGGTCGCCCTTGTAAATGATCAAGCCGGCCGGGGAAATGACGGGTACCCAGAAGGCCTTCGGCGGCGCGAAATCGGGCCGTGTGCTGTGCGCGGGGATCGTCCTGCCGTCGTAGTGTTTTCCCTGGGACACGAGCGGCCAGCCGTAGTTGGCGCCGGACTCGATCAGGTTGAGCTCGTCGCCGCCCATGGGCCCCATCTCGACCTCCCAGAGGCGGCCCTGGGCGTCCCAGTCGATGCCCAACGGGTTGCGGTGGCCCAGGGACCAGATCTGCGCCTGGACGGCGCCCTGGCTGGCGAACGGGTTCCCCGCGAAGGCGGTGCCGTTGTCGTACAGCTTGATCATCTTGCCGAGGTTGCCGGTCATGGACTGGGCTGGGGTCATCTGGTTGATCTCGCCGGACGAGATCCACAGCGCGCCATCGGCGCCGAAGAGCAGGCGGCAGGCGAACTGGAGCCCGCCCGAGGCCTTCTGTGAGTGGCGCCAGATGACCTCGAGGCCGGATAGCGCGCCGCCGCCGCTGGTGTTCAGCGTCAGCTTGGCCCGCGCGACGGCGCCGCCTGCCCCGCCACTGCCGCTCTCGGCGTAGCTGATATATATCATGCTGTTCTCTGCATATTTGGGGTGCAAGGCGACGTCATGGAGACCGCCCTGACCGCCATAGGCCACAGCAGGCACACCGGTGATAGTACCCGCGGTCTTGGTGGCTGGGTCAACGAGACGTAGGTTGCCTCGTCTCTCGGTGACGAGGACGCGGTTGTCAGGCAGGAAGGCAATCGCCCATGGCTCGGTATGGGTGGTGATGGCGGTCGACTTGAACGGCTCCTGGCGAGTGTCGAGCTGTTGCGATGGGATGGCCAAAGCACCAGTTACCAATGCTAGCGCGTAGGTGACGGAAAGTCTGAGATGCATCATCTTTTGGGGGGGCGGCCCTTGCTCTCAGTGTATTGTGTTTCGTGTCGTGTTCCTAGACGATCGAGGGTTGAGTGGCTCCTACGGTATAGAAACTCTCAACTGGTTTTTTCCCCCAAGGTAGGTAGGTATATAAGAAGCGAGAGCACTCGAGCAACCTCTTGTCCAATGTCGGGCGCATCCCCGCCTTTAATGACTTGATATATACAAGGCTTATCATAGCATCCGTACTTTATAACCCTTGCGCCGGTAGAAACGAGTTTCCCTCTCGTCCCTACCGTCGGTCCCCTTTACTGTGTAAGTCTCATAAGATCTCCATGGGTCGACAGGTTTGGCAAAAGCCCGGCATGGCATTCCCACCCTAATCTAGCATCGACCTTCCCTCTGTGTCGATGGCTGCCGACGCCAAGGGGCCAAGGCCGGGTCATTGTGCTACAATTTTCTGGGCATCAATATGCATATTATCAAACCGTCATCCTTTTCTTTTCTTCCTTGCATCATGCGGGGGTTCTCGATCCGTCTCCGCTATCTTGGGATGTGTGATATCATAGCCAAGTTCATACTATACCCTCCTGTCCTCTCGATTTCGCCGCCCGGAACATCCTCGATATGGCTTGACATCTACCTCGCTTTTGCTATTGCCGATCCTCTCACGGGACACTTCGGGACAGGCTGTACATGAGCGCGTACTACCTGGAGATGAGTGGGTACTGTGATTAGTTGAGAAGGATTCACGTGGCAACATTTGGGAAAATCAGAAGTCGCCATCCTCGACAGCAGTATAATTGTAAGGGCAAAGCCTGCAATTTAGGCTTCGGGTTACAGGTAGTATTAGAGGGCCTTAGGGCTGAACTAACGTGAAAGAAGTAGTATACTTTAAGGTACGAAAAGTTATAACCCTATTGTAGGTCTCACCAGGTTACCGGTATCATTAGAAGCACGGAACGAATAGCCTCTCTCGATAGGAGGCTTACGCGTAGTTGTGGTTCAGGTGGTGGTATATTGTTCTCTATTCTAGGAGGACAGGAATCGCTGTCCCTGCCAGGATCCAAGTAAAGGGGTCCTGGGCTTGGCGATAGAGCCGGGCAGTAGTCACGTGACTTAGGTCACGTGATTACTATCCGTAAACCCTAACCCTGAGGAGGTTAGTCCCTAGGCTCGGTTCTAATACTGGCAATCTCTTCTTTTACTAGGAGACACTAGGGATATTAATCCTTAGTAGTATCCTATCTATCTACGTCTATCAACTAGATAGTTCCCTCTATATTCTATACGTAGTCTTAACGCGAGACCTATCCTTTAACTCGAATCGTCGCTGTATTACGATTAATAAACTGGTCTAGAGCCCTGTTAGGGGATACTTTAGTAAAGCCGTCGGCGAGGTTATCGTCCTCATAGATTTAACGTACCTCGTTAACTTCGCGGCGTTCGTAGGATTACCGGAGCGTTATTATATCGATTATCAGCCTCTTTTTCTTCGTTATCCCGAGCTTGATAAGATATTCGTATAGCGAGTAAGAGTCGGTATAGACTATAGTCTAGATAGGTGGTAAATCGAGATAGGAGGTCACTAGTTGTAGTATAGAGGATAAGGTATAAGCTATATCTACACTTACGACTATCCCGTATACCTCGGAGGCTAAGACGCTACGGGTAACCCTCTTGCTTTTAGTACTACTAAAGTAGATAAGGTTCCTTTAAATAGTAAACTCGTTACCGTTATTAATCGTCGTCTCGTTAGTAAGGATATGTCACGGGACTGTCAGGCTGAGAGCGGAGTAAGGCTAAACAGATGGTATTTGCTACGGACAGACTCAATCCCGTGGTTGCGGGCAGGCTGATGATAAGACGTAGCTCGAAGAGCTACAAAATATAATGGACAGAATCAATATAAAGATATTTCTTTGTCGCGGGCCCGCACTAGGCCTACCACGTGACAGGGTCACGTGGCTCAATTACCTGGGGCCTCAGCGCCGTGACAGTACTCCCCTCCTCTAGGGCGGAGCTCCGACGACGCAGTTACGGTCTGGGCTTGTTCGGGTACCGGCGGTGAAAGTTGCGGACGATCTCCTGTGCGTTCTCCAGGTGCTCGGCGGGTGCTTCGGTGGGATCGTCGTATCCAACCCACTTGACAGTATACTTTAACCGAGGGCCGCCCCGGCCTCTCCTCTCCCAGCGGGAGTCCAGGATGTCCTCGACCTCGAATTCTTCGATGCCGTCCACCTCCACTGGGGGAGGAGGAGCATGGCACTGACCAGGCAAGGGATCGGTGGCAGCGGGTCGGAGCAGGCTGACATGAAAGACAGGGTGTATCCTCATAGACGCAGGCAGCTCCAGACGGTAGGCATACGGGCTGACGACTTCGGCGATCCTGAACGGTCCGAGTAGTTTCCAGTCGAGCTTCTTCTGCGGTCGGGCAGTCTTAATATTGCGGGCGTCTAGCCACACTTCCTGGCCTTCTTGGTAACGGCGGGCAGGTCTCCTTTTCCGGTTGGCGTACTCCTCTTGGCGGGCTTGGGCGAGACAGATCTCGGATTGCAGGTACTCGTGGATCGTTTTCATCTTGAGGACCAACTCCTCAGAGTCGCGAGCGGCGCGCTGTGGTCCAGGCTGTACAGGTTCGAATCCTAGGCGGGGGTGGAAGCCGTAATTGGCGAAGAACGGTGTCGTGCCGGTGCTCTCGTTGATGGCGTTATTCAGGGCGAACTCGGCAAGGGGTAGCCATCTCGACCAGTCGTCTTGGAGGTAAGAGACCTGACCACGCAGGTACTGTTCCAGGAAAGCGTTCGCGATCTCGGTCTGGCCATCTGTCTCCGGGTGGTATGCAGTCGATAGCAGGGCTTTGATTCCTAGGCGGCGGATCAGGTGCCTCCAGAACGCGGACACGAATTGGGCTCCACGGTCGGAAACAATTGTCTTGGGGAGGCCATGTATCTTCCAGACATGCTTGGTGTACAGGCGGGCGACTTCCTCGGCATCACAGGTTCCTTTGCAAGCTATGAAGTGCTTCATCTTCGTCAGACGGTCTACTACGACGAGGATCGCGTCGTACCCATCGCTTTCGGGTAGGTGTGTGATGAAGTCCATGGAGATATCCTGCCAGGCTCGGTCGGGAATCGGTAAAGGTTTGAGTACCCCCTGGCGTGCTTCTCTGGAGACGGTGCTTCGCTTGCAGGTGTGGCAGTTTCTGACCCATCGCTCGATATAGGATAGCATACCCGGCCAGTAGTATTCTCTCGAAATGGCCTCGTAAGTTCTCGCTCGGCCCATGTGTCCGGTGACCGGGCTCTCGTGGTACGAGCGTACAAGCTCAGCGAGCAGTTCTTGATGTTCAGGGACGTACAGCCGGTCTCGATAGTACAGGTATCCGTGTCTGTTCTCGCACTCGGCTAGGGTGATACGCGGGTGGCGGGCGTGGTTCTCCTCTAGGGCCTTCAGTATGGACCGTAGTGTTTCGTCGGACTCGTACCCTTGTTCGAACAGTGCTTTCACCGGTGGGGGCAGTAACGGAGCAGTTCTCTCTCGTGAGCGGACGGGGCGGACTGGCTCAGGGTCTGGTTCCGTGGCTGCGGTCTCTGGTCTCCTTGTGCTTGAGCGTGTCGTAGCTCTTAGCTGTACTGGTTCCTCTGTGAATCTGACTCGTCTCTTGCTGGGCGGGGTGGGTTCCTCGAAGTTGTGGCTCTTCAGTACTACCTGGCTCTGGTGTAGCAGGCGCTCATCTCCCTCCTTCGGGAGGTCCTCTGACCTCCTGGTCAGAGCGTCAGGCTTCGCTCCTTGTTTGCCAGGACGGTAAGTAATCTTGAAGTTGAACCTGGAGAGGAATTCGGACCAGCGGGCTTGTCTGCGGTTCAGGAGTTTCGTCGTCGTGAAGTATTCTAGGTTCCGGTGGTCTGTAATGACCTTGATCGGGGAGCTCGTTCCCTCCAGTTCCGGGCGCCATTCCTCGAAACAGCGAATAATTGCCAGGAGTTCCTTATCGTAGATCTCGTAGTTACACTCCGTTACCGAGTGCTTCTTTGAGAAGAAAGCAACAGGCCGTAAAATGCCGTCATCGCCGTACTGCGATAGCACACCGGCCGACACGAAATCGGAAGCGTCGGTTTCCAAGATGATCTCTCTTTCCCAATCGAACGGGGCCAAGACGGGCGCGGTCGTGAAAGCAGTCTTCAGTCGGTTGAATGCCTCTTCGCAGTTCTTATCCCAGTTGAACTTCACCCCCTTCTTAGTGAGGTTGACTAGCGGGGCGATGATCTTCGAGAACCCTTGGATGAAGCGTCGGTAGAAGTTCCCGAAGCCGATAAAGGCTTGTACATCGGTCAGGCAGGCGGGCGTTTTCCAGTTGACGATCGTCTCGATCTTCTTCGGGTCCATCTGGATTCCTTCTCGGCCCACGATCACTCCGAGGAAGGTGGTCTTGTCCTGGAAGAACTCGCACTTCTGGATCTTGGCGTACAAGCCGGCTTCTCGCAGGGCCGCGAGGACCTTCCTTACATGAGCGATGTGCTCCTTTCTCGTGCGACTGTAAATCAGGATATCATCTAGGTAGGCTGTGCAGAAAACGTCTAGGTACTCTCGCAGGGTGTCGTTAATAAACCTCTGGAAGGTTGCTGGCGCTGCGGTCAGGCCGAACGGCATAACGAGTGACTCGAACAGGCCGAACCGGGTACGGAAAGCCGTCAGGTATTCTTGTCCTTCCTTGATACGGATGTTGTTGAACGCAGAGATAATGTCGATCTTCGTGTAGTACATCATCCCTTTCAAGTTGCTGAGGGATTCCTTCGTTAGCGGCAGGGGGTAGCGGTCCTTGACGGAGATGTTGTTCAGCGCACGGTAGTCCACACAGAAGCGGAGTCCTCCTCCTGGTTTCTTGACGAAGAGTACTGGCGAGGCAGCAGGAGACGAGCTGGGTCGGATGAAGCCTTTCTTTAGGTTATCCTCAAGCCATTCCTTAAGGGCCCTCAGCTCGTCGCGGGACATCGGGTACAGAGGTCCAAAGGGCGGTGTCGCTCCCTCAATAAGCTTGATCTCGTGGTCGTACCGACGGTGTGGCGGTAGCTTGTCTGCTTCCTTCGGGGAAAAGACGTCACGGAAGTCTCGAAGCTCTAGTGGCAGTAGTTCTTCCAGGTCCGGTGCGTCGTGTTGGCTAAGCTGTTGTTCTATGTCTTCTATGGTGACAGAAAACATCTGGTAGTTCCTTCGGGCGTACGCTGAGCAGGCTCGCATTGAAACTTCTGCGATATCCATGTGTTCTAGTCCGGTGGGGCGGGGCGGTAGGTAGGTCGGGCGGTCTCTTTTCGGCACGTCGTGCAATGCTCTGATCTTGGACGGGCGGGCGGGGGTGTTGCAGTTCTTCTGGCAGTACTGGCTGTCAAAGGTGAAGGTATGGCTGGCGAACCCGACCCTCGGGTCGTGTTCCTTTAGCCATGGCATTCCTAGTATGACGGGGTAATACGCTAGCTGCGTGACGTATAGTCTGATCTCTTTCTCGAAGTGGTCCTCAATCCTCAGGCTGGTGATAACATAGTGGGTGACCTTCCCACTCTCGGATTCTCGGCCGTCAAAGACCTCCAGGGCGAACGGTCTCTTCAGTTTCTTTAGCGGGAGCTCGTGGCTCTCGGCCCAGCTCTGGTCAACAAATCCCTTTCCTTCGGCGCCAGAGTCGGCTAAGGCGTAGGTAGGCAGTTTCCGGTCTCCTAATTCCAGGGTGGCGGGTAATATCATTAGGTGGGATCTCATGTCCTCTTCTTCGCGGACCGAGAGACCCTTGACGGCGGCAGCAGAGATCTTCAGCGTTCTTAGTGCGCGGTTCGGTTGGTGTCGTGTTGTGCGCTCTATAGGAGCCTGTGTGCGACTTAACGCAGGCTCGCTCCGTTTACCGAGACCTCAATGCTCGGCTGCGGGCTGCGGGATCTGGACGAGGACAAGCTGGCGGGGGAACCGGAACGGGCCACTCTGGCTTGTAGGCGGGAGCGAGTATCGGGGTGGGGGCAATCGGCAACGCGGTGGCTCTGAGAACCGCAACGGAAGCATTCTCCTCTCTCTCGTCGGCCTCCAGGGACGAACCGTGACCCTCGCTGCGCGCTGAGGTCCATAGGCTCGCCGCGTTCGGCCCTCGTCTCCGGTCCCTTCGCGGGCGGGGAGATGGTCTGCGGCCGGTTGGTGCTCGGGGCCGGGGCGGTGTAAGATCTTCCAAGGGTCGGCACGGGTTGGTTAAAGCGTTGACGGCGGTTTTCTAGATTCTGTAGGAAGGCAGCGTACTGGTGATATTCCCGACTGGGCGGTTCGTGGTGAAGCAGCATGCTACGCAGTTCTCGGGAGATGGCTTGTTCTAGGAGCGTCGGTAGGGCTTCTTCTGACATCTGTCCCTCGAGGGCGAGGCGCTGGAATTCGGCGAAGAACGTGCTGAAGTCCTTGTTTGATTGGCGCAGGCGGAAGAGGTCGTTTCGGGCATTGTTGACGAGGTTCGGGTCTCCAAAGGCGCGGTCCAGCTGGTCCAGGATCTTGTCGTAGTCGGAAAGCTGACAGACGCCTTCCTTGATGTGCGGGAGAATCTGGGCATAGGCAGGGCCCTTCAGTCGGTTGGTAACATAGGCCATACGGCTCTGGGGTGTGGGGAAGCGGTCGCGGTTAGCCTTCATCTTCTCGTGTATCTGGGAGACGAAGCGGCGTAGGTCCTTGCGTTCTCCTTCGAACTTGTCGGGGTCAGGGAGTCTCTCGGACAGGCGCTGGGAGCCATTGGATTGTGTGTCGACGGGGGTGTTGGTTCCGGGGGTAGTGACGAGTGCCGGTACGGTGACGGTAGCGGTCTGCGACTTAGCTCGGTGTTCGGCGAGGACTCGTCCCGCTTTGGCTTCGATAAGAAGATCCCGGAGCTTATCCAGTTCCTTCTCCTGATAGTTGGCGACTGCGTTGGAGCTCGTCAGCTCCTTCTGTAAGCGCTGGGTTTCCTCTTCTAGTTCCAAGATCCTCTGGCCTTGCTGTTCGATCTTGGCGTAGACTTCCTGGTCGTCGGTCTCCTTCCGGGCGATATAGTCGTAAGCCAGGCGGAAATACTCGTACCATTGGGAAATATGCCCCATTACGTGGGCGGCAAAGGACTCGTCGTCTTCCGGCAGGAACGGTGGTAGCGGGCGGTTCGCCATTGCAGCAGTAGTGATGGCGGTAGGGGTAGGAGCTACGTAATGTCACGGGACTGTCAGGCTGAGAGCGGAGTAAGGCTAAACAGATGGTATTTGCTACGGACAGACTCAATCCCGTGGTTGCGGGCAGGCTGATGATAAGACGTAGCTCGAAGAGCTACAAAATATAATGGACAGAATCAATATAAAGATATTTCTTTGTCGCGGGCCCGCACTAGGCCTACCACGTGACAGGGTCACGTGGCTCAATTACCTGGGGCCTCAGCGCCGTGACAGGATAATAGTAAAGCCGAGTTAGGAGCTTAGGTCCTTATTATTAGTAAAAGAGCCGTCGACGAATACGTATAGTCTTATAGTAGCTAATTCTAGAGGGAGGAACGTAAGTCCTCTATCCTAGGATTCTATCTGCTACTAGAATCGGCGGTTGAGAGCCTTAATATCGTCGAGGGAAAGGTTTTACTATTAAGTTATACTAGAGAGATCGAAACAGGCCTCTGGTTGGCAGATCGAGGCGATATAAGCTCCGCAGGTATGTTACTCGACGTACTACTGTTTTACGTTAGGGGAGCTCTTGTCGACTAACCGTAGCCTCGTAACCTGTCCTTTCTACTATATGGTTATCCCGTTAGTATCTATAGTAACGATCCCGCTATTGAATACGAGGGGCTCGTCGATAGTAAGTACGGTCTTCGGTTTCGTAGTAAAGTCAGATTTCTTTAACTCGTCGTCTTTATATTAGGAGAACGGGGTATTCGACAGTCCTAATATATCGTCTGTTTATATACTTATACAAGTAAAGTTCGGGTTCTCCTGGGTCGAGATTAGGAGATAGGGGTTATAGGTTAAGGTTATTATCTAGAGCTTCTTTATATAGTAGGCGTGGTACGTAGCCTACTAGTGGGTTCCTACCTTAGCGATGCCGTAAAGAGGCTTAATTACGTGAAGTAGAGTCCCGGGGGGGTAGTAGTAGCGGATCTGGACGGGTAGTTAAGCTAGAATTCGTCTCTAGAGCTGGCTTTCCGACTAGACGTAGGCTTATATAATATCGCGGAGCTATAAAACGTAGTCCTTTGTAAAGAGCGACGGCGTAATAGCTAGGATTAACCGTTAGCTCGCCCGTTATATCGTAGGCGACTACGTTAGGAGTATCTCCTTATTACTATCAGTATACCTCTAGATTATAAGACGGGACTTCTCGTAAGGGGTATCGGTATTCTTACCCTTAACTTCGTTAACGATCTTTAACTTGAAGATTCGAGTGCCGCCGTAAACGGAGGGATCGAATCGTACGAAGTTAAATACGCTACGGGCGATTAGGCTATCGATCTCTATCTTAGTAGAAGCTTTGAAAGGGTCTCCCGGGGCCTTAATCTTACCGGCGGCTCGTAACTAGGCGGCGAGTACGGCATCTGTTTCCTCTTTTACGGTAAGGAAAGTCTATGGGGGCGTCCTCGGCTACGTTTAACCGGGACCGGGGGTTCTTCTACCGGGCGATCAGGTACTACGACTGTAATAGAATTATCATGGGGGTCCTCTAGAGGGTCGATATATAAGTCCTCGAGAGGGTCGATATATAAGTCTAGGTCCTAGTCGTTAGTATAGTACGGCTTTACTATAGTTAATCTGAACGTCTATAGGCTTCGGGGTCCCTCGATAGTATAGTTTTCGCCGTCTACGTTAATAAGCTTGAACGGGCCTATCCAGCCACCTCTTGCGCTATTGTCACGAGTGGCGCAATACCTACAGAGACAGGGCTACTGTAATAGGTAGAATACGTATAGTGATATTCGAGGTGAGGAAAAAAGAAGGAACTATCTACAAGTTCGCGTTCTTGTAGAAATAGAAGTAGTAGGGTGCGCTCAACCGTTTACACACAGGCTACTTACGCGAGCCCTACCTCCAGTAAAAGGCGCAAGTTCAATTCCAGGTGAATACAAACCTACCAGAATCTACTAGCCGTAATACTACCCCCTTCCCTAAAGAAAGAAATATTCGACCGCGAATTCGGTTAGTCGGGAATTAAACTCTTATATAACAGGTTATTTTCCAGGTAATAGAGAGATACTCTTAACTTTAGTTTAATTTAAGTTAGTTCAGCCTAGTTTAAAGAGTACGTCGACGATATCGTAACTTATGTAACTAAACGTTAGCTATAGTAAAGGTATTATCGTCTAGATAAAGAGGATCGTCTTTATCGTCTACAGTTACCTTTTCCTACTATAAGAGGTGTAAAGGCGGACCGGGGTATCTAGGTATACTACATGGTACACCTTCAACTAGGCGGTTATATTCTTAAAGTTAGCGGTATTATAATAAGTAGGGTTAGGATCTTATCCTTTCTATTAGACCTAATAGTGTAGCCTATAGTAGTAAAGTCGTGATAATTCGACCTTATCGACCTCTTATTCTAGTTCGCCTTCGTCCTAGACAACTTCCCTTTCCGGATAGACGAACTCCTATCTTAGTAAAGGGTTATCTAGGAACTTACGAAAACGGTCTACCGGGAAGGTATCTATCCCTTTCTATCTAGCCTGTATATCGAGCTAGTATAAGTATCCCTTTAGGACCTTAATCTTATACCCGATACGTGTGATAGGAAAGTTGAGCTTATTGCTAGGGCGACTTAAAGATTATACCTTTTTCTAGATATAGATAGTATTACCGATCGTAAAGTCGGGGACACACCGGTAGCGATTAGCTTTCCTAGTTATTACGTCTTATACTTTCTCTAGCTTACGACGGGCCTCGTCTGTATAACTTTTTAAGACGTCTACTATCTTCTAGGCCTCTTCGCGCGATAGGCGTTCCCGGGTAAACAGGTCGGGGTTAGCTAGATCGGTACACTTTTCCTAATCCTAAGCGTAAGGTATTAGATATCCGAATAGTGAGAACGGGACAGCTAAAACACACCAAGACAAGGCGAACCTTACGGAGCGAGGTAAGCCGACTGAACGTTATAATAGTATTAAGGTCGCCACCCAGGAGTGGTCTAGTTCCTAGGGCCTAGTAGGTGTTCCTTAATTATCGTCTCGCAGAGATAGTACACGTCTCTAGATAGTTGTCGACGACTAATCAGGCGGGCCGGGTTACCTTATAGAGTAGTACGGAGTTATAGAAGATATTAGAGGTGTGTCACGAAAGTATAACTCCGTGTAAATCTCTATTAGTCGAAAGCTTCGATATTGAACTATTCTTCGAAGATACACGTGGCAAGTATATAACTAATTACACTAGACTAATTAGAACAAATGGTATAAGAATCAATAAAGAAAAATAGTAATTGTCTTTAATAGGGGTTCTATAAAAGGAAAAAGGTACTAGTCTCTATATTCTGCGTTCGTGAAGGTTAAAGGTGTCTGAAAAAGTGTGTTTTTCTGTAAAAAGGTCCTCTTATCTTCCCGGAATCTTAACTACCTCCTTTTCTTATATCTCGTCTCCCTCTCTATTACTATTACTAAGCTCCCTAAGTAACCCTACTTCTCTATCTCCTTACCCTTATCCTCTTCTATCGTAATCCCCGTGTCACACTCCTACTCGAAATATAGCGATCCTCTTCGCTATATATTACTCCCTCGTTTCCTCCTAAAGTAATATCGACTGATCACTCGTAAGCTATCAGTAGTAAGGCGGAGGAATCTTTAGCTTATAAAGTCGTACTTAGTTAAGGTCGTTATATAGTAACTTAAACTTAACCTATCCTATCTATCTAGTAATAGTTAATCCTTATAATATATTATAGCTAGCCTACTGATTATTTAGGTAAGTCCTATAGTACTTCAGATCCTCGAACTCGAGAATTCTAGGACGGGGAATAGGTGTGGCCGCCGTCCTCCTACTCTATCTAGAAGGCTATCGACGAGTTAGAACCGGCTAATCACTCCCTTCTTACGCCGATACACGAGTCGATCTAGCGCCGCGCTTACCGTATATATTCTTAAGGTCTTCGATGGAAATAGTTTAAACCTTAGAAATAAGCCGGTCTTCGCTAGCGACACTCTTATCTTACTTGAATATATATACGAAAGGCGAGATTCTAAATACCTCAGATATATACGAAGGAGTAGTCTTCCGTGGTATAACTCTATAGTTACTACTAGACGGACGGCCTAGACTTTAAGTAGACTGGCGAGTAATATCTTTTACCTTCGGTATACTCTCCTGATTAATACTTATAGCCCTTAATAATAGTGGTGGTAGTGTATTAAGCCCTGTAGTTACCGTATACTCTTCGATCCTCCTAAGCGGTATTACACTTCCGACTTCTACAAGTTTAGTCGCGAATCTCTCAGTTACCGGTGTATTATGACGCGAGCCTCTGGTTACCGCGCGGTATCTTCCTCAAGTAAACAGTAAAAGTGCTTAGTCTCCTCCTAGAGAGTTTAACCTCTCTCGATCTTTCATACTTAACGCTATTCCCTCATATATCTAGTTCGGTTAAATAGTATCCTACTAATTAGCGTAATCGATATCGTTCTTATAAGCGGGGTACCTTATCTTATTTATCCTACCTATAAAATATCCTACTCGGAGAGGTTCTTAAGTATTAAACTAGGCGCGGATAACTATTAACTATTAGCGCCGGATTTACTCGAACGGAGAAATTAGACTACTCTAGCGGCTGATTAGGGAAGAAGTATACCAGGGGAGGGGTTATAAACCTCTCCGTTCTAAGATACGCGATTCTCGGAGAGTAGCCCTAATACTCTCCACCGCCAAGAGACTATATTCCTAAAACTCCGACTAGTACTTTAAGTCGACTTCGTGCCACCTGACCCTCTCTAGTATATAATCAGGTTACGCGAAATACCTAAACTATCGACGAAATATTCCCTTACGAAACTACTCTATCCTCTTATATCTACCCTCCTTATATAAGTCGAAGAAGAATACAGCCGGGGTAGTCCTATAAGTATCGAAGATAATTACCGTCTAGTGTAATAGGGTGGTACGTATTCTATTCGAATACGTAGGCCAAAGAAGAATCTATCTTCAGATGGGGAAAGGAAAATGGGGGTGGGTTTCCTCCGTGGGTGCGGAGGGCGTTATTTAACTGCGGAGCGGAATGAAGGAAACTCCGGCTCCGTACCCCTGGGCGGTCAGACCTAGGAATAGGCCAGGTCCATTCCCAGGCACCAGCCTGTCACATACCCCTTCCTCCCTCTTAGCGGGGCGGAACTCCCGTACCCCTGGGGCTTGCAAAAATAGCCCGGGGTTAGAAGCGTTATTTTCTAGAGCCGGAATCGTTACTTCGAACGCCCTACGCCGCCCGGAGTTCTGCCGTACCTAATTGACTTATTCCTTACCCGTACTGCCGTTCCCTAAACAGTCCCTTGTCGAATAAGCAATCTCTCGGCCCCCTTTTCCCTCGCGCCGATCTCGACTACTACCGTACCCTCCCCTTCCTTTAATAACAATAATATAGCTCGTAGTAGCCGTAACGTCGCTGTTTCTACGCGAGTAAAGAAAAAGAAGAAGGAAGAGGAGAAGGAAGAGTCCGACGACGACGACGAGATCGTCGCGTCGCCCCCCCCCCGCGCCCAAACGTAAGGTATATTCGTTACTTCCCCTATACCCTATTACATACTTACCGTCGACGATAAGGTACGGCCGAAAAGACTAACGCCGCCGCCGCTACCGCTACTACCGCCGTCGCCGCCCCTAAAGAGGAGTACGACGACGCCGGTAAGGAGCTCTCCGCACCCTATACCAGATACGTCTAGTATATAACTAATACTAATAGCGATAGCAAGCCCTTCTGCCGGCGCCGGGCCGGCCGGACTTCGTACGGCTGCTACGCGGCCTTATACTAGTAGTACCTCGTCCCTAGTAAGTAACCCCTTACTCCTAACCTATCTAACGCTAACGTTTTATAGCCGACGACGACGCCGCTACTATCGCCGCCGCTATCGCCGTCCGTATAGCCGTCTTCCTTCCCGTTAGCCGCCGACGCTCGGAAGCCTTAAAGGTCGCCTATACCTAGTTGCTAGCTTACAAGGCCGTAAAAGCGGCTACGGTAGAGGAGGGGCCGGTAAAGAAGGAGAAGCCCGCTACCGTCCCCTCCCTTAAGAAGAATAAACCGTAAGTCTATCTGTCCCTCGCTCTTCCCGCCCCTACCCTCGATCGATCTATACTAACGTAACCCTCCGTAGCACCTCGGCCGCCCCCGCTACCCCTACTACTCCTACTACCGAGATCGCTTCCGCCGTAGCCGCCGCCCTCAGTCCTACCCTCGCGCAGATTACGGCCGGCCTTGCCTCCCTAGCGGCGCGTATTCCGAAGCGCCGGCGCGACTCTACCTCTCCGTCGGAGTCTTCTTCAGAGGAGGACTCCTCGTCGGAGGAGGAGTCGTCCGGCGCGGAGAAACGCGCCCGCTAGCGGAAGAAGGGCAAGGGCAAGGGCAAAAGCAAGAAAGAAGAAAAGAAGAAAAAGAAAAGGAGGAAGTACTAGTCCCCGGCGCTCCCCTTCCGCCGCGGTATCTTGTTTTTAGACGTTCTTAGGTTCCTAGCCCCTAGGTATCAACGTCGTTAGGCCGTCGCGCTTTCTCCCGTCCCTATTTGAACTGACTATACTCGTAAACCGGACTATCGTAAAGTACGGCGTCGCCGAATACCTATTCGAATATATCTAACGCCGCAGTTTCCGCTACTTCTTCTAAGGGTTCCTACGTCGGTTCTTGATAGCCTCGCCACTTAACTAGCACCTTGCGGAACGTACCCCGGCCTCGCCTTACAGTCGTCGCGTATAGGACTTCTTCTACGGCGAACTCGGGGTCCCCTAGATCTCCCAAGATAGGCAGTAGCTGTCACGGGAGTGTCAGGCAGGGAGCAGAGTAAGGCTTATGAGATAATATTTGCTATGGACAGACTCGATCCCGTGGTTGCGGGCAGGCTGAATGACAGGACGTAGCTCGAAGAGCTACAAAACATAATGGACAGAATCAACGTAAAAGATATTTCTTTGTCGCGGGTCCGCACTGGGTCCGCCACGTGATAGGGTCACGTGGGTCAATTTCCTGCGGCCTCGGCGCCGTGACAGTACTCCCCTCCTCTAGGGCGGAGCTCCGACGACGCGGTTACGGTCTAGGCTTGTTCGGGTACCGGCGGTGAAAGTTGCGGACGATCTCCTGTGCGTTCTCCAGGTGCTCGGCGGGTGCTTCGGTGGGATCGTCGTATCCAACCCACTTGACAGTGTACTTCAACCGAGGGCGACCCCGGCCTCTCCTCTCCCAACGGGAGTCCAGGATGTCCTCGACCTCGAATTCTTCGATGCCATCCACCTCTACTGGAGGGGGAGGGGCGTGGCGCTGGCCAGGCAAGGGATCGGTGGCAGCGGGCCGGAGCAGGCTGACATGGAAGACAGGGTGTATCCTCATAGACGCAGGCAGTTCCAGGCGGTAGGCATACGGGCTGACGACTTCGGTGATCCTGAACGGTCCGAGTAGTTTCCAGTCGAGCTTCTTCTGCGGGCGGCCGGTCTTGATATGGCGGGCGTCTAGCCATACTTCCTGGCCTTCTTGGTAACGGCGGGCAGGTCTCCTTTTCCGGTTGGCGTATTCCTCCTGGCGGGCTTGGGCAAGGCAGATCTCGGATTGCAGGTACTCGTGGATCGTTTTCATCTTCAGGACCAACTCCTCGGAGTCGCGAGCGGCGCGCCGTGGTCCAGGCTGTACAGGTTCGAATCCCAGGCGGGGGTGGAAGCCGTAATTGGCGAAGAACGGTGTCGTGCCGGTGCTCTCGTTGATGGCGTTGTTCAGGGCGAACTCGGCAAGGGGCAGCCATCTCGACCAGTCGTCTTGGAGGTAAGAGACTTGACCACGCAAGTACTGTTCCAGGAAAGCGTTCGCGATCTCGGTCTGGCCATCTGTCTCCGGGTGGTATGCAGTCGATAGCAGGGCTTGGATTCCTAGGCGGCGGATCAGGTGCCTCCAGAACGCGGACACGAATTGGGCTCCGCGGTCGGAAACAATTGTCTTAGGGAGGCCGTGGATCTTCCAGACATGCTTCGTGTACAGGCGGGCGACTTCCTCGGCATCACAGGTTCCTTTACAAGCTATAAAGTGCTTCATCTTCGTCAGACGGTCCACTACGACAAGGATCGCGTCGTACCCATCGCTTTCGGGCAGTTGTGTGATGAAGTCCATGGAGATATCCTGCCAGGCTCGGTCGGGGATCGGTAGGGGCTTGAGTACCCCCTGGCGTGCTTCTCTGGAGACGGTGATTCGCTTACAGGTGTGGCAGTTTCTGACCCATCGCTCGATATAGGATAGTATACCCGGCCAGTAGTATTCTCTCGAAATGGCCTCGTAGGTTCTCGCTCGGCCCATATGTCCGGTGACCGGGCTCTCGTGGTACGAGCGTACAAGCTCAGCGAGCAGCTCTTGATGTTCAGGGACGTACAGCCGGTCTCGATAGTACAGGTATCCGTGTCTGTTCTCACACTCGGCCAGGGTGATACGCGGGTGGCGGGCGTGGTTCTCCTCTAAGGCCTTCAGTATAGACCGTAGTACTTCGTCGGACTCGTACCCTTGTTCGAACAGTGCTTTCACCGGTGGGGGCAGTAACGGAGCAGTTCTCTCTCGTAAGCGGACGGGGCGGACTGGTTCAGGGTCTGGTTCCGTAGCTGCGGTCTCTGGTCTCCTTGTGCTTGAGCGCGTCGTGGCTCTTAGCTGTACTGGTTCCTCGAAGTTGTGGCTCTTCAGTACTACCTGGCTCTGGTGTAGGAGGCGCTCATCTCCCTCCTTCGGGAGGTCCTCTGACCTCCTGGTCAGAGCGTCAGGCTTCGCTCCTTGTTTGCCGGGACGGTAAGTGATCTTGAAGTTGAACCTGGAGAGGAATTCGGACCAGCGGGCCTGTCTGCGGTTCAGGAGTTTCGTCGTTGTGAAGTATTCTAGGTTCCGGTGGTCTGTGATGACCTTGATCGGGGAGCTCGTTCCCTCCAGTTCCGGGCGCCATTCCTCGAAACAGCGAATAATTGCCAGGAGCTCCTTATCGTAGATCTCGTAGTTGCACTCCGTTACTGAGTGCTTCTTTGAGAAGAAGGCAACAGGCCGTAAAATGCCGTCATCGCCGTACTGCGATAGCACACCGGCCGACACGAAATCGGAAGCGTCGGTTTCCAAGATAATCTCTCTTTCCCAATCGAACGGGGCCAGGACGGGAGCGGTCGTGAAAGCAGTCTTCAGTCGGTTGAATGCGTCTTCGCAGTTCTTATCCCAGTTGAACTTCACCCCCTTCTTAGTGAGGTTGACTAGCGGGGCGATGATATTCGAGAACCCTTGGATGAAGCGTCGGTAGAAGTTCCCGAAGCCGATAAAGGCTTGCACATCGGTCAGGCAGGCGGGCGTTTTCCAGTTGACGATCGTCTCGATCTTCTTCGGGTCCATTTGGATTCCTTCTCGGCCTACGATCACTCCGAGGAAGGTGGTCTTATCCTGGAAGAACTCGCACTTCTGGATTTTGGCGTACAAGCCGGCTTCTCGCAGGGCCACGAGGACCCTCCTTACGTGAGCGATGTGCTCCTTTCTCGTGCGACTGTAAATTAGGATATCATCTAGGTAGGCTGTGCAGAAAACGTCTAGGTATTCTCGTAGGGTGTCGTTAATAAACCTCTGGAAGGTTGCTGGCGCTGCGGTCAGGCCGAACGGCATAACGAGTGACTCAAATAGGCCGAATCGGGTACGGAAAGCCGTTAGGTATTCTTGTCCTTCCTTAATGCGGATGTTGTTGAACGCAGAGATAATATCGATCTTCGTGTAGTACATCATCCCTTTCAGGTTACTGAGGGATTCCTTCGTTAGCGGCAGGGGGTAGCGGTCCTTAACGGAGATGTTGTTCAGCGCACGGTAGTCCACACAGAAGCGGAGTCCTCCTCCTGGTTTCTTGACGAAGAGTACTGGTGAGGCAGCAGGAGACGAGCTGGGTCGGATGAAGCCCTTCTTCAGGTTATCCTCAAGCCATTCCTTAAGGGCCCTCAGCTCGTCGCGGGACATCGGGTATAGAGGTCCAAAGGGCGGTGTCGCTCCCTCAATAAGCTTGATCTCGTGGTCGTACGGACGGTGTGGCGGTAGTTTGTCTGCTTCCTTCGGGGAAAAGACGTCACGGAAGTCTCGAAGCTCTGGTGGCAGTAGTTCGTCCAGGTCCGGTGCGTCGTGTTGGCTAAGCTGTTGTTCAATGTCCTCTATAGTGACAGAAAACATCTGGTAGTTCCTTCGGGCGTACGCTGAGCAGGCTCGCGTAGAAACTCTCGCGATATCCATGTGTTCTAGTCCGGTGGGACGGGGCGGTAGGTAGCTCGGGCGGTCTCTTTTCGGCACGTCGTGCAATGCTCTGATCTTGGACGGGCGGGCCGGGGTGTTGCAGTTCTTCTGGCAGTACCGGCTGTCAAAGGTGAAGGTATGGCTGGCGAACCCGACCCTCGGGTCGTGTTCCTTTAGCCATGGCATTCCTAATATGACGGGGTAATACGCTAGCTGCGTGACGTATAGTCTAATCTCTTTCTCAAAGTGGTCCTCAATCCTCAGGCTGGTGGTGACATAGTGGGTGACCTTCCCACTCTCGGATTCTCGGCCGTCAAAGACCTCCAGGGCGAACGGTCTCTTCAGTTTCTTCAGTGGAAGCTCGTGGCTCTCGGCCCAGCTCAGGTCAACAAATCCCTTTCCTTCGGCGCCAGAATCGGCTAGGGCATAGGTGGGCAGTTTCCGGTCTTCTAATTCCAGGGTGACGGGTAATATCATCAGGTGGGATCTCATATCCTCTTCTTCGCGGACCGAGAGACCCTTGGCGGCGGCAGCAGAGATCCTCAACGTTCTTGGTGCGCGGTTCGGTTGGTGACGTGTTGTGCGCTCTGTAGGAGCCTGTGTGCGACTTAACGCAGGCTCGCTCCGTTTACCGAGACCTCAATGCTCGGCCGCGGGCTGCGGGATCTGGACGAGGACGAGTCGGCGGGGGATCCGGGACGGGCCACTCTGGCTTGCAGGCGGGCGCGAGTATCGGGGTGGGGGCAATCGGCAACGCGGTGGCTCTTTGAACCGCAACGGAAGCATTCTCCTCTCTCTCGTCGGCTCCCAGGGACGAACCGTGACCCTCGCTGCGTGCTGAGGTCCATGGGCTCGCCGTGTTCGGCCCTCGTCTCCGGTCCCTTCGCGGGTGGGGAGGTGGTCCGCGGCCGGTTGGCGCTCGGGGCCGCGGCGGTGTAAGATCTTCCGGGGGTCAGCATGGGTTGGTTAAAGCGTTGACGGCGGTTTTCTAGATTCTGCAGGAAGGCGGCGTACTGGTGGTATTCCCGACTGGGCGGCTCGTGGTGAAGCAGCATACTGCGCAGTTCCCGGGAGATGGCTTGTTCCAGGAGCGTCGGTAGGGCTTCTTCGGACATCTGTCCCTCGAGGGCGAGGCGCTGGAATTCAGCGAAGAACGTGCTGAAGTCCTTGTTTGACTGGCGCAGGCGGAAGAGATCGTTTCGGGCATTGTTGACGAGGTTCGGGTCTCCAAAGGCGCGGTCCAGCTGGTCCAGGATCTTGTCGTAGTCAGAAAGCTGACAGACGCCTTCCTTGACGTGCGGGAGGATCTGGGCATAGGCAGGGCCCTTCAGCCGGTTGGTGACGTAGGCCATACGGCTCTGGGGTGTGGGGAAGCGGTCGCGATTAGCCTTCATCTTCTCGTGTATCTGGGAGACGAAACGGCGTAGATCCTTGCGTTCTCCTTCGAACTTGTCCGGGTCAGGGAGTCTCTCGGACAGGCGGTGGGAGCCATTTGACTGTGTGTCGACGGGGGTGTTGGTTCCGGGAGTAGTGACGAGTGCCGGTACGGTTACGGTAGCGGTCTGCGACTTAGCTCGGTGTTCGGCGAGGGCTCGTCCTGCTTTGGCTTCGATAAGAAGATCCCGGAGCTTATCCAGTTCCTTTTCCTGATAGTTGACGACTGCGTTGGAGCTCGTTAGCTCCTTCTGTAGGCGCTGGGTTTCCTCTTCTAGTTCCAAAATCCTCTGGCCTTGCTGTTCGATCTTGGCGTAGACTTCCTGGTCGTCGGTCTCCTTCCGGGCGATGTAGTCGTAAGCGAGGCGGAAATACTCGTACCATTGGGAAATGTGGCCAATCACGTGGGCGGCAAAGGACTCGTCGTCTTCCGGTAGGAACGGTGGTAGCGGGCGGTTCGCCATTGCAGCAGTAGTAATGGCGGTAGGGGTAGGAGCTACGTAATGTCACGGGAGTGTCAGGCAGGGAGCAGAGTAAGGCTTATGAGATAATATTTGCTATGGACAGACTCGATCCCGTGGTTGCGGGCAGGCTGAATGACAGGACGTAGCTCGAAGAGCTACAAAACATAATGGACAGAATCAACGTAAAAGATATTTCTTTGTCGCGGGTCCGCACTGGGTCCGCCACGTGATAGGGTCACGTGGGTCAATTTCCTGCGGCCTCGGCGCCGTGACAGTAGCTACTCGTCCTACCTCTCCTAACCGGGCAGAAGGTCCTCTACGGCCTTCTACAAGACGTCGACGTAAAAACGGTTATAAATCCCCGTAAGTAGCCCGCTAAGTTCTACCGTATACGAGCCCGCTAGCTTCGCTACTGTATACTTACCGTATATCTAGTCCAACTTCTTTTTCGGTCGGGGGGTCTTATAGTTGCGGAAGTCGAGCCAAATCTTATCCCCGACCCTGAACGACTTTACGGGCTATCGGCGACGGTTAGCATTTTCTTCTTGCCGTACCTATACCGCGGCTACTACCGCTTAGATAAACGCCGTAATCTCGTAAATATAGGAGAGGAACTCCTCTACTTTTCTCTCCGGCGAGCCAAGGCGGCTCTACGGCTCGTCGATCTCTAAAGGGCTAATATAGTAGCCGTAG